>CM067890.1:18548663-19148663 GCA_034621355.1 Mycalesis mineus
CAAAATCTGCATGTACAAAATTTAAGCTACAGAAAAATAATAGTGATATCTAATAAATAAATAAATAAATAATAAATATTATAGGACAATTACACACATCGCTATATAGCCCCAAAGTAAGCATACTCGTAAGTAGCTTGTGTTATGGGTACTATGATAACTGATGAATATTTTATATATATTATACATAAATATGTATAATATATAGATAAACACCCAGACACTGGAAAACATCCATGCTCATCACACAAACATTTTCCAGATATGGGAATCGAACCCACAGCCTAGGACGCAGGAGCAGGGTCACTACCCACTGCGCCACTCGGCCGTCAAATCTATTCTATAAATAAATAGTCTAATAAATAGTTGTAATATGTAAATAGCAGTATTTAAATATAATATGTATATGATATGCAACTTTTGTAGATATTCTTAGTATACTTATTGCCGTATCCCAGTTACTACTTTACCAATTTATTCTAACAATAGTTACGATTACAATCCCAGGGAAGAAACCAACAAACTAATTCAAAACAATTCTGATCCGTTAGTCCAACTTTGCTAATATCGTAGAAGAGCAAACAAGTAATCCAAAGTCACCTATGATAACCCTGCGTAGGTATATACTTGTAATATCGTAGATGTATACACTGTATATGCCTTAACTTGTAGGAAACTTGGTCCTCCTGAGAATTGCTTAATGTGGTACTTTGCTTCATCGTAGGGCCCTTAGTTTCAAACTTAAAACTTACTTGATATTAACTAAAAGATAACTTAGTTGGCTTTCACCAGCATAATTAATTAACAATTAGGTACTTCAAGTCTCCATTGCTTAAAGTTTGGGCTGAATCAGGAGGTATTAAACTCAAACCGATAATTTATTTGTACTTTGCTGACTCCCTCGTTGATCTAGTGGTCCGCTAAGTTTTAATGGGTATTTCAGAAAGGCCAGGGTGCCCTACATAGCATGCTTTATTGTAATAACTATTAAATTAAAAATTTTAAAAAACCCCGACCTACATTAGAAGCATGAAAAGAACCAGTCAAGACAAATTCAACGAGCCCAAACTCGATGGGTTTACTAAAAGGTAGACCAGGGTTACGTCTCCTACCTTCGAGTCTTATCAGACCAGCTCAGTGGTTCCAGAAGACATTAGTGTTTCAAATGTCAGATCACACACATGCTTTCGAGCAAACTGAGCGTGTAATATTTCTATCACACCTAACAAACGACCTGATGACCTTGAAGACCTGAACCGATTTTCACCAAACATAGCTAAGAACACTCTCGACTGATATACCTTTCAAAAAAAATTCCATTTGGGAGTTACGATGCCACAGAAAGACACATACACATACACATACATTTACACAGACAGGTAAAACTATAACACCGCATCGTTTTTGCGTCGGGGGTTAAAAAATTAAAAAGTTTAGAAACTGCCTCATTTGTAGAGATATATTGCATTGATATTGGTAATATAATTAATGTGATTTTAAACTAATTGCTTTACAAGTATCAACTTTATTTGATTCCCATCTTATTCAGCATAATATTTGTTCAGTTTTAAGTACGCAAAATCCTTAAAGGCTTTTATAACCAAGAAAAAGAGAAAGGAGTAAAGCGCTAAACACTTCCAAGATTAGCCACTTGAGTCTTTCAAAGATTTTACAAAACAAAAGAATAAGCTCTGAGTGTCTGTCATTTACAAACTTACGTCTACGTTGTATGCTCAAGGACCATCTAAAAAGAAGTGGAAAACAAAGGCAAAGCAAAATTAATTTGTTCTTTGGATCTTTGTGAAATCTGTTCACATTTATTTCGCTGCTTCAGGCTTTAGTGGAGCAATTGTCGAGGCTCGTAACTCGTAGATGCTCGTAGTTCATGACGGCCCGTTGATTATCGTAGCACCTTGTAGCAGGAGGCAATCATCCGTACCGCTAAGAACAACACGAATATTCATATATAAATAGTTCATAATACACACACACACACAATAATTATGGAAAATGCTTTTATTTTTTATTTATTTCCAAATATTTCTGACAATATGTCATAATAGACCAGTGTATTTTATTTTTGAAACCAAATAAAATCGCAGTAGGATGAAACCCATTGCAAAGAGAATATCATAAAAATGAAAGGAAGAATAAATTACGGGCTATCTGAGGTTGAGAAGGAGTAGAGGGTGAGGGTTTAGGGGTAAAAAACGGTTTTTCTCGATTTCCGGCAAAACTAAAAGTCCTACGGAAAAGAGTTGAATTGCAAAGTTGTAGGTAATAAAAATATCTAAAACTTTTGTTTCTACACTTTTTTCACATAACCTCAAAATTTGTGTGAAAAATTCAAAAACCAAGTCTTTCATTTTTATTTTTATCTTTTACAAATAAAATTTGTAAAAATAAATTTATAAAAAATAAAAACGACCTCAGATCGCCCGTAATTTATTTTTCCTTTAATTTTTATGATATTCTCCTCATTTTCTGATGGGTTTCATTCTACTGCGATTTTCTTGTACTTTTTGTTAATTTTAAGGCTAATTGCACTGGAGTATAAGTGAAAAATTGCGACATTAATTAGATTGTTGTAATTACAAGGGGCCAAAAATAGCCATTATATACGAGGTATCTTTAGTTCATGTACCACAAGGTGAGAGTGCTAAAAGAAATCTAGTTATGAGTCTTTAGCCCTACGTGTTATACTTTTCACTATGAGTTTTGCAAGAAAATATAAAGTAATTGTAATTTCTTAGAAAATTTTAAAGAACTCGTTCCAATTGCTTTTTTAATTTTATGTATCTTTTTTTATAGGTTCAGATACATAAAATTAAAATCAACTAAAAAATGCATGAATTTTAAAGACAAGAACAACGCTTTTAATTACATTTTCAAATTTTAATCTGACAGTTATGGCTTATTTACAAATAAAACGTTTTACGTTTTTAAATGGACATCCTTGAAAAATCTTGGATATTTTTCTATTTGAAATAATATGTGGTCTCAGATATGTTTAGTTTCGATGAATTCATTTATGTAGAAAAAGATTGTGTGTCTTGTGAAAATAAATGTAGAGAAAAGAAAAACATTTACTATTATTCTCGCAATATAATAATTTTGTTTCGTATTTTCATAGTATCGTTCACATTCCACAACTAGCACCGAGTATAATAACATTGAATGTACCACTCTACAAAATAACCTAATATCTTTAAGAAAAAATTGTTTGTGCTGAGATAAGAGGATTTTCTAGCAATAAAAAAAACTAAAACCATCATGATGCAAATCTTCATTGCTGATTAATGTTTCTGTTTGTTTTTTTTTTCATTTTGATAATTATTTTCCATATGATTTCATGTTATATAACGCCATATTGTATTATCACTCTCTATACAATATAAATACAATATTCCTTTATTTCGATAAGGCTTATAGGCAGAAGTTTTTTAATAGTTTATTGTCATATAGGGCTAAAGCGAGTAAAAAAATTACTACTTAAAAAATATACTTATTATCTGAAGATTACACAAGTGTAAAGTCAAAGTCAAAATATCTTTATTCAGTGAAATCTTTACAATAATTTTGAGTCGTCAATATGTAATTATTAGGTTATGTTAAAGTAATGGTGATAATTAAGGTTGGAAACATAAAAGGAAAGAAAGGTTTTAAATTTAACTTTATTTACAATCTATTTTACTTTATAAAAGTTTAGTAAGCAAAAACTCTAACTTCAAAATTTAATCCAAATTTTCTTACCTGTTTCTTAAATCTTAATATATACATAAATATACACAAGAATAACTCGTTTAAATATATTTAGCTCAGTAATATTAACAGCCTAGAGGGCACAAGATGGCAATTGAATATATTGTTCGAACCACAACCCGGTTGAACGGTTCTTGTTAATTTGAAACATGTTACGCACGCTCCAACAGCCCTCTGAATCTAGTTACCTCGTACAGAGATGCTGTTAGATGTTCACACCTCTATTACATGCCTACGTGGAATGGTTGTGTGCCTGTTAGTGTAAATTGGAGTTTAAATCTGCGTAAATGTATGACGTTCTGTCTTCAGAAATAAAATGTAAATATTGTAAGTTTATGTTACATTGAATATTAATTTGGAAATCATCATCATCATTATCAGCCTATTAACGGCCCACTACAGGGCCAGGCCTCCCTCCTTATAGGAGAGAGGATATGGAGCGTAGACCCACCACGCTGCTCCAATGCGGACTGGCGGGCTTAGGGTGATAATGTTTCATTTATTAACGATCACTTTCAGATGTTGATGACAATGACAGGGACAGACGGCTTAACGTGCTCTCCGAGACACGGGGGTGTAAACACCGCCAACTTCCCGACTCCGGGCTTGGAATTTCCTGAAAATTTCATAGAAGAATGAAAAAGTCAGAGTTATTCCGTGACCCGACCTAGGATTCAAACTCAGGACCTCGTGATCTAATCCACATAGGCTAACCACTAAACCAACGAGGCAGTTAATTTAGAAATATAACAGTGAAAATATTGTGTTTATCACTCTTACTTGTGTAATCAGTAGATCTTGGTTCTTTTTACCCGACTTCGTCAGAAGGGAGGGTTATGTTTTTCGAGCGTATGTATGTATGTATGTCCATTTCTTCGGCACGCGCTAAAGCCTAAACGGCTGAACGGATTTTGACATGTGAGGTGTCGTTGAATTTGTCAAAATTGTGGTAGTGACATAGGCTTTATAAATTTTCAAAATGGTGGCTGTAAATGGGGGAAAAAAGGGGGGATGTGTGTATTTCTTTCTCTTATCTTAGCAATATGGATATCAAATGAAAGGTCGTAAAATGACCAATTCAAAAATACAAATATCATATCTTGTTTATGTTGCAGTTTTAACAAAAAATGGCAAAAAGTGTACCGTATCATTTCTATACCATAAACTAAAACAAAAAGTCTCAAATAAAATTATTATTATAAAAACCCGCTTGCATCACCATAAAGTATTTAGAATTTTATATAGATATAATGATCCTTGTTTTTCTCTTTTCAGTTCATAACTTCTATGCAGTCGGGTTTTTGTTTTTATAATAATTATTCTATTATCCTACTGTATCGGAAGGTGGAGTATGACCATTTCTTTGGCACGCGCTACAACTTAAACTGGTGGACGGATTTCGACATATGAGGTGCCGTTGAATTCAACAAAATTATGGTATGATATAAGCTATATAAATTTTCAAAATGATGACTGCAAATGGAAAAAAAACCGGCCAAGTATTTTATATAGTGTTCCTTGTTTTTCTCTGTTCAGTTCATTACTTGCAAGCAGTCGGGCGTTTGTATAGTAATATTTTATACACTCTTAGTGGATAAGGGTGCAGGCTTAACGCTCTACATATTTAGTTGGACAACTTGTTTTTTATTTGGCTTCAGATATAATTATAACCCTTCATTTAATTTTAGGTCATATTTGTATTTAGTTCTACAAATTTATCAAGTCGTTTTAATATTGCTTATTAATAACGATAATAACTGTTTCCACTTTATTATTAAATCAACAGATAATTATCCGTATCTATAAAAGATTATGTAGTGAAAACGACTCATCCTGACTGGCTGGTTGATTTTTTGTTGTTTTTGTAATTACCAGTAAATAAATAAATAAATATTGTAGGACAATAACACACATCGCTATATAGCCCCAAAGTAAGCTTAGGTATCTAGCTTGTCTTATGGGTACTATGATGAATATTTTTATGTATATTGTACATAAATACTTATAATATATAGATAAACACCCAGACACTGGAAATTCATGCTCTTCACACATTTTTCCAGATGTGGGAATCGAACCCATAGCCTATGACGCAGAAGTAGGGTCACTACCCACTGCGCCACTGGGGCGTCTATTATCGCAAGAAAATGCAAACCAAAGAGACGCGGTTTCTAATCCCGTCGATTCCACAATGCTTGATATTATGTTTATTTTCAAATATATCTTTCATAGGTTAACAAAAAATCCAAATTTCTTCAATTTATATATAAAAAAGCCTTAATTCTTGCGGTATGGTAAAGTGTTTAGAAATTTTTTTAGTAAAAATAAAAGCAAAATTCTGTTTCTAGAACCTCGTCATTCAAAGCCACAGATCACACGCTAGATAAACGAGACAATTTACGCATACTTATAAAACGCGAGTTTATTTTCAATTTAGGTCCTTGTAAACCCTTTCTACTCATCCCTTGTTTGTAGCAAAGTATAGGAAAAAGAAATAAGCCCGCCTTAGAACATAAACGTTTCTCTCGCAAGCAATTTGTTTACACAACGATCTGGGCTCAGCCCCGAGTGAGATTCGTTCGTAATTCGGTTGGGAGGAACACACTCGTAAATGTTGGCACAGATTGAGGAAATGCGTGCAATGACAACTCGGGGAGTGAAACAAATGCGAGGACCGAAGTGGATCACATCGTACGGTACATTTGAGATTTATCACAAACTAACTTATTTTATTAGGACACTGCTTTGTTAGTTTAGTATATAGTAGTAGTAGGCATATATGGCTATGGTCACAAGGTCATTGGTTAGTGTGTATTATAAGAAATTTTCAGTAAAATTCTGAATCCGGAGTTGGTAAGCTGGTAACACTTCGTCCCTCGGAGATCAATTTTAGACGTCGGTATTAGTCACTATCAATAATATTATCTATCTTTATCATTATCATCATCATCATCATTATTATCAGCCTATCAACGGCCCACTACAGGGCCACGGCCTCCCTTCTTATAGGAGAGGGGATATAGAGCGTAGACCCACCACGCTGCTCCAATGCGGGTTGGCGTGCTTAGGGTGATAATGTTTCATTTATTAATGATCACTATCAGATGTTGATGACAGTGACCGGGGCCGACGGCTTAACGTGTTCTCCGAGGCACTAGGGTTTAACACCACCAACCTCCCGACTCCGGGCTTGGAATGTACTGAGAATTTCATAGAAGAATGAAAAACTCAGAAATATTCCGTGACCCGACCCAGGATTCGAACCCAGGACCTCGTGATCGAAGCCAGATAGGCTAACCACTAGACCAACGCGGCAGTCTATCTATATACCTACTCGTAAGTATCATAATAAATTCGGTTCGTCAATGCACTCAGTGTTATCCACACGGGTAGCTCCTACCACACATTCTTCTCGATTAAAAGTCGAGCTTCCTTCAATGATTGTAAGTAATGTAGGTTTTATGAGATAGTTGATTGATACTGTATTGTAAAAAAGTAGTTTGAACCCAGTGACCCTGTATAGCCTGTAGGGAATACAAATCACTCGTAATACCTTCCCGCCATCCGTCAACGAGAAGAATAGATGTTGGCTCGGGAACCTGCCCTCAATAAACCCTTTTTATAAGCCATTGTCAGCAACACAATGTATTTTTTGTATAATGGCCTACGTTTGTTATTATTGCGGAATATAATGGAGTTTTAATATTCGGAAACAATGAAAAGCTCGGTAAACAACGTTTATATCCTACTAATCTTCCTTTCTATACTCATATATCATCAGCCTTCTTCAAAATGAAGTTTGGCAGTCAGGTGGATAAAATTCCGCCGTTCCTGCAAAACAATAAGGTGAATTGTTTGAAAAGATATCCGTATTAAATTCGTCTTGGTCGCGTCATGTCAAAATAGGATTTGGCAAAGTTTGAACAGTGTATCTGTTGGGTCCTATATACCTGCTAGCTGTACTCAGCGGTTTCCCATCCCCGTTCGTGTCGGGAATTTTTTTTTTATGGACAAGTTGGCCCTTGACTGCTATCACACCTGATGTAAAGTGATGATGCAATCTAAGATGGAAGCGGGCTAACTTGTTAGGAGTGGGACGAAAATCCACACCGCTTTCGGTTTCTACACGACATCGTACCGGAACGCTAAATCGCTTGGTGATACGTCTTTGTCGGTAGGGTGGCAACTAGCCACGGCGAAATCCTCCCACCAGCCAGACCAAGACAAATTAAGAAAAATCTCAATCTGCCCCGCCGGGAATTGAACCTCCGTCTTATTCATCCACCACGCATACCACTGCGCCACGGAGGTCGTCAAAATTTCGCGAAATGAGTAACTATGCTAAACCAATCGAGTGAATAGTTTTAGAGATCTCGTGATGAGTTAGTCGTAATATAAGCGAAATATCAGTATGTAATGTACGAAATAAATATATTTGCTAAATGACGCAAAAATTAAGATGAAACTTAGCTTAACGGAAACAATAGATTTTATTTCATTAAAATGAAAAGTAAAGTTATTCAAACAAGAACGATTTGCACGTGGATTTCTAGAGCGCGTCCACTACTTGCAAATAATTGTACTTTTTGTTTTAAAACGATTCGTTAATAGAATTCAAAGCGTTTAATGTTTTTCTACGTTCACAAAGTAAATGTATTTTTTTTCTATTGTTGTTTTACATAGCCGGAGGGATATTGTAAATTTACGGTCGGCATTTTCAATTTGAATTTGCTTAATTTATATTCTGCTAAAAATTTAAATTTATGGCCTTATTTGATGATAGGTTTCCTACCTTTATATTTATAGGGGGAAAATGAAGGAGGCCTTCACTCGTAGAGGGGTCCAAAATAATTTATGAAAAAAAAAACTCAACTTGTAAAATTGGAATCTTATTTAATTGTTTCTTGTTATTTGTTTCTTGAATGCACATTTGTTATGTAATCATATTCCAATATAAACTTTGTTATTTACTTATGGAAATAAACGAGGCTATAATAATAATAATATTTATCTAATTTCTTTATTCCTGCCTGAAGGGAATGATGTTGTGAACTAACAAGCTACTGAATCTTAGCCATTTAGTTATTTTGCTTCAGGTTGACCGACTGTAAAATGTGTTGCTATAGTCGACGCATTTTAAACTGAGTCGTGGGGCAATAAATGTCTATTGTTAAAAGGTAATGACTGTTTACCTAATAATAGGTAAAGCTTTTGCTTGATCAATCATCTATTACTATAAAAAGCTGAAACAAAAAATATAAGTTGATTAATTAAAAATTATATTAGGAAAAAAATTATCAGGGAGGTCTCATCTCTAATCACAGGACAGAAAAGCTGGCTTAATCTTAGAACTTAATATTTTATGGTCTAAGCATGGTTTAACAGCACAACAGAGACGAGTATCAAAACATTTATTTTATACTTCCGATCAAGCCAGAGAAGACTTCCTTACTTACACTTGTACGTAATGCTTTACTTTGACGGCCGAGTGGCGCAGTGGGCAGTGACCCTGCTTCTGCGTCCTAGGCTGTGGGTTCGATTCCTACATCTGGAAAATGTTTGTGTGATGAGCATGGATGTTTTCCAGTGTCTGGGTTCTATTTATTATAAGTATTTATGTATAATTTATATAAAAATAATAGATACCATAACACCCATAACACAAGCTACTTACGAGTACGCTTACTATGGCGCTATGTGGTGATGTGTGTAATTGTCCTTTAATATTTATTTATTTACAGAAGTCATATTAAAAACCTTAGTCGCAAAACTGTATAAACAGCAAAAGAAAAATTGTATTTCTATTAGGGTAACATATTCCAAATAAATAAATGGAGATGTATACGCTGTAATTCCCTGATTGCTCCGTATTATTTCTGCCTCCAATCTCCGAGGGCCGTTAATGAGCTGTAATACCGGTGTATCGCTTAATTAGTTCGGTGCGCCGAACCCACCCCGACCCGACCGACGGTATTCATCTACATTTACTACACTGTATCGTCCGTTGTAGCTCCCGTTTGGATTTACAACAGATATTAAAAAGGATATCTTCATCATCCTCAGTCAATAGACTACCACAGAACCCGGTCTCTTTTGTTTATTCTTTACAAGTTAGCGAGATGGTCTAAAGTGAAGTAACTATGCAGTCTAAGATGAAAATCGACACCACTTTCACTAGACACATCATGTTAGCAGAACGCTAAATTATTTAAAAGCCTCCGTAGCGCAGTGATATGTGCAGTTGGTTTTTAGACTAGACCGGGATATAATGACCAGGTATTAAATTCAAGTCTTGGGTCGGAATAATACCAAGTTTTCTTTCTTCTAAAAAATCATCAGTAAAAACTTTAAGCCCAGAGTCGGCAAGTTAATGATATTACATCCCCGTTTCTTGCAGCCGTCAGTCCTGATCAAATCAACATCTGGCAGTGATCGTTCATGATTTCAGCATTATCAACCTAAGTTCACCACATTGGAACCCGCAGTTATTCTGAGATCTGCAACGCCTGCACCTAAAAAATCCCGTGCTTCGGGGTCTTCTTCCTTGCTGCAGAAGAAACACTTTTCATTGCATTGGAACAGCGTGGTGAGTCTCCATATCCCCTAGCTAGGAAGGAGACATGGCGCTATAGTAGGCTGAACGAAGGTCTGGGTTGGAACCCTAGGTAGAGAAATTGGAATTATACCAAGTTATTTTCTTACCTTATTCTAGGTAATTCTTAATAAATATTGAAAAAAGCCGGCAAGTTGATGGTGTTACGTTCTGGCCTCGGAAAGCACCTCAAACAGCCGATCCCGGTTTTTTTTCGTCTATCCTGGCTGTTAATGATGAGTATTGATGATTAATGAAAAGAACATTCAATATTATTGTTTTATGAACTCAAAGAGCCGAGTCTTTGAAAGTGAAAATGTCAATACAGACGTCATAGCTATGTTCGCAAGCATTTAGCCCAAACCGGCGATCGTTAGCGGTATAAAGAGAAGCGGCACAACGAGCGCGCGATGGTCGAGTGTGTCATTATGCCGGAGTGGCTGGCGCGCTTCCAACGGTAAATAAAATTTGACTGTGCGAAGGGAAAATTATTACTTTCATCCCTCTTCCACGGATTAAAGGAAAAAGTGGGGTCTTTGAACTATAACGTCATAGTGTTTTTATAGGGTTGGTTATGAACTTTGAACAAAGATGAACATAGAAGTATACGCCATGTTAGATTGATAGCAAGTATGTTTAAAACCATCTCCTATCAACACACCTGGAACACGTATTACAAGGTGCCGCCCTGTGTCCATATACCTGAGGAGTATGTGCTAAACCTGCCTGTAAATACATCGGCAACCGTGCTTGGCGGCAGGAATAAGAATGGTGTTAGTACTTCCCTGGATAAAATTATCTAGTCCTTTTAACACTAGGATTTATAGAAATCCTAAGATAAGGATTTATTAAGAACAGTCATGGAAGATTGACTCTCTCGGTGAGGCCATGTAGAGTTAGGAGGTTTGTTCTTCATGAAAACTGATATTTTTTTATATTGCAAGATGCATTCGTGTTGGCATTACTTTACATTAAATAATTTGGTTGGATTAGCTATTGTATGAAAAAACGACATACTTTTGGCCATAGATTAAAGACAACTAGATAGAGCCCATAGCGTGTCCACTCGTTAGACAGCAAATCAGCATTATTGACATGACATGTCAACATTTAAAGTACATCATAAAACGTTATGTTTTAAAATATCGTAAAATATGAAATATTACTTTATATAAGATAGTTTAGTAAACGCATAATACATGAAATTTGCTGAAAAATAACATATCTAAGCTTTAAATCATCAATCAATGAAGTTTATGCATACTTACGTATGAAACGTAATTCCTTCGATTTTCTGTTTGCTGCGACTATTGCAGCCGAAAATATTACAACCCACCATAGCACGATAACGTTTAAATTAATATCGTAACCGCAGAGTTATATTATTTATCAGCAAATTTAATAAAAAGCTAATAATTGCTCAGATATGTCCCTTGTCTGTCACAAACTCCACTCTTGACAAACAATAAAAACGAACACGCTGAAAGGGACAAAAAATAATCTTGTGTCACTTTCTAATAAAGGCCGAATGAAATAAGTCTGTCACGCTCTTGAACCTACAGCCGCGTTATGACTCCATCTAGTAGTCTTTAATCTATGCTTTTGGCAATTGACCCACACCTGACAAGAAACTAAAATTAGGTTTTTTTGTAATACTCTTTCTTTATCATTTTATGCCAAAGACATAATCTATATATATAAAAGAAAGTCGTGTTAGTTACACCACTTATAACTCAAGAACGGCAGAACAGATTTGGCTGAAAATTGGTAGGGAGGTAGCTTAGAGCCAGGAGACGGACATAGGATACTTTTTATCCCGTTCGACAGCGTTCCCGTGTGACTTGACATGAAACGTCAGTCACTATAAAACGTGGTATAACAAAAAAGAATCAGACTTGGAATAACAAAACGCAAATGACAACTATGTAATTGACGTAAAATGACAGCTATGTAATGACGTATGGATGACAATTTGATATTTGTAAGAAATCAACATTAAAACTATTTCTATTAAATAAATAATTAACAAGTGGATTGAAGTGAAGTGAAGTTTAATTAATAATGCCGCGACCAAGACGATCGAATCTTTCCCGACAAAGCCGTAATGCAAGAAGAATACAAAATACTGCAAATGAAAGGACTGAAGAAGAACAGGAAATTGCACGTGAACAGCGCCGCGATAGTATGGCTCGACTTCGTGCTTCTCAATCACGAGAGCAAAGTGAAGCAGCCCGTGAAACAGCTCGGTTGGGAATGCAGAATCGTCGAGCGAACAACAGAAGTCAACAAATAGATAATTTGCGACGCAGAACAAGATATTTAGCTGATTTGAATCGAGCAGCGTTTCGATACGATTGCAGCAATGATTACAGCTTGCATCCTAGCGTTTGCATAGGGCAAATGGACGTTGTTTGCGAGTATTGTGGTGCATTAAAGTTTTCCGGAGAAACGCCTGGATTATGCTGCCTTAATGGTAAAGTGAAATTGCCAGTGTTGACTCCGCCACATGAGCCATTGTATTCATTGCTTTGTGGCGAAACACAAGAATCACGCCACTTTCTTGCAAATACTCGAAAATACAATAGTTGTTTCCAAATGACGTCATTTGGGGCAGACATTATCGAAGAAGGAGGATTTAATCCGACATTTAAGGTATTTATTTTTGTACTTACATAGAATGTAGTTAAAGAATAACTTACTTTATCTATTGGTATGTATTATATTTGCTAATACTGAACTCTACTCTCCCACAGAAAAAGTGTTTATAACCCAGTTAATACTGTCTGGTTTTTATTTTGTAGATACAAGGACAGATTCACCATCGAATTGGATCATTACTACCTTTCGAAGATACACAGAATAAATTTTTACAAATATATTTCATGGGCAACATGGAAGAACAACTTGATCGACGCCTAGGGATCAATGCAGGAATGAAGCGAGCAATTCTTCAAGACTTGCAGTGTCTGCTTCATGAACATCATGCGTTGGTCAGGTTGTTTAAGAGTGCTTTAGAGCGCATGCCAAATGATGACTATAAAGTTGTCATCAAAGCAGATAAACGACCATCTGGAACACACGAACGCACATTTAATGCTCCAACAGTAGACGAAGTTGCCATCCTGATTGTTGGTGAACAATTGGAAAAACGCGATATTGTGCTTACACGTCGCGATACTGGGCAACTGCAACAAATATCTGAAACTCATCGATCATATGACGCATTGCAATACCCACTGATGTTTTGGCAAGGAGAAGATGGATATTATTTTAATATTAAAATGATAAATCCATTGAATGGTAAAGTATCAGTATCTTAATAATGGTTAATGTCTGTATTATTTGCCTTTGAAATGGTTAATTATCAAATTTTTAATTTCAGGTGAAGAAACTACAAAGAAAGTTAGCTCAATGAATTATTATGCATATCGTTTGATGATTCGTCAAAATGCTGACAACTATTTGCTGCGGTTTCGTCGATTGTTTCAGCAGTATTGCGTTGACATGTATGTAAAAATAGAAACGGAACGTTTAACATTTATTAGGTTGAACCAAGCCAAACTGCGTTCTGAGGAGTACATCCATTTACGTGATGCAGTTAGTACTGAAGGAAATACAGCTAATATTGGTCGATTAACTATACTGACGGCGACGTACATTGGTAGCCCACGTCATATGCATGAATATGCACAAGATGCAATGACATATGTGCGTCATTACGGCCGGCCAGATCTCTTTATTACTTTTACCTGTAATCCAAAATGGATAGAAATTACTCAATTGCTGCTTCCCGGACAAGCATCAAATGATAGACACGACATCACAGCACGTATATTCAGGCAAAAAATTCGGTCCGTGATGAACTTTATTGTTAAACAACGCGTCTTTGGAGATACTCGATGCTGGATGTATTCAATCGAATGGCAAAAGCGAGGCCTGCCGCACGCACACATTCTTATTTGGTTAGTGGAAAGAATTCAGCCTGACCAAATAGATGATATCATATGTGCCGAGATTCCTGATCATGAAGTCGATCCAGACCTACATGATGTTGTTACTACTAATATGATTCATGGACCGTGTGGTGCCATCAACCCCCAATCACCTTGCATGGTCGATGGAAAGTGCTCTAAACGATATCCACGGAAATTAACGGCGGAGACTGTCACTGGCAACGATGGGTATCCGCTGTATCGGCGTCGATCACCAGATGACAACGGTCGAACGGTCACAACGAAAGTGAAAAGAATGGATTTCGTTGTCGACAACAGTTGGATTGTTCCATATTCACCACTTATTTCTAAAACGTTCAAGACACATTGCAACGTTGAATACTGCAATTCAGTTAAGTCCATAAAATATATTTGCAAATATGTCACGAAAGGCAGTGATATGGCGGTTTTTGGATTGCAATCCTCGAATACCAACGATGAAATTTCACGCTATCAAGTTGGTCGTTATGTGAACTGTAATGAAGCGATTTGGCGTATATTCGCATTTCCCATTCACGAACGTCATCCTACTGTTATACATTTGGCAGTGCATCTGGAGAATGGTCAACGAGTATATTTCACGGCTTCAAATGCTATGCAACGTGCTGAAACACCTCCAGCAACTACATTGACCAGTTTTTTTGCAATCTGCCAAAGCGATCAGTTTGCAAGAACTTTGCTTTACTCGGAGATGCCACGTTATTATACTTGGAATGCTTCATCCAAGAATTTTCAAAGACGGAAGCAAGGTGATGCTGTTCCTGGGTATCCAGATGTGCGTTCTACTGATGCTCTTGGTCGTATGTATACAGTTCATCCAAAGAATGATGAATGTTTCTATTTGCGGTTGTTGCTGGTAAAGGTGCGTGGGCCAACTTCATTTGAGACACTACGAACTGTTAATGGTGTTATATTCCCAACATATCGTGCTGCATTATCTCTGCATCTCCAAGTCAGATACGCACATTATTCGCTATCATAATTTCGACATGTTTTCCATCAAACCCATGTAACCTGTGACACAAATACAAGGATAGTATGTCAGAAGATATTTTACATCAAAGTCGTGTCAGTTCCAGAAATCACGATATTGAGATGAATGAGGAGATACATAATCGTGCTTTACTTTTGATCGAAGATATGTGTTACCTCATGTGCGGTAATTTATTAATCAGGTTAGGAATGCCAGCGCCAAATCGTGAAATGAATGACGCATTTAATCGAGAATTGGAACGGGAACGTGAATATGATCACCAGGAATTAGATTTAGTAGTTCAAAGGAATGTACCCCTGTTGAATTACCAACAAAAGGTAGTTTATGGTACTTTAATGAAGGCAATCGCTGATGAAAATGGTGGTTTATATTTCCTAGATGCCCCTGGTGGAACTGGCAAGACATTCCTTATGTCATTAGTTTTAGCAACTGTTCGGGCGAGATCCAACATAGCGGTTGCAGTTGCTTCTTCTGGAATAGCAGCCACATTGTTAGAAGGATGCCGTACAGCTCATTCAGCATTCAAATTACCGTTAAATCTTCAAACTATTGAAGAACCAACGTGTAATATTGCAAAACACTCAGCAATGGCCAAAGTTTTAGCGGCATCGAAAATCATCATCTGGGACGAATGCACAATGGCGCATAAACGTGCATTAGAAGCACTTAACCGAACATTAAAAGATTTACGCAATGACTCGAGATGTTTTGGAGGAGCAATGATTTTACTGTCTGGCGATTTCCGCCAAATACTGCCAGTAATTCCAAGATCTACGGCTGCCGACGAAATAAACGCTTGCCTCAAATCGTCAAATCTATGGCGCTATGTGAAGAAACTGCAGCTGACAACAAACATGAGAGTTACATTGCTTAATGATACATCTGCTGAAGATTTCTCGGAGCAATTGCTGACTATCGGTAATGGTCAAGTACCTGTCGATGAATCGAGCGGATTAATTTCATTTCCAAATAATTTCTGTAATTTTGTCTCATCAAAAGACGAACTTATCAACAATGTATTTCCAAATATTATTTCTAACTACAAAAATAATGAATGGTTGAGTGAGCGAGCAATTTTAGCGGCTAAGAATAAAGATGTAGATGACCTGAACTACATAATTCAAAATAAGATCATTGGAACAATGCATTCATTCAAATCTATTGACTGCGTCACAAATGAAGATGAAGCCACCAACTATCCAATTGAATTTTTAAACTCTTTGGACGTGCCTGGCTTACCACCGCACAATTTACGCCTAAAGGTTGGCTCCGTAGTAATCATGCTTCGAAACATAAACCAACCAAAACTGGGCAACGGTACGCGTTTGGTGGTTAGTAAATTGATGAACAATGTAATTTACTCTACGATAATGATAGGAAAATTCAAAGGTGAGGAAGTTCTCATTCCGAGGATCCCGATGATCCCAACCGATATGCCGTTTGAATTTAAAAGACTTCAATTTCCGATACGTCTTGCATTTGCCATGACCATCAACAAATCACAAGGCCAATCCTTAAAAGTTTGTGGTTTAAATCTAGAACATTCATGTTTTTCCCATGGTCAATTATACGTGGCATGTTCACGGGTCGGAAGACCATCTGCGTTGGTTGTTTTTGCGCCTGATAATAAAACAAAAAATGTCGTGTATCACAAGGTGCTTAAGTGAAGAGCAACCTATGTACCTACTAAAATACAGAAATAATAATGAATGATTAATGTAGTTATTAAATTTTTTTTTTGGATTTTTTTTCCAATAAAAAAAAATCTGCTTATTTATTGCCATTAAGGCGGAACAAAGTTCGCCGGGTCAGCTAGTCAAAAATAAAAAACGGCGTTACCTTAATTTTGGTAACGTAATCGGACATCAATTCGCTTTTATATTGAGATAAAAATATATACCTATTATTTACTGGTGCAATAAACTTGAATGAAAAAAAAACTTGTTCTAGAATAATATTAAATTACGTGCACCGAAAATACCTAGGATTTAGAAGATTAAGGACTAATTAGCTGAAAATTGGAAGTAGCGGAAAAATATCTCGAGCCCATTCGTATCCCATCCAATCCGTACTCATAGAATCTGAATTCAGCGATTGGAAACTACTTCAGATGTCGAGATCTCAGTACAACAGCTTCAAGTGCACAGCAAATGAGGTCTAGTGACTTGTGCAGGGTTGTTACAGAGTGCATATCCAGATTTAGAATTGTACACGTTTACATTTCTGCATTTGAGCCAGCGGTAGTGTCATTACTCACTGACATATTCGAAAGACGTATGCGTTTATGAAAATGATAGGACCGGTTTCCGAAGCGGCGGTGGAGTTTCATTTTCACATTAGTTTTCAAAAATGCTTTGATATGATCCTAATGAAATAAATGAATTTGATTTTGCTGTGATTCAAGTTATAATATCTAAAAAAATTGGTTTCAGTTGTAGCTCTTTGTCTACATTACGAATGTGTATGTAATGTTTATTATATTACATACACATTCGTAATGTAGACAAAGAGCTACAACTGAAACCTATTTTTTTTAACTAAATACAATGTACATAATATTCTTATTAACAAAGTCAATATTTTCAATTCATTCAAACATCATACATCTTCCCAACGAACGTTAGGAAGTATTACTGTATACCTATCTGAATAGTTGCCAGTGAAATCACAGGCATAAATGAAGCATAAAACCTTGTTGCTTTGTTTTTGACGATAGATTTCTACTTTGACACAAAAATATTAAAGTATAAACACAAATTTACGACAGGAAGATGTATTATGAGATGACTATGGACTGTTATTCCATGGATTCACAACATAAACAGAGAGAAAAACGAACATAACCTGCGACTTACGGGTGTAGGCTTAAAATTAAAAGCTGTGTCGTTATGTATTAACGCTCGTTTGTAAACGACTTAAAAAAAGGAATTTCTTAATTTTATCCATATTAATGAAATCGGTGCCACCCGAGCTTCCTACTTAAAAGACGTTAAAATGAAGAACTAAATGATGCAACTATTTTTACTTTTTAGTGTAAAAGTCTTTGATAATTGAAGTCGGTTTTATTTTTTCTTGTCTGCCCAGCCAAGTTTGGTAATATACTGCTAGAACAACTTTGGATAAAATAAAATGTATGTGTGTAATACATACAATTTGTTATTTTAAAACTTAGATAAGTTCAAAAAGGCTCTACTCGTTGGACCCACTTCACCGCGCAAACACATGTCAGACTTAACATGTTGTGTTCTGATAATACATACAAACAATGACAACATTTACAAAATAAACATTGTGACGAAGAAAAGCTTTCGCAAATTGTTTATTACAATTTTGTCGAAATAACATCTAACCAAAACCTAGATAAGATAAATAAATAAATAGTTAAAGTCAAGAATTGTAAATTTTAAAAGGTATGTTATAACAATTCTCATGGTTGTTTTGTTAATTTATATGAAAAAATAAAACGTGTGCATCTCGGGATGCCCGACAGAAGTAATAACTTAAATACGGGTAGTGCTGTCGGTTAGAGTGAGGGAGAAGGAGCCTGCCTATGCGTGAACGAAAGGGAAGTCAAACAGACTGGCTTCCCTTTCAACAGTCGCCGTACAGCGTTACGTAACAAAGCGAATTATCCCTCTTATAACAAGTTATCACTTCAAAAACGTCATTTTATAGTGCGGTAAATAGATTATGTAGACCAGATTATAATCCGGTCTTGGCAACCCTAGTTTTGTAGTGAACTGTTGCGAGTAGCACAAAAGCTTTGTGCAGCAACGTACTACTACATGAGTAACCTTAGTCATCAGCGTATTTTAAGAGCCCACTACACGACCAAACTTCCATTCTATCAAGTAAAACAATATGGAGTTTAGACCCACCGTGCTGCTCTTACAAGAGTCGGCGAGTAGAAGGTGACAAAGTTTGAATGATGTAACAGTAACTATCACATGTGAATGATAATCACTGGGGTTATAACACCACCAACTTCCCTACTCCGGGTTGAGAGTTTATACTAAGAAAGAAAGGCTCAATATTTCATAGTTCGACATAGTACTCAAACCTCGTGATCCAGGCTAACCACTGGACCAACGGGGTAATATTTGTACGGTTACACTATATGTGTGCCTAGTGTAAGATTTTACCGCGTCGATATCGAGAACGGTAAACACAAATTTTATATGACGCTGACACTCACCCATTTGAGTTTTCTCTCGATACTGCCAGGGGCGCTGTTTCAATTCCATATAAAATTTGATAAATTAAGCTCACACTAGGCACTCTGAGTGCCTAATGAGAGCTTTCACCAAAACAAATCGAAAACTTCACATTCGCGTAAAGTCAAATTTAAAATTTGGGTTTACCGTTCTCGATATCGACGCGGTAAAATCTTACATTACTCTTTGTTCTCTGTTGAGTTTTCGCACAAAAGCGTTAACATCGAGAACAAAATGATTACTTACATTTTTTATAACGCCCATTAAAAGTAAAATGTGCCACAAAGTGCGCAATAACTCGTAAATCTGTATCTTTTTAGATAACCGACTGTTTTAGTGACCATTACGTTTTATCGGGCTCCGCTATCGCTACACTTTCATGCAGTTTTTATCATTAAAAGGTTAAAGATATTTTTATTCGCGGTCAACGAACAGACTACAGAAGCTGCTTCATAATTTAACTTAATACCTAAGTAAAGTATAATACCTAGACTACTTCGTAAGAGAGTTCACCAGGGTATTATATACAGCTAACGTGTATTCAAAAAGAACCTTATTTAACTATAAGTTAGAAATCAGAATCATTTTAACACTTGATGTAAATAGACGGCCGAGTGGCGCAGTGTGTAGTGACCCTGCCTCTGCGTCCTAGGCTGTGGGTTCGATTCCCACGTCTGGAAAAATGTTTGTGTGATGAGCATGGATGTTTTCCAGTGTCTGGGTGTTTATCTATATATTATAAGTATTTATGTATAGTATATATAAAATATTCATCAGTTATCATAGCACCCATAACACAAGCTACGTACGAGTACGTTTACTTTGGGGCTATATAACGATGTGTGTTATTATCCTATAATTATTTATTTATTTAAATAGAGTAAAGTTATAAGTCAACGTGTCTGTCTATATTATATTTGTGTATATGTGACTATCTGAGGCATGGTAGCTTTTTTGCGATTTAGCGTTCCGGTACGATGTCGTGCACAAACCGAACAGGGTGTGATCGCATCATCACTTACCATCAGATGTGATTGCAGTCAAGGTATAACTTGTAATGAATAAAAAAATCTTCTAAACTAATGAACGGATTATACGTTGTTTTTATGTGAAAGCTGACATGATCTAAGAAATAGTTCTTAGCCATATAAGATTAAGCTATAATAAAGTTAATATTTATTTATGTATTAATATAGCCAAAGACATCGGATTTTATTAGTATATTTTAAATAAAAATTTATAGTGTTGGTGTGGAGAGAAAATAAACACATGATTTTAATTAAAATAAAATTCTCATTTATTTTTTACTAGAGGTCGCCCGCGGTTTCGCCCGTGTAGTTCCTGTTTCCGTGAGAATATCTGGATAGAAATTACCCTACGTCGCTCCTCATGAGTCTGGCTATCATATACAAAAGATTTTTTACAATCCGACTGGTAGTGTCAGAGATTAGCCGGAACAACCAGACAGACAGACAGACAAAAATCATAAAAAATGGTTTTTTGGTGTTTGAACCGTATATATATATTTATTAGCACGTAGTAAAAAAAATATTATAAAAACAAAAACCCGACTGCTTAGAATTAATGAACTGAAAAGAGAAAAACAAGTATCACTCTATCTATCTAACTTTTAATAATATCATTATATAAATTTTATATACCTTATGGTCTAGGGTTCAGCAGACGCAGTCGGGTTTTTTGTTTTTATAATATTTTTTTTAAACTTTTTATTTTTAGTTTCATTGACATTTTTTTGTTAAAACAGTAATATAAATATAATATGATATATACATATTTGAAATGGTCTTTTTACGACCTTTCATATGATACCCATATTGTTAAGATAAGAAAAAAATATACACATCTCCCTCTTTTTTCCTCACTTACAGCCGCCATTTTGAAAATTTATATAGCCTATGTCAGTACCACAATTCTGACGAATTCAACAACACCTCATGTGTCAAAATCCGTCTAGCCGTGTAGCGCGTGCCAAAGAAATGGACATACATACATACCTACGCTCGAAAAACATTACCCTCCTTCTGACGCAGTCGGGTAAAAACGGTTATTTCAATATTACAAACAGACACTTCATTTTTGTTATTGTATAAATATAATGAAGAAATTACTTCTGTTATCTAACAAGTAAGTCAAAATCCAATTGTAATATACGAGCTTAAGCGTCACACGAATATAAATATAAAAACCCCACTAAGCTCCATAAAATATCTAGCTCACAATATCTCGTATCTCATAATGGGCACTTATTACAGAAAACACAATAATTACTTAATAGATTTTTCCTCATAAATTCACTTTTATCCGATGGCGATGTGTAGTTAATGATAAATAATATGGGGATGGCGTCTATAAAGATAAAAGCCTGGCAACAGTCGTATTTCCAAACATAATATTATCCAACACGGACATTGATTGGATGATAATATAACATATCTATATGTCGCAGGAATACGTGCTAATCAGTGGGTTCGAGAATAAACAACTTATATCGCCTTATCATCATTATCAGTCGATTTAGGCCCCCCGCTAAGCATAATTATGACTTTTGTAAGGAACCTAAAATTCAAAATAATTCAAAATTTGTTAATTTCAAGTAATAGGTTAGAAAAAGCTTTAAACCGTCAGGTTAGACAATTTGACCGGGTATAGAACGGGTCGGCAGCTCTACTTAACGTCATATGTCCACCTAGAGGCCTAATTAACTGCGCTTTCTGGCGGAAAGTCACCTTGGTCACCTATCAGCCAGTCCAGCGATAAATCTCATGACAGTCCATCTGTGGGTCAGTCACCGGAACTCTGAATCACATACTAGTTTCTGCCGACAGAGTGACGACTAACCAAGCCCGAAGACCAGAGCCTATATGACGGCCTCCGTGGCGCAGTGGTATGCGCGGTGGATTTATAAGACGGAGGTCCTGGGTTCGATTCTCGGCGGGACAGATTGAGATTTTTCTTAATTTGTCTTGGTCTGGCTGGTGGGAGGCTTTCGCCGTGGCTAGTTACCACCCTACCGACAAAGACGTATCGTCGAGTAGAAACCGAAAGGGGTGTTGATTTTCGTCCCACTCCTAACAAGTTAGCCCGCTTCTATCTTAGACTGCATCATCACTTAACATCAGGTGTGATAGCAGTCAAGGGTCAACTTCTAGTCGATAAAAAAAAGCCAAATTAGAAAACATTTTTATATCTATACTACACGCTATACGACACCCGCGATACGTAAGTGTCTTCTAAGAACATCGAAAAGCAGAAAAAATACTTGACCCTTTATTATGCGAAGATTGAGTATAGCGATATACTTAAATAATAGGTTTATGCCCTTGTGAACATTTTTGTTGTTGATAATCCTTCCGCACATTATTTTGTTGTATCTCTAATGTATTAGGCAGCGTTTTCAATGTAAGCTCCTGGGCAGTGCGAATCTACATAACTGTAACCTTAAAAAATGATTTACTGAAACCTTCCTCAGGAGTTACTCTATTTAATGGTGGAAAAAGTCCGTTCAGGTCAGTCATTCTTCGAGTTTATCGCTAACATACAGACAAACGTGGCAGGGGACTTTATTTTACAATATGTAGCGATAACACTATGCAAAGGTAGTCTTGACGGGAACTTTCCAAAATCACTGGTATTTCTACGTCGCTTCGACATCCGCTAAACACTAGATCAACTATACATACTATTCTGTATAAAATGGACTATTTTCGTTCGGGTCCGAAGTATTCCCGCGTTGAAATATAGCAAGATTTGCCTTTGCTGAGTTTTATGAAGGTCCATTCAGCGGTTTTCGGTAAAAAAGGTCATCGTTGTTTTTTTCCCAAAAATGATAACTAAATAAACCATGGAAGGGTATTTTAATCCACTTCAAAAAAAGTTTCTTATTTCGACTCGCAGTAGTTCGAATATACGCTTACATGTGTTTAGATGTCTGGTATTTTTAACCGACAAAAAAAACGGAGGAGGTTCTCAATTCGACACGTATATATATTTTATTTTTTATGTATGAGCACGCATAACTTTTTACAGAGTTGTCCGATTTTGATAATTCTTTTTTTATTAGAAAGGGCACTTCTAAAGTGGTCCGATTGTTATCATGTTAGGATCTGCTGATGATATCCTGGAAAAATTGAAGGAACTCTTCAAATTTTATAGGCACACTTGCAGCGATTTTGGTTTTTGTGTAAATATCGGTAACTTTTTGGCTACAAGTGCCGTATAATATACTATAGCAGTATTGTACTAAAAAGTAGTACGATACGTGGCGATAAATCACTAAAAAGTAAGAAATGAAAATTTTTAACAAAAAATAGAACCGACTCAATACGCACTAAAAAGTAAAAAATAAGTGTGCCATTTAGTTGCTTTAATTTACTTAAGCATATCTAGGAGTCTAAGGCGACTTCATAGAAATGCTTAAGTAAATTAAAGTAACTAAATGGCACAGTTATTTTTTACTTTTTAGTGCGTTTTGAGTCGGTTCTATTTTTTGTTAAAAATTTTTGTTTCAATAATGTTTTGATACTCTTAGATTGTTACTAGTTCAATGCAATTGATGTATCTTGAGAAAATGTATACTTTTTCTTGGTTAACTTAGAAACTTCCTATAAAATACCTATTACTTAACAGTAAATCATTATCAATACCGAGGTTTATATTTTAAAAAACTGCAACTATACCTGTATATCCATTTTAAACCGATAAGTACATACAAAAACATCCAAACAAATGGTAACTAAACCTACAAAACCCATCTTTTGCGGTTAAAAAATATGTAAAAATTATCTTCGTGCGTATCATTCTTTGATTGATAGGCATAGCATGAAAAACAGTGCATCTGAATATAGTATAGTTAGGTATAGTTGAAGCACGTCTCAAGGGCCGTAGACGGGCGCTGACTCAGGTGCCCAATCAAAGTGGAGGGTGCCCCACTGAGAGCACCTCGCGCTATCGCCGCATCAAATTACGTGTGAAGCACTTTTGAGGCTTATTAGGTCGCATAAAATTATATTTAAAGAATATATAATTTCAAGGTCTTAGGTTCTGAGTGTCCCTTTTGAATTCTATACATGAAAATGAACTGCTGTTTTTCATGATAATAATTTAACTAACAGAAATGGTTTAACCTAGTAGATAAATTGATAGCGACATTCGTACATAATGTTTCGGTGAAAGTTTCAGCACGCATTAAAAGTAAAAACTTTTAGTAAAGTACCTAAGGCTGCCCGCAAACATTTTACAATATCGTCAACATTATTGACAGTAATTGTAAGGTAAGTTTGGCTTAAGTTATACCAAAATAAGTCTTAATCTCTCTCTCTCTCTCTCTCTCTAACTCTGACAGTATTAATACCTTAGAGGCAACTTTATCGTACCTATATGTACTACAAACTAACTGTATGTATAGTGTATACTGTTAGTAATATCTCTATCCATCTTCCATCGTCCAAGGTCGCACTCTCACTCCGAGAAGACAAATCGATAGAACGCCTTTTAGTACCTATAGAGAAAAGTCGAAAGTCCAGCGCCAGGTCCAGTGACCTGCAACGTGTGCAGGTCACTAATGCACTGGACCGACCAGGTGAAAATTGCTCTTAATCAAAATGTTAGCGAATTTAAAGAAGTGCTGCAGTAAGGAAGAATGGCGACGGGTTGTGAAGCTTGCCACCACTCCTGATGAGATGAGTCAAGAGTGTGACGACGAAGAAGGTGAAGTCAGTAATATTTACAATTAGAGGACGCCCGCGGTTTCACCCGCGTTGTTCCCGTAGGAAATTGGGAATAATATGTGGCCAATGTATTATTCTGATATGTAAGCTGTATTATTGTGAAGTTTCATCAAAACCCATTCAGAAGCTTTTGCGTGAAAGAGTAACAAACATCCATCCATGTTTCGCCTTTACAATATTAGTAAACATATTGCGTGTGTTTAGGGGCAGGACCCCTACAAAGAAAACAATGGCATGATTATACCTTAATGAATTCGGAAGCGTCTACAAATGTGACTTATACAAAAGTTAGTAATTTAATTCGTTATCCTTTTTTACTAAATTAGTTTTAAAGTGTACATTTGCAGAGTTTTAATACACCGAAATTAAATATATAGTATACCTATTATTATACCATCGCTATTTTATCCACAATATCTTTAGCTGGGGAGCTTATAATAATGTTTTCATCAAAAGTTATTATGTTTTCTTACAAACATGGCATATCTAATTAACTAATACAAAATTCTCTCTCAGGAGCGGAATTCATTAAATTGAGATAGATTACCAAGTAGAGTTTCGCCAGCATTCTGACAACATCTAGCCATCTGGATTAATGCTTAATCATTTTATTATTACTTAGCTAATTAAGGTAAAAGGTCTGATTTTCGGCACCAGTTTAACGTGTGTCTATTTAACTAACTAGGTATCAACTAAATATCATTGCCCGTATAATGACCTCCCTTGCCTCCGTCACTAAGTCATATAAACTTATGAATTATATTGACGGCTGCATATTATTCCTGCCTTACTTTAGATGAGAATAAATACAGCGGTGATTGAGTGGTAAAAATGAGTGCTTGTTCATCTGGAAATCAATAAATTGAGTTAATATTCAGCTGTGCATCTGCTTCCTAAGGTACCTTTAATCTCGTGATAAATGTGCCGATTACATAAACAGAAAGTAAGCACTGCTCTTGGCGTATGCCTTGACTATTTACTTGACTCCCTACAAATTATTAGCTCCTCGTCTCTTTCCCTCGTTCTCCTAATTCTTGTCAATACTACTACATCTACATCTGTTGAAGAATGTACATTATCATGCTCGTAACGCGGGAGTCCTAACCTCACCCGCGGATCTGAATGTAATGACTCTCGTAATGCGCTCGATGTGTCGGTTCCGGGCCGTTTGTCGGCGCAAGCACCCTACTTCCCTCGTTTGTTTTTATGATCCAGCATACAACATTCGTTATAGAATAACCCCCAATATTGAGTGTTAAATGTACCTTGAATATTTCCAAATTCTCCCATCATGATCCCCTTGCCTCCCAGCATGATCTATACCTACGTATATAAAAGCGAAATACCTACTACTGACTCGTCACAGGATCTCTAAAACTACACTCGATTGACTTGTAACCTCATTTTGCGACGTAGGCGCTCACTAAGAACGCATTTCCCGATATTCCGACGGGAACGGGATCTAGGCGGATGAAACCGCGGGGCATAGCTAATAAGATATAGGTGAATTATAAAATATAGGTAACTGATTTGAATAGTAAAGTAATAAATATTCTTTTTTTATTGACTACAAGTTGGTCCTTGTCTGCTATCACACCTGATGTTAAGTGATGATGCGGAAGATAAGATTAAAGCGGGCTAACTTGTTACGAGTAGGATCAAATCCACACCCCTTCGGTTTCTACACAACATCGTTCCGGAACGCTAAATCGCTTGGTGGTACGTCGTTGTCGGTAATTTCTAACATTAATGATATTATGACGTTGAATATAAATGAATTTCAGAATAAAATGTGTGTAAACTTGTGTAAAGCCAAATCTGATCTGTCCAGAAAATCAATTTATTTTGAAATTATCTGCTGAAACAGTTCGCGTAAGCTGCTTTCGTACTTAAGTATGGATTAAGATATATATCGGCGCGGGGCGTAAATTAAATTCCCTCTACACAATTACCATCGCATCATGGCGGGGGGTTAGCTCGCCTCAGGTAATGGAATCAATTTGCCACCGATGCCTCCACCGATCTAATAATATTTAAATGTCTGCCACACCGTGATACCGAAGTGTAAATAAACACATTATATGGTAAACAGATAACTGTAATGATATACGAGCAAATAAGTACAAACTAATCTCTATAACACGTAAGTACGTGGTAACTATAATGAAAATTAACTTTAAATTATTTGTGTATAAATACATTAGCCGCTGTTTTGTCTGTTTGTTTTTATGACCATGCATAACTTTTTACAGAGTTGTCCGATTTTGATAATTCTTTTTTTATTAGAAAGGGCACACTTCCAATATGGTCCCATAGTCATCATGTTAGAATCTGATGATTATATTCTGGGAAAAGGAAGGAAGTTTTGAATCCGTTCTATTTTTGAAAGTTTTATTTTTAAAATTTTTTTTTAATTTAGCTGGCTACGTGACCCCGTATTGAAATATTTTTTCATTGTTTTTTAGTAGTATAGTTAATTATTAGTAGTACTATTCCGGATGAGTTCGGACGCACAAAAGCGTAGGAAAACTATGGGGATAGGCATACATACCTATCAATATCTCAATCAGTTTATATTCCCTACGAGAATTTGATTTTTCTGGTGTATATTCGATCCGCTTTCGGCTGTAATACGACATGCGATAAATGTCGAAAAAATTCGAGGTGATGGAAAAGTTTCTATTTTAAAATTGATTTGGAATATCCATAAAACAAATATGAAGTCCAATTGAGGATCTCTTCCTTTTTCGATATCGCTTAAAAATACTGCGACATCAGAATTCTTTTGAAGCGTTTTGTTTGGACGAGGCTATAGCAAACGAAATCGGAGCTACAAAATAATTCAGATTCGTCTCTATTTCAGGTTGTAGTCACAACCACACGCCGTGTAGCATTTATATAATCACTCATACGTGCATTTACTTCGCGATATTTCTGTGTTTTCAAATTCACTTGATAAACAAATGTCTCAATAGCCTGTGACAGCGTGACGTCATAAGTCACTTTTATGTGACGGGTGCCTTTAACAAGACTGGGAAGTCCCTCGTAATTATTATTCTTATTGAAATTTCGAGCATGCTCATCGTGCCCACGACAATGGATACGGACTAGTATTATGATTTGGTATCTATCGTAAAGATATTAGAATATTTAAAAAAAATGCGTCGAATGAATTATCGTCAAAAAATTGTATTAAGCGCAATTTTTTGAATATGGCGGTGCGATTAGTAAAGATATGAGTTGGCAATATGGAAATTCAGAAAGAGCTTATTACCAATTTTCAAGAAATCTTTCCACGTATCTACCTGATAACTTTAACCATTTGCTTTATTTCGGCCTTCCCTAGAACGTTTAACTTGAGCAGAGATTTGCTGAGTTGCGTAAATACATTTTCAAATAGGCACGAAACAAGGCAGCAAAGATTTAATAAAACAGAGATTAAGTCTCAAGGGTAAGCCGATTAAATTTACTCCAAAACGCGTCGAGGCAATTTGCCGCCAACATCCTGACAAACGTTAGGGTTTCCTCCACGCAAATTGAATTAGATATTTTTAACCGACAAGATAGAACCCTTTCCCTTGTTTTTAACGTGCTTGTATCCATCTATGTAATTTCATAGACTATTTATCACTTTTATATTTTAAAAACAGACTTTTTAATTTATTATTGCTAACGAGTTGAGATTTAATGAGAGTATTTAATAAAAATGGCATTTAATGTAACATTTTTAATAGGAATTTGTCTTGGTCTGGCTGGTGGGAGGCTTTCGCCCTGGGTAGTTACCACCGTACCGACAAAGACGTATCGCCAAGCGGTTTTGCGTTCCGGTACGATGTCGTGTGGAAACCGGAAGGGGTGTGGATTTTCGTCCCACTCCCAACAAGTTAGCCCGCTTCCATCTTAGACTGCATCAACACTTAACATCAGGTGTGATAGCAGTCAAGGGCCAACTTGTAGTCGATAAAAAAAAAGGAATACCTGTATCTTTAATACTGAAAGAGGAAAACGCCTGACAGGTTTTGAATCCGTACAACAATTTATACCAGCGGCTTGTTTGAAGTTACATTCTAACGGACCATAAAAAACTTGCTTCTTTTAAATTCATTAAGGTTTTTAAGAGTACCAAGGCGAGGTAAAATTTCTGTAAAAAGCCTTCCGCATCCGTGTGGTGGGCACGTGGAGTGAACAAAGTTCTCTTCAAAGCGTCGGAGGTTTCTTTTCATTAAACTTTCCGCTGAAAATACTTTTGAATTTGAACGAAGCGCGTTTAAAAGTTCAAGCTCTACCGTTTGGCCATGTTTGCGAACCGATCAGCCATGATATTTTTACAACGTTGCCACCGAATTTCATATTTACGTACAATAAAACATTTTTATTTGAAACAATATTATTTTCTGAAAATAATCAAATAGAGAATAAACTACAGACTTAAAAGTTTATAGACAAGTTAATTTTTTCTAAATAAAGTAGTCATTTACTTATTAATTACAATCGCAAAAATATTTTTGCTGCATGTTTATTATCTTATCATTACAATATACAATATCAGATTTATTTTTAAAATACAATAAATAAGGTCAGTATAAAAGGTATTCGAGTTATCTTAGAGTGGAGATTTTCCTCCAAACATCCCATAGTTTAATGTCAAGGGAAGGAAAGTTTAGTTGGGTACGCAAGTTCTTTTAATACCCGCCGAACCGAGATAGGTGGAATTAGATTAGTCGCGTGTTATTAGTTTAGTTAGAATTAACTTGGGATCGGATTTTAGTTTGAATTAGTTTCTTACGGCCGTTTATGTTTGGTTTATATTAGCATTTATTGAAAGTATTAAGGCGCAACCAGAAATTGGAGATTCGACAAGTGCCGAATGTTCATTTAATCACAGTACTTTATGTAGATGCTCGTAATTCACCGCGCAACGAATGCACACTAAACATTTGTAAAATGTTACAAATAGTCATGCTTGGCATTTCGCTAATGCCGAGCCGTATAAATAGCTTAGTACTTACTAAACGCCAAGTTTGTCAACACTCAACATACACACACATTGCACTCCGAATTACGACTTTCCGTGCGGATGCGGACTGCTAGTAGATCGAATGATATTTGGCACTTGGCGAGTCTCGCATGCGCATGTTTGAATGTCGTCATAGATGTACAAAATATATTCTCGACCTAATTGTTCCTGTCTGCTCGTTGAAAAAAATTTCTTTTTCCGCAGCCTCCAATGAGAATTGCTCTTATTTTTTTTTTATTAAAAGTAATACGAAAATTCTAATACCAACTTATAGTAATCTGAATGTTGGTACCGAACTTGGTTAATTTTCGCATTAGAGCCATAAATATAATAGTAGAGTAAGTAAATTTTTTCAATTTGATTAGGTACATCTTGTGTGCCATCGGCATAAATAAACCTTACTTTCGTCTCAGTTTTCTACTGCTTTAAAAGCGTCAAATGTCTACCAACAAGGAGATATCAAACCTTTGATCTACATAATGTGCAAGAATCAATGTTTTAAAACACGCTACTCTGCTTTAGTCTGCATCAAATATTAAAGAGAAAACTGAAAAATAAATCGCTCCAGGTAATTCAACGTTACACGCGAAAATAAAATCGCGACAAAAAATATAATGTCGGCAATTCATTGTATTCTTAAATTGCAAAAAGCCGCAGCTCGAGAGCCTCTTTAGTATTCGCAATAAGGAGTTTTACTCTCTCCTACATATTTCTTGCGGGAGACTCTTAAATGGAGTTTTTATTTACTTCACCGTGTTTTCGTAATGAATAAATATTAATAACTGTTTCTAAAAACTTTGCGCGCTTATTTCTCTAACCAATTTATTAGGTACTGATAATTAAAGACGAGCCAAACTAGACCTAAACTACTACAACTCTTTTTTGAAAGCGTTTTGAACCTTCATAGTTTCGGTACCTATACGAATCATTAGGCTAAGTATTCAACGACCCACTTCAGAGTGCGTCGTATGAGTTTGTTACCGAATCGCCGCGTAAAAACGTAACACAAATTTTTATTGAACTAGCTTTTGCCCGTGACTTCGTCCACGTGGAATTAGTTATTACGGCAGCTTAATCTTTCTAAACTTTGAATGTCATATTTATTAATATCTAATCAACTATCTATAAAATAAGTTATAGGCTTCTAGCTTTAAAAATTACGGTACTTTCATACAATGTTTCATCCCTCCTTTTAACCCCTTACAACAACCCTTTTTTCGCAAATAAGTTTTACGCAGTCACTCGGTGAAAAACTCACACTCACCCCTTAGAGCAGGCTTAACTCTACAAGATGCCATGTGGAGCTTAGATCCACCAAACTGTCCCAACGCAGGATGGCCGAGTTAAAGTGATAATATTTGATTCTGTAACAATCACTATCAGAGACGAATATCTTAGCATTCCTTGGATTCACGGTGCGGGAGCCGGGTCCATCGCGTGGCTGAGAGAAAAACTCCGAACAGAGCCCGAGATTTGTGACACGGGTGTAGGTGTTAAAAGAGATCTCTTAGTGACGGCCGTGAACACTCACCACCTCTGTTACCTTACCTGTGTAGGACCTTACTAGAGCAGCTTTGGATACTCGTTCCAATCTGGAGCTTACTGCACTTCTAGTAAGGCCAAGGTCTTTTAGCAGGTTATACAGAGACTTCGCAGTTATACCTACTTCTCGCACCCACTTCTACCGCGTATAAACTAACCACAGAGCCATTTTTAGTTAGTTCATTAGTAAGGTTATAATCAAGTTCCTAGCCCTGAGCTAAGAAAAGAAGAAAGAAAATTTCAACATTTCATAGTCGGACGGAATCCAGAACCTCGTGATCCGAAGCCACATATTCCAACCACTAGACCAAGGAGGCACGTTATCTGGGTCGGCCTAATCTACAAATGCATTTGACGTGTGTCGCAGTATGTAGACCGCGAACTCCCCGGCGACCTGCCCCCGCCGCCTGCGTCTACCCCTCGCGCCGCACGGATGACAAATGCATAAAAGTAATTGCAATAGTGCACTGTTGCAATGTTGGATGCATTGATTCATTGGTAAAAAGTAGCTAAAATGAATTTTGTTTCTAGGTACATATTTATGCCGGTTGAATAACAGACAACATAATAACAGACTGAATTGAAAAAGATGAAAATTGATTTATGTAATGTATGCGGTATAAGCATGTACCATGTAGGTTGGTTATATTTCTTATAATTAGTTCATAAGGTTTGTCACTGTCTCATTCGTGTGTCGGCCATTATAAGTTTCCATAGAGACTGGTGTATTATTGCTCCCAAATATTTCAATATACTTGCTCCATTTTTAACCGACGAAAAAAAACGGAGGAGGTTATCAATTCGACACGTATATTTTTTTTTTTTTTTTATGTATGACCACGCATAACTTTTTACAGTGTTGTCCGATTTTGATAATTCTTTTTTTATTAGAAAGGGCATACATCCAAGGTGGTCCCATTGTCCGCATGTTAGGATCTGATGACGATATCCTGGGGAAATTGAAGGAACTCTTCAAATTTTGGAGGCACGCTTACAGCGATTTCGGTTTTTGTCTCGGTATCAGTAGCTTTTTGGCTACTAGTGCCGTATAATATACTATGACAGTATAGCACGAGTACGTTACGTGGCGATAAATCACTAAAAAGTAAGAAATAAAACTTTTTAACAAAAAATAGAACCGACTCAAAGCGCACTAAAAAGTAAAAAATAACTGTGTCATTTAGTTGCTTTAATTTACTTAAGCATATCTAGGAGTCGGTGCCAGCCAAGGTTTCTACTTTCAAGGACGTAACCTAGAACCCACAAACTTCTTTACTACGTAAAATAAATGTTCCTTAAAATTGCTGGCACCGACTTCATAGATATGCTTAAGTAAATTAAAGCAACTAAATGACACAGTTATTTTTTACTTTTTAGTGCGCTTTGAGTCGGTTCTATTTTTTGTTAAAAAGTTTTATCACTATAACAAAACAGTTGCGTAAACTCGTTCGTTCGTTATAGATCTGAGTTGTTCTAAAACTGGTTCTGGCTAAGATATGTTGAAGTTTAATAACCCAAGAAATACTTAGTAAAATAACTGAGGGCCAGAGTTCAATTCCCAGATCGGTTTAAATGAGATATTTATATTTTTTTAATTGGCTTTAGTTTCTTCTAGTTGTAAATTCCGGCCGTGGTTAGTACCAGCGTTCAGGCAAATGCCTTATTAATTTGTAGTTCCAGTACGAAGCCGAAGAGTAGTGGTAGGTTGAATACAATGTATCTATTAATGTTACATACATAAAAAATGTTAACATGTCGATACCTACTTATTTAGGTAAACAAAACTTTATTTAAAACATTTATAACAGTAACATTATATATAAAAAAGTAAAATCTTAGGTATACTGTATGTAATCATATAATTAAATTTTGCTTCTAACATTACTCCTCAGAATATCAATACCCATCTTGACAGCGTCTATTGCGGTACCAGGAGCGGACATAACGCCGTCGCCGCCGTGTCCGTAACAGTGTACCACTTTGACGCCGTCCACCACTTCCGGTTCAACCCTTACGGGCGTCCTGTGCGGTCGCAACCCCACTCTATGCGTGACGATTTCCGCCTGCTTTAAAGAGGGTATCAAATCATAACAACGCTCCAAAATGGCTGCCGCATCGTGTTTACTAAATTCTTTGTTATAACTGGCGTATTGTCTGACACCTCCTAAAGTCGCAATGCCATCTATACCAGGGATTATGTAAGTGTCGTAGTCGCCATAAAACGCCATTTTCAACCATGGCGCCCTTGCTTTTGCAACTTGTCCGCGTATAGAGACTAACTCGTGGTCATTGCAAAGCACCTTCGCGCCCAAACCGGTGCAATTGAATACCAAATCATATTTCGAACGTAGTGATGCGAACGAATCGATTCTTCCAGTTTCGATTTTTCCACCCTTGCCGATAAACGATTTCTCAACCCACGGCAAATATCTATCGCAACCAATTTTCATCGTCGTAAAATATGATCCGTATTTCCATCCTTCGCCACATAATTTGAGTTCATCTTTTTCTACAGGCCTGTAAACGGGCACCAGGTCTTCTATTAGATGGTTTCGGGTGATAAAATAATTTTCCTTCGAGAATATGTATGTAGATAAAGGCATGAGACCAGCGAGCGGTGCCTCGGGAGATTTTAACATATCCTGCCAATAATACCAGGAGTCGTTTACCCATTTCTTAGTAATTTCTTTTGTGGGCCCTTTAAAACTTGTAGCGGGTTTAAAGATACCGGCCGCAACTGTGCTGAGCGTATCTTCTGCGAATGCATCCGCTATGACAGTAATGTTAGCATTCCTCAACTCTTGCTGTACGATAGCACTGAGCGTCATACCGACCACGCCGGCCCCTATCACTGCTATTTTCGGATTGCTATTATCCATTTTTATCTGAAACAATAAAGATTAGGTGTAGGTATATAAATAATGCTGTCAATAATTTAGTCAACACTGATATCTCGTGTGTCGTTTAAATAATAATATTAGATAATTTATGACTTTTCTGGAACATTTACCAACATGGAAATGTTTCATATTGTCGAGATTTTGAATAACCTTAATGTCATGTAATGTTACAGTTATACTTATTATTTCTTATCTAATGATAATTGACAAATTTTATGCTAATTTTGAAAGACTTTTCTTGAAAAGAAAAAGAAAGAAATTTCTTTATAGAAAGTAGGAAAAGCTAATTATTGAATAGCCTCGAACCCAAAACCAAGCTCCATAGACTAACAACAACTAACGAGGCACTACACTTCCGTATTCCAAATTCGTTAATGTCATTCACAATCACAAATACTCGTTTATTCGCAAAAACAAAACACGAATGACCTTGACATTGTTTATATATATCAAGCTAATAAATGTTAATGAAGCGTATGCAGTTACAATCGTGACAATATACACAATGTCATAGCCATGGTGTAAATTGTTTTTGTATTACACAATTCGGTAATTCGGATGGTCCAGGCTTCGAACCCAGGACTATCATATTCACTCCACAATTAAGTTAAATGGATGAGAAAGGAGAATACTGAAGTGTTATTACATATTTCGTAATAGGGTAATATACTCGATAAAAATTTTGTACTTTGTTATAAAAAGAATGAGGCCCGTTGAAAACAAAATTAGGATCCGACACATATACCTACCTAAAGTAACAGGCATTTAAATTCTTGGATTAAAAGTCTTCTGTCTTATTTAAAACGAGAATTTGAGCTGAGCTACTATGGCCAGTAGTAAGTGTGACGGCATTAGGATACGAGGCTTTATTTCTCTGTCTAATAATAAATATTTAAACAAATATAACTTTTTTATTATTTAATGAATTTAATTAGTTTTTTCATAATTTTATTTGTTATCAAATCAAGTTTTAAAAAGTATTTAAAACATTAATATTTTGATATGAGTGGAACAACCTATTATTATAAGTACCTACATTGGTATATCTAATAAGATTTGATTAGTATCTGCTTACACATACGACGGTTACTGGAAGTGTCAAATCTGGTCTCGAGTGGTCCGAGTGGTTTGTTATCTGGCGCGCTCGGGATTGTTTACGTTCCTTGTAAATACAATGTTTGTGATTTATTGACGTGACAACGTCTTATAATTCGATAGAGCCGGCTGCACGCACGAAAAAACATGACGCCATGCGTCGTTACCTCGCTTTGAGGCGTTCCATGTAAGGCTTGAAGTGCAAGCGAGAGCGCGGAACGAGCGACAAAGAAGCACAATCGGCCTTTGCGTTCGGCAGCGTTCGACATCCGTCTATTAAATGAACCGGTTGAAGTCGCTCATTTTAATTACAAATTAGATTTTTTTATCGACTACAAATTGGCCCTTGACTGTTATCACACCTGATGTTAAGGGATGATGCAATCTAAGACGGAAGCGGGCTAACTTGTTACTTGTTAGGGGTAGGATGAAATCCACACCCCTATCGGTTTCTACACGACACCGTACCGGAACGCTAAATCGCTTGGCGGTACGTTTTTGTCGGTAGGGTGGTAACTTTTTTTTTTTTATCGACTACAAGTTGGCCCTTGACTGCTATCACACCTGATGTTAAGTGATGATGCAGTCTAAGATGGAAGCGGGCTAACTTGTTAGGAATGGGACGAAAATCCACACCCCTTTCTGTTTCTACACGACATCGTACCGGAACGCTAAATCGCTTGGCGATACGTCTTTGTCGGTAGGGTGGTAACTAGCCACGGCGAAAGCCTCCCACCAGCCAGGCCAAGACAAATTAAGGAAAATCTCAATCTGCCCCGCCGGGAATCGAACCCAGGACCTCCGTCTAATAAATCCACCGCGCATACCACTGCGCCACGGAGGCCGTCAAAAAATGTAACTCTGCGAAACTGATTACTTTCGTTTTTTACACATTTTCGTGCACGAGTCTACTACAATTAGTACATCAATGTTATAGTTAGCGTCTACAAGACTAGGTGTACCACCTCAGTAAAATGGTTAAATTTTTATAGTGCGTCCTAAACAACAACGTCAGTATAATCTCGGAGGGAGGAAATCGACTTAACAACAACTTTCTTGCTCGAAATTAATATTTTCAGCATTATGAGTTGTATTGAATTGAAACATAATATAGTTTGTTGTCATCTCATTGTTATTAATTAAACTTTAACTAAAGAGAGTTCAACTTTATCACTTTTAGGAAGCATACATTGTATTTATTTTTATTAATTTTACCGTATCATAATTGTTATTATCTGTATTTATAATTAAGTTATCGAATTTAGATGATCAAAGGTATTTTGGGACTACGATAATGTAAAGTTACTCGCAAACTGAATTTAAGCAACGGTTCAAACGGTACATTAAATGTATATAAGACCTGGAACTGGGAAATGACTACAAAATAAAAAGGTTTAATAAAGGCTTAATTGCATCCAGTTTATTTCTCGACCACTTAATGTTGTTAAACGTCAGCAGCGACTACCACAAGTCTGAGCAGTCGCAATCTGTAATTCTGTATGTGGGCGATAAGGGAATATAACCTGATATTACGCTCATCAGTTATTGGCCCAAAATTAACGGTAGCTCATTGATTTGAGAACGCGACATTTGATCTCTTTGAGGATTGGAATTGGTCTTTTTCGTTTTTCGAAGAGGTAAGACTTTTTTTATTTAGCAATAAAGGAAGAAATTGAGTGTACAAACATGATGAGCAGTTCTTTTATGGATTGGAATGGATTTTTTAGACAGTAAAATGGATCTTACGTTTCGATCCCCTCAAAATGGAAGTGATACAAAAGGTTTGACATCTGACTTACACCATACAGATAGTATAGAACATAAAACTGTATGCTGATTTTTTCAGGAGAAAATTATTTTGCTTAATTATGCAAGATATGGCTGTGGATGATATGTAACGGAATTTTGAGAGTTCATAATTTAATAAAATAGTGTGGTCAATAGAATGTCTATAGTAAAATATTAAATGATAAATTTATATAACTGTTACCGCGTTTTCCGCCTATACTGACACTGAGATAAGAGCCGCAACATTAGAAGAATAGGAGACATGTCACAATATGTCATCATAACATTGAGCTGATCTGATTAAAATGAATGATTACATTTGTTTAAATTCCTACTTTGTATTTTATTTTTAGGAATATTAAATAATTTAACTAATTTGATACGACTCATAACACTAAAAATATTAACATGGAAACATTGAAAATGCTGGCGGCAGTGCTCCAAAGTGATATGAATTTAATTTATTAATTACATAATATTCAAGAAAAACTCGTTTTTTTTAATTAACAAATATATGATAATTTTTACCGCAAAAAAATCGATTTCGATGTCTCTCAAAACTTGAAAAATGAAATTAATAGCAATTTACCATTGACCTAGAACTACGAAATTTGGCAAGCAGGTAGGTACGTAGTAGAAGCTTGAACGTACATGAACTTTCTAATCTTAGGATATTTTTTCGCAGGGTTTATTTGGTAAAGATGTCTTCCCTCCACCACCATAAGTTCAGTCTATTCCACCAAATGGTAGAAAACTATGCCATACTTATAAAAAAAAAGAATGCTGTTATTCCTTTTTTATGAAAACAACTTTAACGCCGCTATGTAAAGTTTGTCAAACAAAGCTTTGAAGTTGTCTAATTATAAAATCAACCAATTTTATCTCATATTTTAGACTATTGTAAATTGACTAGTGTATTTTATATTTTATACTATTGTATATAGACTAGTGTATATTATACTATTATTATAGGTACATGTTAATTTATATTATGTCTAAAAAGATTTTAATATTTTTTTATTTCTTCAGTTAATTAATTGTGTGTGTCGTAATGGTATCTTGTAAACTACCAAAATAACATTAATTATAATTATTATATGGACTGTACTGTTAAATTAGAGACACGTCAGTCGCAGAGGGTTCATCACACGAGCTAAGGTCGCGCGTGATCACCCGATAGAGGCCTCAGAGATCATCTATGTTATTACTATGGATAAAATGGGATGTAAATTATAATAGATGAAATGAAACGTTTTTAAATGCCATATTTTTTATATATTTTAATAAATATAAAATAGTAGGTAAACAAGATTTATAATTTTAAATTATTTTCAAATTAAACTATTTAAAGTCTATTTTATTATTAACTATATTATGTTTAACAAATACTGTTACTGATGAAAAAGTTATAAACTTGTACATATAATTGAAAATTATTATTTTTTCATTAAACATTTACAAAATATTAAGAAAATGTAGCATTATAAATTAAAATTATGCAAATAATATACTTACATTTTATCGTGAGTAAAAATAGATTTGTTGTTTCAGAAGCCCGGCCACAACGCAAAAACTACAATCAGCTGGCGTCGAATGAAAAACTTGACAACAGGCAAATTGAAGACATTCACATAGAAGAGGCTGACATAGATTCAGATGCGAGTAGTACTGATTTAGAAGAGCGGGATACGAGGAACGTTTGCCCACCTTGTGCGCATGACCGGTACAACAACAATATCCGCCGGCACGCCCACGACGATTTCAGTGACGACACAGATTATGGTGAGCATAACATCAACTCAGATGTTTATAAATTAAAACAATAATTGACAGTTAGCTATTTGAATTAAAATAAATCGTACTTCTCGGTTTTATTCGTACCACGTATGTTTACATCACTATTTGGCAATAGACAACTTAGAAGATGTGCTGCCAACTACCAAATAATTTGACAGTTTGAAAATATGACTCAATTTGTCAAATTGTGAAGACGAAACATTGCCCTTGTTTTGACGATAATTTTAGCTGATTTAATGAATATCTCGTTATAATTCCGATAAAAAAGAATTGTGAATTATTTGAATAACGATCACAGTGCAAAATGGCGAATCTGAAATCGGATTTGGATCAATACTTGCTACAGAACGAGAATCGCAGAAGCTATAAAATCAGTTTACCATTTTCGACTCCTAGTTTTTTCTCTCGAAGTAATGAGGAAACTCCCACCAGCACCAGCTCAACCGGAACTTGGTTTGAGAACGTACAGAAAGAATATTTCACCTTGGTAAGTGCAATGCTTTTGTTTCTTTATCTTTATGATTATTACCTTTTTTTTCAATTCTAAATGGCAAAGAAGTACAGATAAATATACAAACAACTTTTAGATACTTTAACCATTAATACAAATACATTTTTTAAACGTTTTAATATAGAACTTAGTATACTTCTACTCAGACCTAGCAGGTTATAAGATATTGTAAAACATTCTTCAATGTCCTCTTATTAATATTTCAGAGTCGAACACAGAGGTTTATGGGCTTTGGCATTTGCCTGTCACTAGGAATCCTCTGTTTCATATTATCATTCCTGTACATACCCTTCTTACTATTACAAGCCAGGAAGTTTGCTCTTCTGTTCACTCTGGGAAGTGTCTTCTTTATATTCAGGTAAGTTTATGAGAAAATAGTATAATTAAAAAACCAAACAGTACCTACAAGAAAGTATTACGTTAGTTTATTTTCACCAATGATTATAGCCTCATTAGATTAATTTTATATAATACAAGCTGCCTCATTTGCCTCTTGGGTTTGTGTCCCTGGTTCTGCAATAAAATAGAGTTCTTTCTTTTTTTAAGAAATTCTTAGTTAAACATTCTCAGCCTGGAGAAGTGATTGTGGAAAGTGGTGTCACATCCTAATTAAGCTCATCATATAGTGATCACTTTATAGACAAACACTATCATACCATGTCATTTTACTTCTACTAACTACATTTTATTGTTTGCAGCTTCAGTTTTCTCTATGGCCCATGGGCACATATGAAGTCACTCTTTTCAAAGGAGCGTGCAGTCACCACAGTATTATATGGCTTTACACTAGTTGCCACACTGTACTGTGCATTACACCTGCAGAGCACAGCGCTGACCATCATCTGTGCAGTTGCCCAAGTGCTAGCACTCATGTGGATGATGCTCGGCTCAATACCCGGGGGCTCCTCTGGTGCCAGGGTGATAGGAAGCATGTTCAAATCTTCAGTATCCAATACTTTGCCCATATAACAGACAATTGAACACATTTTTTTAATGTGTGCTCACATGTATTTTTAAGGACTATTGCACATGGTGATATTTTTCCACAAGGTCATAGGTTAACTCTTTCAATTTTATAACATATTAATGTTTGTTATTTAATTTAATTGATAATGTGGAAATTATAAAAATTAACAGTTATCTTTGTTATTTTTCGGGATTTTCTGCTGCTGGATGCAGTCAGCTCTATACTTTAGTTTTTTTTATCGACTATAAGTTGGCTCTTGTCTGCTATCACCTGATGTTAAGTGATGATGAAATCTGAGATGGAAGCGGGCTAACTTGTTAGGAGTAGGATGAAACCCACTTCCCTTTCTTAACCATATAAATTAGGGTTGAAAATTTGTGGGCAAAGTAGTAGACAAACTACCATCTCTCTGTATCGTCCTTTATTTGCCAATTTGTATGGTCCAAACTATAGACTGATGATTGGTCATCACCTCATAATTTTCTTGTTTCTCCTAATAAAAACTTCTCACTAAAAAGGTTTTTTTATTGTAAGTTTTACACAGGGTTTATATTCAATAAATCCCATATAGTTACTACAGTTAGAATTGGTGCAAATTCATAATGATTTATAACTTTTGTATATCTTAATCTTGTAAAAAATTTTACATTGTCTCATCAACCATGGGTCAAAATATCATTATGTGCACTATAATTTCAATTATTTTTAAATTTTAATTACTTTCTTTTAATTTTAATTAACTTAAATGAAGTAATGCTATGTAAATCCACTATCAATAATATAAGTTTTTATGTCAACTTAAATTTATCTTTTCTATTAATTTAAATTATTTTTAAAGGTAGCTAAAGTTGGAAGATTGTTAAATCTATTAAATGGCAAATTGTAAAATCATGAATTATTTCAAATTCTTTTTAGTTTAATTAAATTCTTTAGCTAGATTTAGAGAGACTTCAGATAATATGGGACTCAATTTTTGTAGATTAAAAATTATGTTAATTTTACTGTAATATTTATAACTTTATTACTTAAACATTGAAGGGTTTGAGTTTAATCTCCGCCTGTTGGAATATTGACATACCTACTACTAGCACTTACTATAAATTGAAGAGTTCAAAATAAAATAACGAAATTTAAAAAATTAGAATTTATTAAATTTCACTATTACAAACTATTCAAGAAACTAACTATATTTGGATTGTGTATCGAAATAATGTACTTCAAATTTAAAAATTAGATTTTGTAATATAAAAAAAATCCTTGTTAAAATGTAATAAATTATTGATCATAAAAATTAAATTGCTAATTAGGTGTATTTAAATACTAAAATATGTAATTATGATTATTTGCGATGTAAGGCCGCCTCACACACAATATTATTGTGAAAAAACTAGGATGTTATTGTCAGATATTGTGAGTGTAATGGGAGCTTAAAGATAAAGTGCATTTTTTATTACTTAATCTTTAGATGCAGTGAGATGTTATTATCCTAGATTCAGCAAACCAAGAGCCACAACCGCAAGTTGTAGATATGTAGAAAATTTTCATTTCTTAATGTTTTTCGAGCATAAATGTATATGTTTTCATTCCTTCCATTCCATTCCTTTGGCAAGCACTGCGGCACCATTCAGTATTTAAAATTTTAGATGGGTATAGTGATCCTTGTTTTTCTCTTTTCAGTTCATTAATCCTAAGTAGGCAGGTATACATATAATATTTTTTATAATTACTTAAAGTATTATCTAGTAAAGTAATTAACTTTGTTAATAATATTTTCATGAAAAAAATTATGTGCTATTCCTGAATATAATCTCTGTGCCAATATTTATGTGTTGAGGCGTTTTGGTTTAACTTGCCTAGGGGTAATAACATCTGACTGCTGTTAGCCATTTGAAATTCTTAAGTCCTTATTGTACCTATTTGTATGTTTTAACTAACGCACAAGTCTGTATTTACTCATAAAATATATTGTATGATTTACTCCACGAAAGTTGAAACTCCAGGGTTTATGTATCATCCCTATTGTTTGGTTGACTAATACTCTTTGTTTAATGGCGACCACTTGTAGCAATCAATAGAAGCAAGCAACACATAATATGGAATGAAACATATTTTAAACTTTATTACCTCCGAATTATGCTTCTATCATTTTAAATTATAATTTCTTTTTGAGTGAATATTTTATATATTTGCATAAAATATAGAAAAATCATAGAGAAGAAAAACGCAACAAAAAGTTTGACAAGAATTTCTATATCCCCAAGTGCTATAGGAAAGAAAACTTTACAAGGGGTCAAGTAGAGCCATCTGTGATAGGTTACTTTATATTTTGCATAACAAAAAGCTAGATTAGAAATGGAAATGGCTGGAAGTATGCCAGTCATATCAAGTTGTCCAATTCCCTTATGACTCATTGTATCTTATATGTTTATTGTGGTTCCCGTCTGATGCCCTAGATTCTAGGGCCTACAATCCTAGATGTATAGACCAAGTAACAGTGTAAATGACCCTTGATGGACCTTTCAACATTCGGGAAGTATGTCTACTATTTTGCCGTATCTATTGTATTTAAAATTGCGTCTTGTGAGATTAATTATTAAAAATGTATTTTTATAACTATTTTTTTAGACAAATCTTTTCTGAACTTCATATCAAATTGTGGAATGTTACTATTTTTATCTAGGTATTTAGGTTATGAAAGATTCTGTGGTATTTAACTTTATAATAAATCGTTTAAATCTCAATTATTTTTTATTGACATCTCTAAACTATACCTACCTATGTTTTTTTAGAATATAACGTATTATTATATGTACTTCATTTCAGTAAGTTGAATGTTAAAGAGGCCAAAGAAAGTGCTATGATAAACAAACGGACCCATATAAGAATAAAAACGTGGTGTCACACCGCCGTGCCTCAAAGAGCAAAAAATGTTGGTCTATTCTATCTATTTATATTAATTAAAATCTGAAATGGTTGAACTGCGTTCCATATGCCCTACTAATAGCAGAGAACTGACAGAAAGCTTCATAATGATAGCCTAAAAAAAAGTAGGTATTTAGTTACACTTCATTATCACTACATATTATATAACAAAATCCCCCACCGCGTGTCTGTATGAGATAAAGTCTGAAGGAAGACTGCTGAACGGAATTTCTAACGTTTTCACCACAAGATAATTCTATTATAAAATCTTCAGATTTTAGTTTATAATTTGTTTAGGTTTTGTAATAATAAACTCAAATAATTATTGTTGGAAGAGTCACACCGCCTTTCATTGTGGACCCTGCTTAATCCATTTGAGGTATAACGAAACAATGTTTAAAAGGATAATTCCTCTTCCTAAGAACTAAAATAAAATCCGGGACAGCATGTGCTTATCTGTTAAAGATAGCTTACTGTACTCATTGATTTCTTCAAACAAGACTAGTTTTATTGGTATTCTCGGGTGTCTGCTAGTATAATCGAAAAAATAATACTGCAACAGGGTGCAGATTTGAGGCTCGCATCGGTCGCATAATAATCTCACGATATTATAGTAGGTACTATACAGTTATAATTATAATATATATATATATAAATAAATAAATGCTGTTAAATTAGGTAATTACCTAATTTTATAGCATATTTTGCCTTTTGTTGTATTCGATTAAGAATTTGAATTTTATAATTGACCATCAATGTATGTTATGATATAACTCACCCATGTATACCGTTGTGTTCCAGATGAAGCGCTCACATGCAACGTCTGCGACCGCTCGTTCTCCACGCGACGACAGCTCAGCGATCATCAACAGAAGAAAAGGCATTTCGGGTAAGACACCGACATTTTTGACGACCTCCGTGGCGCAGTGGTACGCGCGGTGTATTTATAAATTAAAGACGGAGGTCCTGGGTTCGATTCCCGGCGTCGCAGATTGAGACTTTTCTTAATTTGTCTTGGTCTGGCTGGTGGGAGACTTTCGCCGTGGCTAGTTACAACCCTACCGACAAAGACGTACTGCCAAGCGATTTAGCGTTCCGGTACGGTGTTCGGTAGAAACCGAAAGGTGTGTGGATTTCATCCTACTCCTAACAAGTTAGCCCGCTTCCATCTTAGATTGCATCATCACTTAACATCAGGTGTGATAGCAGTTAAGGGCCAACTTGAAGTCGATAAAAATAAAACCTACACATTGTTCAAAGGTCGTATATGTCGATCATCATAATTATCAGCTTATTAACGGACCACTACAGATAAGAGCCTTCGATCTTGCAGGATAGGGGATATAGAGCGTAGACCCACCACGCAACTCCATTCGGGTTGACAGGCTAAGTTTAAATTTTTGTTTGGCAATTCATTACCGATCACTATCAAATGTTGATCATTGTGTCCGGGACCGACAGCTTAACGTGTTCTCCGAAGTACAGGGGTGTAACATCACCAACTTCCCGATTCCGGGCTTAAAGTAAACCTTAGAATTATTCCACTCCCTGATCCAGAATTCGAACCCAAAACCTCGTGATCAAAGCCTCTTAGTACTACTATATCAACGAGGCTACTGTATCCCGCACCGGAAAGCGTAACTAGCCATGGCTGAAGGCCTGGACCACTTTAGAAACCTCAATCAGCGCAGTAAGGAATCGTACCCAAGACTTCCGTCTCATAAATCCACCGCTCGTACCGCTGCGTCACAGAGGCCGTCTTAGAGCTCTACTACTAAATCCTATCTGTAAATGTAACAGCGGTGGACTTGTGTTTCAGTTGCGGCGCATGTGACAGCCTGTTCCCGTCGCTGATGGCGCTGGAGCACCACAAGGAGGAGTTCCAGCACTGGAGCGACTCGTCCTGCTCCCGCTCTGACAGCGACGACAGCAGCGAGTGCCACGAGGACCGCCATCGGTTGCTCTAATGCCACCATCTCATTATTGCCGGGGACAGGCCCACGCAGCTGGGCACTTTCGTCTAGACTCTAGCTTGTAAGGCGCTCGTGCGGGTAGATACACATTCTGATTGCGGGTATTTGTACAAAACCATTGTTTAACTAGACTATTTCATTGGTACATAACGCTTGTGAAGTGTCTATGATTCAGCCGTCAAGGCTAGCGTTTCATAGAGACTAGATAAGCACAATATCTATCCTCGAATTTATAATTCCAAAGAATTCTGACGTTTCTTAATGTTTTATAGATAAAAAGATTACAAATTAAAAAGTAACAAAGTACTCTAACTACAAATTAATATAGCATTGATTCAATTTTCACAAGATTTTATAAACCTTTTTCACCACACAAATATGAAGAATTGTTCTCGATGTTATTTTTGAATGGACAAATTTCATTTAACTGAAATTTCGTGAGTTGCCGATCCTTATAAACTTGAATACCATGAAAGAAGATAAAAAACTATTTTGACTATTTAATAAAATGTTTAAGATACTTTTACTAATAATATAAACGTGATCATGAGGATATCATAAAATAGGTCTGTATACGTACCTAATATTTAATTCAGTATACAGTATTTTAAATTTGACTTTAATATACAATAAAATACTTATTTAAAGTCATAGATAGATGAAATCAATTATCACCTTATATTGAATTTATATTTCATTTGATGAAATGTTTACGAAATTCGTCGCATTCAAAATGTTTACGACATCTGAAACGTAAAAAATGGCATATGTCAGAATTCCACGGAACCTCTAACTCGAGTAAGTATGACGAGTAAGCCTATACGCCTGTAAAGATACATTAGGTGAAAAACCTACAACCTATCTTCTTTTTCGCCCTTTCGCAATGAAAAAGCAAGCGTCATTTTTGTTAACGGCGCTGTTTGGCGACGTTTGGAAAACCCAAATAGGATGACCATTTTCAGAGAAATACACGGACATACAAACATCTCTTTTTTTTGAAAAATTTTAAATGTATGTTTGGCTAACACGCCTTGATTTTCACACAAACAACGCGCCTGAACAGTGTAGCTACAGCCAAAGGCAAACCATCTTCCGAAAATAGATTCTTAATACCTAAACAATTGTACTCATGCATATGAAACTGCAAACCACTCTCTACCAACATTACATCATGTATGTTTAACATCACGCAATAGAAAGTTTACAAAAACTGTATTGTACTAAGCGCATGGTTGAGTTTGTTTCTATGTTAAACCCGGTTATAATTTACCACTTTATTCGTCTTATGATGCAAATGCTTAGGGTTGCCCCAAGCGTATGTAATAATTAGGGTAAACGATGTGAAATTTTAATTTCATTATAAACGATGTTCGTGCCATATTAACTATATATAATCAAATGGGCTGTTCTTACGATACGTACGATTAATTGACTTTACGATTAAAGTACTTTTAAAATTCAATAAAATGAATGGATATCTACATATATATAATATATTAGGTTTACAATAAATAATAATATAATATATACAGGTTTGAAGATATATATATAATCTTCAAACCTGGCACAACTTGGCTCGCTACACTCTTACAACTGCTGCCATATTAACTATTGCTGCAAATGGCTAGTTCTAACGATATGTACGTTTTTTGATGGCCGACACTTTCAGAAAAGGCCCAAAAATGTATGTCGCCTGAACGTTCTCCTTTAATTACTTTTTGTACTTAAATCCAGTTTAAAAAATGTATAAAACTCCAGTATTTTGAGTCATCTTCCCTATTGTATGTACTGTATTTTGCATCAGCTATAGTAACAGCTTTGCTAGATAATGATTTGGTTGCGAGATCAGTAGCCTCTAAAAAAACATAATTATTGAAATACAGCTATTGAAGGATCTTCGTGCGATGGAGCGAGCTTTACTCGGAGTATCTCTTGCATGATCGGATCAGATATAAGATCCACAGAAGAACCAAAGAAACCAACATAGGTCGCAAACCTATAATGGCAATAGGCTGGGCACATAGTTCGAAGAGCTGATGGATGTTGGGATTGCAAGATACTGGAATGGCGACCTCGCACCGGAAAACGCAGTGTTGGTCTACCCCCCACTTAATAGACTGACGTTTTACAGGGAACCGCTGGATGCAGTTGACTCGAAACTGTGTTGTTTGGAAGTCCTTGCAAAAGGTCTATGTCTATGTTGGCGTCTATCGGCTGACAATGATGATGACAACGACGATGTTTGTAAAATCTAGATGGCGCTATATCGATTATTCATCGCTATAGCGTAGGTGCGATGCGCTAGTAGCTAGCACGTTGCACCTTCGATTTTATGATAATGATGATGATGACTAACACCAGAAAATAGAGATACAGTTACATGGCTTAATACTAGAAACAATGATATTTATTATTGAGTGAAAATTATTCAAGTTATCCTTATTACCAATTTAGGGCATACGGTATGGACAGCGCGACCGAGGCTACGTGCACACGCGAGCGGGTTTGTTTCTACAAATCAGTCGAGCGCCGCTAGATGCTACGGTCAAATAAATATTTGTTGATTTTATTGAATAAAATTATACTACTGTTTTAGCGTTAGCCTTTACCGTTACCGCAGTTACCCAATAATTGTTATTTTTGTTTTTTTTGTTCAACGTTATTGTTCTTTGGCGTAATAAACACTTTCTACTGCTCCTTATCCCATCGCATCAGAACAGCAGCTGACTATTTTCAGACTGCATTATGCAACATTGTCAAGTGCCCTGTTAGTTTTGAGTCGGAGACGGTATTTATCATGAAAATCTGTTTGTAGCTCAGGGTCCATAGTGTATCTTCAATGAGTCGAGTAGGCCTAGGTTGCGCAATAGACATTTCTTGACGAGAAAAGAACATATTGTCGACTAATAGCAGCGAAATCAACTAACTACAGGTTTAAATTTAACCTTGATGTTTATATTATTTTAACGTCAGATCGATTGTTTCGCAATTTTAATCCTTGGAATAATTTTTATAACAATTTACATCAAACATTTGGATTAAAACTTGCGATGATCAAACTGGAATTTGTTTTTAATTTTCGGGCGTTCGAAGTAATTTAAGAATTTGTATTGTACCCGCACAGCGCACATTTTCAGTGACCCCCACATGTACAGAAAAACAAGAGTTGTTCATCAGTTCCAAAGTTTATTAGATATAATAGTTCTAAACAAATCAGAGTACGGTTTTATTATGTAAAAAGAGAAATAAATAAAGGCGACATATTTCTACTTATAAAAGAAAGAAAGAAACAACACAACTTGTTACTTTTTTTTATTACAAATAATGTGTTAAAAGAAAAAACGTCAGTAATTTATCACTGTCAACTTTATTGAAGTTTGAATAAATGAACGTTTCGCTGTTGAAATATAATGTATTCCGTTCCTACAAACTATGAACGTCCTACAAAATTGTCCAAAATTCGAACTTACGTAAATCTAATCAAAGATGAAAATGTTAAAACAAAATCAAGTATCCGTAGAAACATATCAAAATACACTAGTTGCATTTACAATTCATACCTAATAGTGGATTCGCTTGATACATTGTTTGTTTTTCTCATTTGATGTTTTCGATACAATTTTTACATTAAGGCACCTAACCGTATAGTTCTGTATATTTATTGTAAATGCCTCGTCACGCGGGGTCGGGCTCGCGGCCAACACAACATAATCACGACGGGCTTGTAAAAGCGCCTTAACATAAGACATTTAACACGAGTGGAGCCCCCGAGCCGTGACGCGGCATCCGTGCGCTGCCGTCAGAGGGAAACGAACCTCGTGCGGCTCGCGCGAGTGAGTTCCGTTTCGCTGTGACGCGCGAGGCAGGGGCCGTCTGTGTGACGGCGCCGCGGCAGATAACATATTAGACACCGGGCGCCGTCGCCGCAACTGTACGGTGAGGTGCCGTCGGTGACGATCGCCAGTGAATCCACGAGTTCTAAGTCCTCGAAGCATATCTGTACTTGTTTACATGTTGGTAGTGATATCCCGGCAATAATGCATATCGCAGTATCGTAACGACTGATGTAGGTATCCTTGTAAATAAATATCGTAACGCTGCCTAGTGGAGTTTATATTCCGACTGCAGTTATAAACTGTATTAGCTCGAATTTCGTATAGGCTAAGTGAAATCTTATAGAGTAGGTACATAATTTGTAATCGATATCTCGTTAATGTTTCTCAATTCTGAGTGTCACAATAAATGTACCCCAGACTCCCGTGACCCATCCGAGAATTTTTTAGTCATAATTTAGTCGTCGCATGTGTAACGTCCTGACTAGTCCTAGTGTTTTATAAGCTGAATGTATCCTCCACGGCCACCTCGTACAAATAAAATACGATTCCAAATATGTACACAGTGTTTACTTGACGGGGATCCCATCGGCGCGGGCGGGACGTACACGAGTGTAATTTTCAATATCGAGTAATCAGGAATACAAATCACAAATCTTACAAAAGCATAATACGAGTAAGTGTAGGCTGCCGTGTCGGGCGTCGGGCGTCGGGCGTCGGACGCGCGGGGCGCTGTCGGACACGGCGGCGGTCGGCCGTCGGGCGGCGGGCGGCTTGCGGGCCAGCCGGCATTACGCCGTGCCGTTGAGCAGCGGCTCGGCCTTGGGCTTGGGCGCGTCGCGGCGCGGCTTGGCGGCGGGCGCGGCGGCCGGCGCGGGCGCGGCTGCGGGCGCGGGCGCGGACGCGGACGCGGGGCCGCTCACGCCGTTCTTCCACCCGCCACCTGCTGACGCAGCGCGTTCCGTCACAATGTTGTTACAATTGTAAAATAACGAGTATGTAAAGTAATCTGATTACATGTTTATTTCCAAACAGTTCTCTTTATTATTTCCCTTTAGACTAAGAAAACATAATAGTTACTACCAAATATTACCAATTGAAATTTTAATGGAAAAATAATGATATTTACAGTGAGTGTGTTGCTAAAAATTAAAGTGACAGAAATTTCTTTTGTTTCCGTTCAATAAAAACCACTAGGCATCTATTAATCCATCATAATGATTGGTTTACTTATCAAAAACGGCGGCAATGGTAAGTAGTGTTAATCAGAAGCTTGGTGCTGCGCTGTGAGACCGCGTGATGACTGAGTGGCTGATCACATTTTAGCTTGTTTTAATTGAGGAATTTTTTTCTGGAAGGGGAATCTACTCATAAGTCATACCCCTGCTGAGTATTGAGATTTATTGTTCACGATTTTTTATTGTTTACTGTTGTGCTAACCATTCCCATTGTCATGATAATCCGTCGTCACGGCAAAAAATAAGTCGTGGACGAAAGTAAGTCGTACCGTACCGTAACACCCCATTAATGCAAGCTACGACACTTCAAACTGCACGGCAATCTGTCGCCATATATGGGAACGAGCCTTCAGTGATATCTTAATATATTAGTAACAAAAGTGATCATCTTTTTAATGCAATTCATTCATTCGGCTACCTTATGTGCTAAAATTCGGCAAAATATATAATTTTCTAAATTGGAAGCGAAAATTGAACTCGGGACTTTAGGCTAAAGTCAATGCTATGGTCTCTTGTGAGCCAGCATGGCATCACTGCATAAGTTTGTGTAATAACTTATCGCCAAACCCACCACTCACTTAAAGCCCTCCCAAAATTCAGTACCGACACCATTAAATTTGATGTCAAACATCATGTCATGATTCAGAGTATACAAATTTGGAGTTTAGGAGATGCTCAGTAACAAAGAAAAAAACATAATCCTTCTTGGCAGTTAGGTAAAAAAAGAGATTTAACTTTGATTGACGTTTCAATGTTCGAGCATCAGCTTAACAAGTGCGACATCGCATAGAAACAACACATCTAAATATATAAAACACATTATACTGGTCAATCTGAAAATCTTACGTCATGTGGCTGTACATATAAACTGAATAGCGTGCAACATTCATTACTACTAAGGTTAGTAAACATGCTTTATATGTTAAAACAAACTTAATAATGAAAAATGATATAAATATATTAAATAAAATGTCACACAAAAATACCCTAAAATATTAGAAGCTGGCTTCTAGAAATCATTATTTCTAATGGCTACGCAAATTGAATTAAACGCCATTTAAATAAGTTTTAACAACAATAGAACAATAGAAAAATGTTTTTATTACCGCGACGTGTGCTTAGTGTAGCACTAATGAGACGTTTCAAATTGCATTTTAGATGTCAAATATTTTTACTTTTATGTGTCCTCTTGGCACGCCTGGGCAATATTTTAATTACTTGCAATTAAAATACGTAATTGAAATACAAATAGGTATTTGTATTTTAATTTCTTCTTAAAAATTGCAAGTTACCAATTGGTATTTCAAATGCCTGACCCAACGGTATTTTGCAGTTAGTATTTCAAATACGTATGGCTTGAAAATACATCTAAACATAAATACAAAAAAAAAAATTGCAACTGCTAATATCCATCTTTAAAGTTGGCATAACTGCATCTTGGCTACTTATGTTAACATACAAATTAAAAATGTCAAATTGTCGAGTCTTGTAAAAATGTCTGTCACTCAAACGTATCTTAAACTGTTTTTTACGAAACGTCTGATACTTGACTATATTTTGTAATTTGTATTTTAAATAGAAATCGTTAAAATGTTGTTTTCGTATTCCAAATACACGATTTCGAAATATTTTGTATTTACATACTTTAAATACACGCGAAAAAGTATTAATTAAATCACGTGTATTTTACTCAGCCCTGCTCCTTGGTAGAGATGGGATTTTACCCGGTAAATACCCGAATTCGGGTAAATACCCGGGAAAATACCAGGGAAAATACCATATTGGGTAAATATTCGGGTATTTTAAATTAGCTTTCCGAACTATTTTTACAATTATAGATTCTTAAACTTTTGTGTTGAAACGATTTAATGTTTGACTCATCAATGTGTCCTGAGACTGTACAGCGCATGCAGAGTCTTTGAAGTTGTCGATAGCTCCTTATGCGAGTTCCGGCACTTCTTTTGTCCCCTTCCAGCGTTGCCTTGCCAAAGATTTTAACAATAGAGACTAGTTATCGCCGAACAAAAGCAAACCACCAACTCCGCCCTACCTTGCCCCGTAAACCTCCTTAATCATAACCCCGTAATTTAGTGTAAAAAAAAGATTGTGATAATGAAAGTGATCACAGTGATTAATATGTTACACTTCACCGGCGGATCTAGCTTTCAAATCAGGGGAGAGGGGATCACATAGTCATGGTACATAACATTTTATTATAATAACTAACTCACTCATTCATTCACGCCTGGTCAAGTGAACGCGTTCAACGCGTACGTAATTTTATAAGTATAACAGTAATAGCAATTTTTTTTACGAATTCTACATTAAAACGGGAACGAGAGCATCGCAGAACTCAGGCGCACAACTGTGTTTGATAGAACGAACGGAAAACCCCCAAATCACTGATTTGAGCCATCCACGCGCCAAAATCGGAGGTAACTGATTACACATTAAAAGTGTGATCGGAACGGGGGCATCATAGATTTCTGGCTAAGGGCGGGATCTGAAAGAAAGTAAGAGCAATCTTGTGGCTAGAGGTTGGAGGTTGGTGCGACCGAAGGTCACGCGCAAATTTTCAGCATTTTATTGATTTTACATTAAAATTGGAAGAGCAGGGGGCACCACAGTTGTCAAGCGCAGGACGTAATCCAAAAGAATGGAGAGTAAACCTTTGATAGTCAAAATCGGTGGGTTAACGGATTCCAAATAAAAAATGAATCGGCTACGGGAGAATCGTACAGCTCTAGCACAGGGCAGGATCCAAAAGAAAAGAAGAGAAAACCTGTAACTGGAGATAGGAGACCGGCGCGACCGAAGGTACGCGCAAATTTTCGGGATTTCACTGATTTTTCATTAAATTAGGAAGAGAGATGGAGGCATCTCAGTTATCTGGCTAATCCAAAAGATATAAGAGAAGACAAACCCCTAAGAGCAGGGTAGAGGCTTTCACGAAACCGTAGGTCGCGTGCTAAAATTGGTGGATTAACGGATTTCACATCAAAAATGACAGGGGGCCCTGTCAGACAGGCATGAGGCATCAGGCATGAGCATCAGAAGTGTTTGACGCGGAGTGAAATCCGAAGAAAAAGAGAGCAAACTTCCGACCCATGGATGGAACCTTTCACGCGACCATAGGATACGGTGAATACTCTGCGATTTACTGATTTCACATTAAAATTGAAATAAGCATGGGGTGCCCTAATTGTCAGGCACAGGACGAAAACCCAAAGAAAGATGAGTGAGCCCCCAACCGCAGGGAAGAGGCCGCAATTCGGGGATTAACGGATTCCACATAAATATGTGTCGGGCACGGGGCATCGTAGAGCTCTGGTGCAAGGTAGTGTCCGAAAGAAAACGAGAGGAATCCTGCGGTTGTCTGCGACCGAAGGTCGTGTGCTAATTTTCGGGGATTCACTAATTCTACATTGGAATTGAGACATGTATGGGGGCATCACAGTTGTGAAGTGCAGGGCGTAATCCAAAAGGATTACATTCGGGGCAAATTTTCGGGATTTCACTGATTTTTCATTAAATTTGGAAGAGCCATGGAGGCATCTCAGTTATCTGGCGCAGGAAGTAATCCAAAAGATATAAGAGAAGACAAACCCCTAACAGCAGGGTAGAAGCTTTTATGCAATCGTAGGTCGCGTGCTAAAATTGGTGGATTAACGGATTTCACATCAAAAATGACAGGGGGCCCTGTCAGACAGGCATGAGGCATCAGGCATGAGCATCAGAAGTGTTTGACGCGGAGTGAAATCCGAAGAAAAAGAGAGCAAACTTCCGACCCATGGATGGAACCTTTCACGCGACCATAGGATACGGCGAATACTCTTCGATTTACTGATTTCACATTAAAATTGAAATAAGCATGGGGTGTCACAATTGTCAGGCACAGGACGAAAACTTAAAGAAAGATGAGTGAGCCCCCGACCGCAGGGAAGAATTCGGGGATTAACGGATTCCACATAAATATGAGTTGGGCACGGGGCATCGCAGAGCTCTGGTGCAAGGTAGTGTCCGAAAGAAAACGAGAGGAATCCTGCGGCTGTCGGCGACCGAAGGTCGCGTGCTAATTTTCGGGTGACGCGCGAATATCCGAGGATTAACGAATTTCATATAAAATCTGGCAAGCATCGCAGTGGTAAAGCGCAATACGAGTCCACCGCGGTCAATCAGGTCAGGTTAGGCCGGCGATTTTGACGCTACCTAAGGACGTTTGCAAAATTCGGAAGATTCACAACAAAATAAGACGAGCAAATGCAAAAAATGTTTTAGTAAACATGAAAAACTCTTGTTTTCTAGCGAAGGGGGGGGCGGGGTCATGGGGGTCATGACCCCCCCCGCCCCTGGAACCGCGCTTGTAACACTTAATATGGAAAAATGTACATTTCTTTTATTGAATAGTTATATTTAAACAATATTGGCTTTATTTTATTTCCTTTTATCTCATTATTTTCACATTTTTTAATCAAACCTCAGTTTATTCATACCTCGCAAAATAATGAAGGTATAGTTTATATTGCATTTGTTCATAAGAATGAAAATTTAATAAAAGGTGTTGTATTTACTGTAAAAAACGAAAAAACCCATGACTTGGGTATTTACCCGATAAATACCGGGTTGCTATCCATTTTGGATAAATACCCGGGTTTTTACCTTTTGGGTATTTACCCGTCGCCCATCTCTACTCCTTGGTAACTTTTCTCACAGTTTTGCAAAGTACAAAGAGACGATTAAATTATTTAAAAAATGCATGCATATAAGTTGAGGCGTGTCAAACAAGATCGCGGTTTAAAAAATGTATGCAAAGCAGTCTTGCTTTATAAAATAATACATGACAGTGTTAAAATCTGTACTTGTATGCGAGGGGGAAAAATCAACAAATAAAGCCGGTGCCTGTATGTGTGGAAGTGCTGTTGACGTGAGCGCATGCAAGAGTGTGCGTGTTATCTGTAAACCCCGTATTTGTTCCGATTGAGACATTTTCTAATAGTGAAAAAACAAAAACATCTTGGATGTAAGGACTTTATTTATAACCAAAAATTATCTCGCTACGTATATACGATTTGTTAGTTCCGTGGAATTCTGACGTGTGTCCCTTTTTAACTTTTCTGATGTCACAAACCTTTTCTGCATACGATTTTCGTTTCACCATTTAATAACATTGAAATTTGAAAATACTAATTACCTTACTTTCATTATGTTATACATAATTATATTATTATTAGCAGTCGCCCGCGACTTCGTCCGCGTGAAATCCTCTTAGGTACCCTTCTAATTTTAAAGACTTTCATTAAGAAGTGCTCATTCCCCGCTCCCCCTCTCAATTTAATTTTTTTATAGTTTCCTGTGAAGCCAGTTTTCTAGTTCTCCGTCCCGTCCCGTGGACTAAAGATCTACATCTTTGTTCAACATTGTACATTACAATACCTACATTAACATTAACAGTATATATTGATGGCAAGATGATATGTATAGCTTGATATTAATTTTGTAAGCTGGACCCGAGAGTGTAATAGACTATCTATTACACTCTTGAGCTTACAAAATACACAAAAATAATTTTACAATCCGACACGCAGATCTAGAGATTAGCCCGTTTAAACAAACGAAAAAACTTCCGCTTTATATTAATAGTATAGATATGGTCTGCTATGTCAAATAAATTAAAAAAAGACCAAATTCTCAACCCCATCACCGAAAGAATGTCCTTACCAAAATGCTGATTCAGTACGTACTCGTCGTACGCACGTAGAGTTCAATTTCATTTGGACTTAATAGCAGCAGTATCGCGCTTTTTAGAAATTTAGTATTATATCCTAAACTATGTAAGTAATTAACATACTGTAAAAGGCATATCTTATCTATATAATATCCTTGTGATTATTAAATAATTTATTTTAATAAGGATTTAAGTTTAGTTGTATAAATAATGACGTAAACGTAAGCATATGAATTAAATGATTTTTCACAAAAAGTTCTACATCTGCCAAAATATAAAAGATAGATATATGCTATCACGGACTTTTTTGTAGAACTTTTAAAGATACATAAAGTTTTGATACAATGTTTTCAATTATATCCAATAGTTAAGGCAGCACACGTGCATAAAACCGATTCAATAAATTTCACGGTGCGACTCGCGCGACAAAAACTGATGCGACTAATATATATAATACAAGTATAAACAATATAAAACTCCCCGATAGTGTAGCATTCTACTGGTGAAAGAATTTTTTAAATCGGATCAGTAGTTCCGAATATTATCCCCAACAGATGCCCCATTTACAAACTTACAAACTTTACCTCTGTATAATAATAGTATTGATGATCATCGACGACGTGATCCTAATCATCATCTGCCAAATTGATGTAATTAGCAAAAGTATCATACACAATTTATTATATAGTGAAAGTAGTTTTTTATAAGGGGTATTTTTCGAGTTTTTTAAGGATGTTATTATTTACTGTTATTTTTTCCCTACGTATACATATGAGCATACGTGAGATATAGTATTTATAATTTATTCACATATACATTTTGTATATGTGAAAAATAAATTAATGCTATATTAATAAATTTTATTTTTGCATTTGCTTGCTTCTTCATCCAATGCAAATTTTATTGTTAGGATCCAATGATTCTTTGTTTTTCTTTGGATTTGTAATCTTTTTATGTGGGGACTGTCTAAAGAAACGTTTGGTGAGCATCAGAATTGCACAGAATTACAAATGAGAGTATAGTTTATGTGTGTGTGTGTGTGTGTGTATGTGTCGTGTACCTTGCCGCCTCCTGCGCCGGCGGCGGGCGTTGGTCGCGTCGCCGGGGGCGCGGCCGTCCTCCGAAGACGCGGACTCTGCACAGCACAGTCATCACTCGCACCCCACTAACCCGCCTCGGGGGTGCTCACCCCCCCACGCTGCTAGCTAAACTACCCAACTAAACCACCCCCAAGCTTTTCATTCAATCGGATACTTGATCCATCAAGATCCGCGATATATCCGTAAATAATAAATGCTACTCCTGAATACCACAATACTACGCATTCCGATCTATTATATTATAGTTACTGATGGACACAACATTCTAAAATGCTAAAACATCCATAACCAATTTGGATACCTAAAAGCTAACAACCGTTCCATAAGTCAAAACTTAGCATGCATAAGTATAGATAGGACTTGATAAACAGTAAATGAGTTCAATATTTAATTTAAGAGTGACCTCTGATAAACTGTAACAGACGACTTTGAACTTTTAGTATTAATGTTTCCTCTTTTTGTTGCTTTTATGAATAAACATTGTTACTATGTGGCGTATGTTGGATTACGAGGGTTACACTCTCGAGTCGGGTTATGAATTATCGAACTTTTTATTCTTCTAATAAATTGTCAATAAAATTTCGCTGCACATCGTCAGATATGCGCCGGCCCTAATGTGTTAGCGTGCTTTCATTTATTATATATACTACTATTACATTTATAAGGCGACAGTTTGTGAGTGTGTGAGTGTTTGTTACTTCTTCACGCAATAACTACTTAATGGATTTTGATGCAACTTCACAATAATATAGCTCACACATCAAAATGACACACAGGCCACATTTTAGCTCAAAATTTCTACAGAAATGAGAATTACGCGGGTGAAACCGCGGGCGTCCTCTAGTACATACTATTTATTAAAGCAACATTAATTTATTAAAAATAAATGCAATGAAAATTAACTTATTGTTCAAAAGGAACCAATGGTCGAAAATTGACTTTGAAATGGGTCAACTTTGTTATTTCGCTAGTAAATACTTGGCTAAAGATAAATGACATTCCACTTGAAACAAATAGTACTATCCCGTTAAGCTGCAACAGCCCATGTATTCTACAACCACCACCAGAGTTAATTATCTAAACTAATAATTCAAGTATTTACGTAGCGTCATAGTAAACGTGTTTTTATCGGTAAAATCTGTTCGATACATGTAAGAAAATAGTAAGATCAAATATTTAATTTAAATATAATTTTTAATATATTTTTTTAAAGTCATTCAGAAATAGCATTTATTATTAATTTCCTTTTTTCCCTGAGTGGCATAATAAATAGAGATCAACCCTCCCTTAGTGACTATATGCTATTTTAGGTCAAACTCATACAATATATGAATGCGCGTGACTTTCATACAAAAAATATATTTGGAAAGTTATATAAAGAGATTTTATGACAATAAAATGAATAAAAACGTTTTTTACAGGGTTTTAAGAAATAAAACATTTTTACGAATTAGGACAGGGTTAGCGAATCTTTTTTGCATCGTAAATTCAAATTAAATTCCCCATTGTAATACAAAAAACGCATATTAGATTAATAATATTTATTTTTAACATTATTTAAATAATTTATACATTGGTAACAATTTTATGTTAACGTATACATGGAAAAAATGTGAAAAAACTTTGACTTCAATCAAAATGAGATCTATTTTTCTTGATCATTACAGTTCCCGGAGTGTCGCCAATCAAAAACAGAAAAGTGACAGTTACAATAAAAATCACGCGCATTCACGAGTTGCAAATACTGTACTAATTAAAATGTAATAAATAGGGTGCAAAGACAAACAAAATAATTACTATAATGCATAATAAATACTTAGATATTATAAATATATTTTATTATTATAGAATAATATAACAACTACACACTACATTTTAACTAGCACATTCAGTAATATTTTCAGATTTATCATTACCTTGGCAATATTGTTCCAAAATTTCATTTATTAAAACACATTAGCATATAAATTTAGTAAATAAAAAAGTTAAGTAAGTGAAAATCACTAAAACTGCACTTATATCTTAGATTATTAAAACATACAATTGTGGTCATGTTTGGATTCCCATTCAATAAAAATAATTCATAATATTCAAACCAACTCTTGTTTTCAGAGTTGATAGTTGCTTACTTCTAAGCAAAGTGACTAATCTACAACAAAAATCTCATATAAGGGTGCAAGTTCGCAGATTAATGATTAAATTTTATTTTTTTTACATTATTATGAAATAGATCATCATCATTATCAGCCTATTAACGGCCCACTACAGGGCCAGGCCTCCCTCCTTACAGGAGAGGGGATATGGAGCGTACACCCACCACGCTGCTCCAATGCTTAGGGTGATAATGTTTCATTTATTAACGATCACTATCAGATGTTGATGACAGTGACCGGGCGTCGCTTTACGTGCTCTCCGAGGCACAGGGGTGTAACACCACCAACTTACAGACTCCGGGCTTGAAATGTACTGAACCTTTCATAGAAGAATGAAAAAGCTCAGAATTATTCCGTGACCCGACCCAGGGATCGAACCCAGGACCTCGTGATCGACGCCACATAGCCTAACCACTAGACCAACGAGGCATGAAATAGATATTTTTATTTTATTTCATTTTTTTTTCTTAGATTGACTAATTTTAAGTTAATGTGTCGCAGAGACACCACTGGTTCTATGTTTTTGTATGGAAATGACGTGTCGCTAGCTACAAGGCATTTCATAAAAACACATTACACTACAAAACGCCCGTGACCGTCGTCTGCAGTAAACTATTAACTTGCATCTTTGTGCTTATAATATTTAGAACATCGAATAATGCCTAATGGTAAAAAATTTAATTAAATTCAGTGACTTTCATATTTATTTTTAAAAAGGAAAATATCGATTTCTCTTTTCGGATATTTTACAAATAAATGGTGAATCCATACATGACGGTATAAAGCCGGAAACGTACTTGTATCACGCAACTCGACGGAATTATAATACACTGTATACCACGCAATATCAGCCGCCGACAATACACGTTCAATAAGGAAAGGCTGATTATGATGAAACTACACTTCCTTACATATTACAAACTAAGTCTACCCGTCTGTCTGTCTGTTCGATAAACTCAAGACTGCCGAACGGGCTGTCACGCGGTTTTCACCAATAGAATGCTTTCAGAGACTTTTATATATAACTTGTTATTTTTTTTTTCGTTTTTTAATATTTTTATGTAAATTGGACGAAATGTGACATAATTGTTGGAAAAGTCGAATAATATCAAGCCGCCTGGGAGCTTTTATCGAAAATGCTGCTTTATTTATTTAATAGATAAGGAATTGTCTCTAATAAGGAACACAAAATGTTCGCAAAACATATATCTATCTTTTAAAGATATTTTGCTGTACCCATTTTTCTTCAAAAAAAAAGAGATTACGTATATTTTTATTTTTGGTGTTTTTTGGAAAATTGCAGCACTCTATTTGCCATGCATCTTCCTCAGGAACCACTAGTGCTATTAGTGGACAGACAGACGAACAGACAAGGCAAAGGACTTTGTTTTGTAATATGTAGTGATAACACATCCGCGGGCGGCTAGGGGCTACGGGCTGGGGGCTACGGGCTAGGGGCTGCGGGTTGGGGGCTAGCGGCTAGGGGCGTACCTCTGTCGGCGCTGGACACGTCCTGGCTGTCCAGCACGGAGCTCTCGTCGTCGGTTTGCCTTCGTCGGTCGTCGCGTCGCCGTCCGCTCTGCAAATTATAATACATATCTTATTACTATAGCGTACTTCAAACGCCTCTTTTTGGTCTGTTAGTTAGTATATCTGGCTTCGATCACGAGGTCTGAGTTCGAATCAATGTTTCTCAGTTATGCATGTCCAAAAATGAGCCAAGTTAAAAATGTTCATATTGGATTATTTTTATTCATAACGTAACAGTACTACAGTACTGTGATTTATTATTACGACATAATGAAACTGAACCATTGTTGAAAAAGCTGACAAACAGACGATGAAAAGTGGATCACGTACGACAAGAACGTGCGGAAAAGGACGTGGTCCGGTCGGGCTTCACAACCTGTGGCGAAACCAGGGTTAACTCCCAACAAGGTGATGTGATTTGTTCATTAGATTCACTCATCTCAACAGTACGAAAAACAAGTGAAAAACACTCATTTTCTTAATTTGAATTAGGAATGATGTTCTCTAAAATTTAAACTTTCAATGATACCAAAACCAGCCAGATACAAATAGAGAGAGCCAAAGAGATTTTTTACAAGTTCATACATGGACTTTTTCCCCAACCTATTATTATCATTTGGATTTGTCCGACTCACCGCGTCCCGCGCGTCTCTGTTGTCGCGCGCGTCCCGGTTGTCCCGCCCGTCGCGGTTGTCCCGCGAGTCCCGGTTGTCCCGCCCGTCCCGGTTGTCCCTGGGCTCGCGCGCGTCTCGCGGCGGGCGCGGGTGCGCGCGCCCGTTCTCCAGAGGGACGCGCCTCTCCTCGCCGCGGCGTTCGCTTGACCTGTGTTATAAAATTTTATTCAATTTAAAATAAAACCCTTCACAAAAATAATGTATTTTATTGTACTAGTCGACTACTATAATTTGAGGGCGTTGTAAGAAAATATGGAATAATAGATATACAAAATATCTTGAGACTATGTCAAACCCATCTAAGAATACTCCCTACTAACACAGATATGATACACTCACACATGCAACCGCGTGCACGCACACACACAAACATCAGACTTAGCACTCGTTTTTGCGTTGAAGGCTTCAATCAACAGTATAACTAGATAACGGGTCACATACAAAAATAGAGCCAAATTGTGTCCGCACGAATATATACTTATACAGCTACATTTGTTTACTAACAAACGGACGAAAATGTTTTAAGATAGTTTTAAGTTCAACCTAATTACAGCCATACTACATAGTGACAAAGTCAAAAATCGTCGAAATATTATCGTATACTTACAATCAATCGCCACAAAAAACAAGCAAAGCGTTATCGCTTTCACCAGGTTCTACTAAGTGACATAGGTAACTTATGTTATTTAGTGCAAAATCAACTTAAAAGTGCAACAAACAAGGTACTTTTTACCAAGTTTACCAACACACGCAGAAACATTTGTAGCGGTGTTTTAAAATTGATAATTTTGTTAAAAAAATTTCATAATTTCTTGTACGTAAGTACTTGTTATTTGTGTACTTATCGAAATTAAGATACTCCAGTCGTTAAATTGCTTTTTCGTGCATTATTTTTGCAACTTTTAATTACACACTGCGGCATTGTGAGACGTTTCCACATTGGCTGTTTCAAGCGTACTAAACAAAATGAGAGCTCACTTCTAAAGTGAGCTGTCATTTACCGAGACGTTTTTCTTGTCCGGACACGAAATCTTTTTACTATTGTTGATCGAAGGTTGAAGGTTAAAAGCATTCGTTATAGGATTCTTAATGTCTCGTTTGGTTTAGATGTCGCAGATTTAGATACGCCTAGCCGTGTAGTGGGCCCTTTATTGGCTGATAATGTTGATGTACAAAAGTATGAGTTGTTATGCGTTTGACACGGCGCTGGTTTAATGTTTGTTTGTTTGTGCAGAGCCTCACCTGTTGGGTCGCGACGGGCGCGCGCGGCCGCGGTACGAGCCGTCGCCGCGCTCCTCGCCCAGCTCCGGAGTTGTTCGCCGCGCGCCTGAAATACCAACGTCTTAGTATTATGCCTCCACTATACATCGTTTACTATACATCTCTAACTGCGGGCTTCATAAGAAGGCTCCGAGTCACTCAGCGGGCGATGGAAAGAGCAATGCTCGCAGAAATGAGGAGATCCGCAGAAGAACCAAAGTAACCGACATAGCTCAGCGAGTCGCAGAACTGAAGTGGCAATGGGCGCCACGTGGTTCGAACAGCTGATGGACGTTGGGGGCCCAAGGTGGTAGATTGGTGACCGCGCACCGGAAAGCGCAGCGTTGGTCGACCCCCAACCAGGTGGACTGACGTGTCGCAGGGAGCCGCTGGCAACAGGCGGCTCGGGATCGTTGTGTTTGGAAATCCCTAAAAAGGCCTATGTCCAACAGTGGACTCCATTGGCTGATAATGATGATGATGCTACATCGTCAAAATTTATCTTCAAAAAACGATTAAAGGGATTTCTTCTTGACAAGCAATTTGAGTTCCAGCATCATGTGGCGGAGATTTCATATTTGTAAGATGAAAGGGTATAATTATATAATAGATAATTAAAGTTAGATGTGTGCGTGACGTATTCGTATGAATTATTTATTTATTTTATTTTTATTATATTTTTTAAATTGCATTTATAACAATAATATTATAGATATTTAGTTTAGCTAAGTTGGGTCTTTAAAAAAATTAAATGTTTAGTCTAGTTATAGAATATCTTTATAGTTCATAAGGTTGTTTCATGCTGCGTCCGTGGCGGCACCTAGACATGGATCCAGCTGAAAATCAGCGCTGCATGATCTCTTAGATTGTGTAGCATGAATGCTGAGCTGGGTCCTTTTTCCAGGTTATGCCACACACCGCAGGATATTGTACTAAAAGCAATTGTGATGTGTGGCATAATGTATAAATAAAGACATTTTCATTTCATCGTCGTCTGGCCGAGGAATTTGACGAGATGAGTCTTTGAACAGTGCGTGTTATGGATCTGAAATTTGGTCGCTAACTGCGGGCCTCATTAAAAGGCCACAAAGTCACTCAGCTGGCGATATAAAGAGCAATGCTCTCAATCAGCAATCTCCAGCTTCTGCACGCGCAGAATGACAACATGGAGTGGTGCTCATACCGGGCGGATATCTCTGCTGGGGCGGGCGCGGGCGGCGCGCGCGGGCTGCGGGTGCGCCGCGCGGGGGAGGGTACGACGACGTGTTGCCGCCCATCACCACGCGCAGCTGCTGGTCGATCTCCAGCTTCTGCACGCGCAGAATGACAACATGGAGTGGTGCTCATACCGGGCGGATATCTCTGCTGGGGCGGGCGCGGGCGGCGCGCGCGGGCTGCGGGTGCGCCGCGCGGGGGAGGGTACGACGACGTGTTGCCGCCCATCACCACGCGCAGCTGCTGGTCGATCTCCAGCTTCTGCACGCGCAGAATGACAACATGGAGTGGTGCTCATACCGGGCGGATATCTCTGCTGGGGCGGGCGCGGGCGGCGCGCGCGGGCTGCGGGTGCGCCGCGTGGGGGAGGGTACGACGACGTGTTGCCGCCCATCACCACGCGCAGCTGCTGGTCGATCTCCAGCTTCTGCACGCACAGATTGACTACATGGAGTGGTGCTCATACCGGGCGGATATCTCTGCTGGGGCGGGCGCGGGCGGCGCGCGCGGGCTGCGGGTGCGCCGCGCGGGGGAGGGTACGACGACGTGTTGCCGCCCATCACCACGCGCAGCTGCTGGTCGATCTCCAGCTTCTACACGCGCAGAATGACTACATGGAGTGGTGCTCATACCGGGCGGATATCTCTGCTGCGGCGGGCGCGGGCGGCGCGCGCGGGCTGCGGGTGCGCCGCGCGGGGGAGGGTACGACGACGTGTTGCCGCCCATCACCACGCGCAGCTGCTGGTCGATCTCCAGCTTCTACACGCGCAGAATGACTACATGGAGTGGTGCTCATACCGGGCGGATATCTCTGCTGCGGCGGGCGCGGGCGGCGCGCGCGGGCTGCGGGTGCGCCGCGCGGGGGAGGGTACGACGACGTGTTGCCGCCCATCACCACGCGCAGCTGCTGGTCGATCTCCAGCTTCTGCACGCGCAGCTGTTCCACCTCCTGCACGCACATTTGCACTATTAGACCATGTAATCTTACAAGTAAAATGAGATAAATATTAGCACTTAGCATTCCATGAATTCCCCGTACGGTACCGGTTGCTGTGTTCATCGCGTGGGTGAGAAAAAATATTCGAACAGAGTCCAAGACGTGCGACACAGTGGCTGTTAGTTTAAAAGGGATCCCTTCGTGACACGCTATCTCTCACCCCTACTGTTCATGTTATTCTCCCAGTCCAGCTAAATTTGAAAATCCAAAGTTGCTCTAGTAGGACTAAAGCAACTTTGGATACTCAGTCTAGATTGCTGCATTTATTGTAAGGCCAAGGTCTTTTAGCAAGTTAGAGTGATTTTGCTGGTATCTCGCACCCACTTCTACTACATATAAATTAACCACATAGCCGTTTGTTGTTAGTTCATTTGTAAGGTTTGTTCACATTTTTTTATTATGTGGTCTTGAGCATCACAGCACTATAAGCTAACATACTATATGTTTAATTTGTTTCGAAAAGAAGAAAATGTCTGGTATAGATGTTGAATAGTCAAATCTTCTGGGACTGTTCCGTTTCCTGTTCTGTTTTTCATACATGTCCAATAACATAGTCCAGTCTGGTGCACTGCTTAATTAGTAAGGCTTGCTTGTGAATTCTGTACTTAAGTAATTAAATTAAAAACCTGTCAGCGTAAAAGTAGAAAATTAAGATAAACTATGCAGCTCCTCGCGCAACTCAACTGCTCCCTAAACAGTACTAAAGCTTATAGCGAGGAGTTGACCTTGAGATGCGCCACGTGGTACTCGACGAGCACTTTGGCGTTGGCGATGTTCTCCCGCGTGCCCACGAACACGAAGGGCACCATGCCCTCCTCGCGCGGCGTCGACGGCTGCGGCTCGTTGTCGCCCTCCACTTTCACCTGAAATATATACACGAATGGCTTATTCATTTGTTCAACTCATCTGTGCGCGCGGCACGTGTTTCATAATGCCTTATTTTTAACCGACGAAAAACGGAGGAGGTTCTCAATTCGACGCGAGATTTTTTACAGAGTAGTCCGATTTTGAAAACTCTTTTTGCATTAGAAAGGTTATACTTGAAAATTAATTAAAAGGTTTACATGTTAGGATCTTTGAACATCGAAGGGTACACTTATAGTTTAATTTGAATAGGTTTTCCTAAGTTTACTGTCGATAAATCACTAAAAAGAAAAAAAAATTAAGCTGCATCGTCAGTTATCATCCGACAGACACTCACGCGCACGACACCGCTCTTGTCGACGATCTCCTGGATGACCTTCCCGTTCTTGCCGATGACCTTGCCGACGAGCGCGCGCGGCACCTTGATGGACTCCTCCGCGTACTCCAGCAGCGAGCGCGCCGACCGCACCGCCTCCACCGACTGACACAACGTACACATTTCATTCGTTACAACAATAGTAAACACTAATTATTATACAATGTTAGCTGTGGTAGTCACTGCAAACAGATGAACTCGATGTCTCAAAACTCATACAACTTAGTATACTAATGTGTAAAGGATGTATAGGTTCGAAGCTTGTCTGGCATCATCCGACAACAAAAACGTGAGTATCAGCCATTTCTATTTCAATACAAATCAGATTTTTGAAATGCACGTTTTTAGCTAACAACCAACTAATCTTACAAACAAAGTATCGTCCCAAGTTAATCTTCCGTGCTAGAATATTTCCGCGCCTGCTGGATGCTGGCGCTGTGCGTGCCGATGGCCAGGCCCATAAACAGTGCGCAGTAAGACTCACCTCTCCGCAAATCTTGAAAGTGCACGACACCTCCTCCAGCTCGATGTTGGTGATGCCAGCCACCTTGCGCGCCTGCTGGATGTTGGCGCCGTGCGTGCCGATGGCCAGCCCCATAAACAGTGCGCAGTAAGACTCACCTCTCCGCAAATCTTGAAAGTGCACGACACCTCCTCCAGCTCGATGTTGGTGATGCCAGCCACCTTGCGCGCCTGCTGGATGGTGGCGCCGTGCGTGCCGATGGCCAGGCCCATAAACAGTGCACAGTAAGACTCACCTCTCCGCAAATCTTGAAAGTGCACGACACCTCCTCCAGCTCGATGTTGGTGATGCCAGCCACCTTGCGCGCCTGCTGGATGGTGGCGCCGTGCGTGCTGATGGCCAGCCCCATAAACAGTGCGCAGTAAGACTCACCTCTCCGCAAATCTTGAAAGTGCACGACACCTCCTCCAGCTCGATGTTGGTGATGCCAGCCACCTTGCGCGCCTGCTGGATGTTGGCGCCGTGCGTGCCGATGGCCAGCCCCACAGACAGTGCGCAGTAAGACTCACCTCTCCGCAAATCTTGAAAGTGCACGACACCTCCTCCAGCTCGATGTTGGTGATGCCAGCCACCTTGCGCGCCTGCTGGATGTTGGCGCCGTGCGTGCTGATGGCCAGCCCCATAAACAGTGCGCAGTAAGACTCACCTCTCCGCAAATCTTGAAAGTGCACGACACCTCCTCCAGCTCGATGTTGGTGATGCCAGCCACCTTGCGCGCCTGCTGGATGTTGGCGCCGTGCGTGCCGATGGCCAGCCCCATAGACAGTGCGCAGTAAGACTCACCTCTCCGCAAATCTTGAAAGTGCACGACACCTCCTCCAGCTCGATGTTGGTGATACCAGCCACCTTGCGCGCCTGCTGGATGTTGGCGCCGTGCGTGCCGATGGCCAGGCCCATAGACGGTGCGCAGTAAGACTCACCTCTCCGCAAATCTTGAAAGTGCACGACACCTCCTCCAGCTCGATGTTGGTGATACCAGCCACCTTGCGCGCCTGCTGGATGTTGGCGCCGTGCGTGCTGATGGCCAGCCCCATAGACGGTGCGCAGTAAGACTCACCTCTCCGCAAATCTTGAAAGTGCACGACACCTCCTCCAGCTCGATGTTGGTGATACCAGCCACCTTGCGCGCCTGCTGGATGTTGGCGCCGTGCGTGCCGATGGCCAGCCCCACAGACAGTGCGCAGTAAGACTCACCTCTCCGCAAATCTTGAAAGTGCACGACACCTCCTCCAGCTCGATGTTGGTGATACCAGCCACCTTGCGCGCCTGCTGGATGTTGGCGCCGTGCGTGCCGATGGCCAGCCCCACAGACAGTGCGCAGTAAGACTCACCTCTCCGCAAATCTTGAAAGTGCACGACACCTCCTCCAGCTCGATGTTGGTGATACCAGCCACCTTGCGCGCCTGCTGGATGTTGGCGCCGTGCGTGCCGATGGCCAGCCCCATAAACAGTGCGCAGTAAGACTCACCTCTCCGCAAATCTTGAAAGTGCACGACACCTCCTCCAGCTCGATGTTGGTGATGCCAGCCACCTTGCGCGCCTGCTGGATGTTGGCGCCGTGCGTGCCGATGGCCAGCCCCATCAGGTCTTCGCGCACGCTGAACTCATCCGTGTAGCTGTAAATGGGTTACATAGTTTTACATTTTTTTTATAAGTTTTAGCCACCTGAATAAATAATAGAATGTCAGTAAAAGTAACTAATTAGTTCCTTGATTTTCCTGAAAATGGTTAATATTTTTGTGGACAGGCTACAGAATGTTTTATTAAAATAATTATTTCGACTTTTTAATTAGTGTATTGCACTTATAGTAAATATACGTAGCATATCCACTTACCCTCCCTGGTTGTGTATTTTAGTAGACTCCAGCTGCCGCGCGGCCTCTTCAGTCTTTTTGAGTAGTAACTGCTTTTGCGTTAAGTTTCTGCAAGGAAGAATATTTCATTGATTCAATCAAATTTTTCGTAATTGTAAATAAACAAACACAACTTTTGACCACTTCATTATTTGGCACTATTTGGAACTTATTTAGGTGGGATCCAAATTTAATGAGATTTGGGCTACAGTGGGAACGGACAGTTGTTCGACCAGTAGTCTGTTAGGAACATGTCTCCTGAATTACTGTGCCATGTTCTATCAATGTTAGTGCATCAGTTCATGTGTACCATTTCTTTTTATTGAAACAATTTACAGTCAGAAATAATTTAATACATAGACACACATTAACATTTAACTTTGTGTTGAGGATCAAAAAATTTTAAATTAATGTTGGAAGTCTTATACTACCAAGATGGCAAGAGTCTTTTTACCATTGGCCCTGAAGAGCTTCCTTTTAATGTGAGCACAGATGTTGCACAGCCAGTGAGTCGGCTGCCTGTGCAACTGGGTCCGCAAATGTACACTCCACAAATGAGATCCCAATGTAGTGCTAATGCAACAATGTATGTCCGGGTTCTGAGATCAAGCTAAATATCAAGAGGTTCTATTCAAGCACTTCGCAAATCGGGCTCGTACCGCAACACCGGCGCGGCGCCGATCGCTTTCTGGAACTGCTTGTGTCTTATAGTGTATACATTACCTGAAGTGCATCTCCTGCAGCATCTGCGCGCGCTTGTGCGAGGTCTCGCAGCGTGAGATGACGGCGAGCACGCCGCGCTCGGGCACGTACCACACCAGCGCCGCGCCGATCGCCTTCAGGAACTGCTGTTACTGCTACTGCTTATGTATACAGTCACCTGAAGTGCATCTCCTGCAGCATCTGCGCGCGCTTGTGCGAGGTCTCGCAGCGTGAGATGACGGCGAGCACGCCGCGCTCGGGCACGTACCACACCAGCGCCGCGCCGATCGCCTTCAGGAACTGCTGTTACTGCTACTGCTTATGTATACAGTCACCTGAAGTGCATCTCCTGCAGCATCTGCGCGCGCTTGTGCGAGGTCTCGCAGCGTGAGATGACGGCGAGCACGCCGCGCTCGGGCACGTACCACACCAGCGCCGCGCCGATGGCCTTCTGGAACTCCTTGTGCGCATTCTCCACCTTTGCACTGTACCAATCACGAGCACATAAAAACATGTTCATTTGAAATCTACACCGCAAAGGGACATGCTAACAAAAACTAAAAACCAGAAAATCCGTACATGATTCAGAGTCTCAGTGTTGGAATTTTTCGTCGCGTCGTCGATTGCACAGTACTGTTAACTCATTGTTCGCAATACGTTACGCGGAAATTTCAAAATCATCCCTCATTTCTGACATAAGTGATGTGGTATTCAATGTCGTTAATATATCCCTTACACCCCTTATACGTTACTACTACTACTTTTAACCGAGGAAAAAAAACGGAGAAGGTTCTCAATTCGACACGTAATTTTTTTTTATTATTATTTTTATGTATGACCACGCATAACTTTTTACGGAGTTATCTGATTTTGATAATTCTTTTTTTACTAGAAAGGGCACACTTCCAATATGGTTCCATAGTCATCATGTTAGAATCTGATGATATCATGGGAAAATTGAAGGAACTATTCAAATTTTGGAGGCACGCTTACAGCGATTTCAGTTTTTGTCTCGGTATCTGTAGCTTTTTGGCTACTAGTGTCGTATAATATACTATGAGAGTATAGTACGAGTACGTTACGTGGCGATAAATCACTAAAAAGAAATAAAAAAATTTAACAAAAAATAGAACCGACTCAAAACGCACTAAAAAGCAAAAAATAACTGTCATTTAGTTGCTTTTATTTACTTACTACTTAGGTGTTAGTAATCCCTACTACATTTACACGCTTGCCAAATGTCCAAAGCTGAAAGTCCTTACAAAGGCATGGCCATTACACATTTGCAACTGTATTAGTGTAAAAAAGAGGAGGAAAGAAATGGAAGATGTTAAGAATTAACATTAACCAGTCATACATAACCGGTATTTTTGTTAGTGCCGAAAGTGCAAAAATCTATTTAACTCATCGCAAGTGGTTGCCCGTAAATCGTGAAATTCATCTTACTTCATTTATGGATGCCTCTTAGGAACTTTGTATTAGGGCTCCTAAGGCTAAATGTCAACGGTACAAACTCAAAAACTCACTAGTCTTTAAGGTCTTCGGGAACGGCAATTTCGAATTTGTGGAAGGTGGTCTTATCGATGGGCGTCTTGGGCGTCTTGACGCGAAGCCGGTCCTTTGGCACTATCTCCGTGTAGCAGTTGTCCCACTCCAAGTACTCTATCACTAGGAACTCGCCCCTTATCATCTGAGGACAAAACAACCATTGTTTAGATCTCAAGCAACACCAAGGTAATGTTTTTCAGTCCCCTTTCACCCGCACCTGATAGCTGAGTAGCGAATACAGAATTTCCTGAACAGTGTCATTACCAGTCTATTAGCCCCCCACGAAGCCACGTTTAATATGTAACGGTTGTAATTTGGAACGTATCAATTCAATTTTACCTAAATTCACGGAATATTTTTCGCAAAATACCTATAAAATGATATCCAGTACATCTGATTTATTGTTTACTTGTCTTTTTTTTCCAACTACAACAAGGACGTACCGCCAGTCACCGATTTAGCGTTCCGGTTCGATGTCGTGTAGAAATCAATAGGAGTGTGGAATATCATCCTACTCCTCACAAGGTAGCTCGCCTCCATCTTAGATTGCATCATCACTTAACATAGCAGTCAAGTCATCTTGTAGTCAATTAAAAAAAAAACCTATAAAATGATATCCAGTACATCTGATTTATTATTTACTTGTCTAGTCATTATAAATTCGTAAAATATGTCGTTAGCGGAGGTCATCTGATAGTGATTGTTAATAAATGAAACATTATAATCTTAAGCCCGCCAACCTGCAGTGGAGCAGCGTGGTGGGTGTACGCTCCATATCCTCTCTCCTATAAGGAGGGAGGCCTGGCCCTGTAGGCCTTTAATAGGCTGATAAAGATGATAATGATGATTTTGCTTTAAAAACCTAAACCCCCGTTTTTGACGCCTTTGACCTTAAATATTTGTTTTTAGGGACATTCATTCATAATATTGTTTCAACTATTCGTACTAATGTCGCAATTATTGTAACCTCAGTTCTTTTTAGGTGTAATTTAAAAATTCAACTGGTCTATGTAATTTCTTTAGTTTTATATACTATTAGAATTTTATCTAAACTTGCAGTCTAGAAAAATATAAGAACTTGTTGCGAGACATGCCAAAGATAACAATTTAGTTTGTTACGAACGTGTATGCTTTACCAAGTTGCTGCATAGCATAAAGTTAGGTGTTAAAGATTGGGGTATTCCCCGTTTTGACAATGTATAAGTACTAGGTATAAACAATCACGTACTTGGAAAATGCTTATCATTGTGCTATAGGTAATCATTAAAAGGAGATCCGAGACAAATGTATCATATTTTGTTTACTATAATAATCAGTCCCTCTTATACCCTTATCTAAGTACCTTTGCTTACTAGAAATATAATCATTTCCCCTAAGTCCTAGGTGAGATCAGATTTTTAACGGTAGATAACACACCTATAGACCTAAGAGTGCATGTTAGTACCCGACTGTAGACAACATGCCGCAGCGACACTTCGATTACAATGTATTTAAGAGTATATGGAAACGTGTCATCCGCAACAAAACATTTTTTTTTTCTTTTAACCTATCGCAAGATGATCGACAATATGCCTCTTTCTCTACACGATATATGTCCATTGACACATCCCAGTCCTAGCGATGTTAAGTGGCATACGAATACCTATAAACTGAGTAACTTCAGTGAACATGTTAATAGGAACACGTACAAACGTCACATTCGTCCTAAAATACGTTTGAAGGCATCCTTGGCGAAATGGAGTGCGCAGTGAATTTATAACACACAGGTCCGGGGGTCGATTCCCGGCAGGGCCTATTGAGATTTTTTGAATTAGTCCAGGTCTGACTGGTAGCAAACCTCGATCGTAGCTAGTAACTACCCTACCAACAAAAACGTACCGTCAAGCGATTTAGCGTTTCGGTCAGAAAGTTGTGTAAATTATCCTACACTTAGTAAGTTAGTTAGCCCTACAGGTCACAGGAGAGTAGGAAGACCATTCGGCAGGTGGTCGGACGACGTATCGAAAATCGCTGGCAAGAAGTGGCTACATCTAGCCAAAGATCGGAACAGATGGGCTGCTTTGGAGGAGGCCTTCACCCTCAACTAAAGGGGTTCTTGTTTAAATTAAAAACAGAAAATCATTTATTGTATTTTTATATTAGTTATTTGTTAAACCAATTATTTGTAAAAACAAGAAATAAAAGGCTTTTTTATTGTTATTTTTTTATTTAGTAAGTTAGTTCGCTTCCATTTTAGATTGCATCATCACTAACCGTCAGGTGTTATTGCAGTCAAGGCCTATCATAAAACGAAAAATATATCTATCTATTCTGATACGTGGGTGGCAAAGCCTGTAATTTCACCAACAACCACACACCAGTCACTCAGTAATATAAAAGTTCTAGTATCGACATTTCGCTTGCATATTGCCAACGCTTGCTGCACTGACCTTGACTGAGAAATGGATCGCGACCTATTTCGTACAAATTCTTACATGCGCTTAAGTACCACTTATGTGATACCATTGCTTTACTAGCATCGATTTACTTATTCCCCGTAACTTTTGCAAATATACTACTAACCCGATCCATACGCTAGTTTCAACGAAAAAGCCAAGCAAATCATGGCCTTTTAAATTTTTTAAAACGAAGTGCCAAGTGTGACTTTTTCGTTGATGTATTTAAATTCTAGTAGGCTTAGTTTACAACCACCGACTGAAAAAGCCGATCTTTATGAATTGATCAGTTTTTCTTATTATTCCTTTTTTTTATTGTTAAGTGATGATGCAATCTAAGATGGAAGCGGGCTAATTTGTTAGTAGGATGAAATCCACACCCCTTTCGGTTTGTACACGACATCGCACCGGAACGCTAAATCGCTTGGCGGTACGTCTTTGTCGGTAGGGTGGTAACTAGCCACGGCGAAAGTCTCCCACCAGACCAGACCAAGACAGACAAAGACAAATTAAGAAAAATCTCAATCTGCCCCGCCGGGAATCAAACCCAGGACTTCCGTCTTATAAATCCACCGCGCATACCACTGTGCTACGGAGGTCGTCAATAAAACCGGGCATTTAGTTCACTAGACGATGTCCACGATTTTTCATGAATTTATGCTGACTGCTATCTAATTGGATATTAGTAACACTGCAGATTAAAATAATATTGCGCTAAATTCGAAGTAGTTCATTCACCTGTGAATAGGCATCTTCTAAGCAAGCGCGTTCCACCTTAGACCACATCTACACTTACCATCAGGTGAGATAGTGGTCAAGCGCGAGCTTATTTCTTATTAAAAAAAATCCTACCCTGTCAGTGTACTAATACCCATATATGTTTTCCCTGAAAACAGGCAGGCATTCGCCGGGAACCGTTACTTTATACCATAATTAGATATGATGTGGATATTCGATGTGTACTGTATTATTCCATTCATAAATAAATACGATCGGAGTCGCGAGCAGAAGCGAGTTTATTTCAAAGGCGATATTTTCGTAGTAAGTTTGAGATTAAAAAGATTGCGTGGGTGGATACGGCATCTACGGATAGCCGCGGAAACGCTAAGAGCGTCTTCATATTACAATTTATTTTAAGACATTAAATACAAAACCCGAACTATAACAACAACACTCGAATTATAATTTTTTTTAATCATTTAAAGTTAGCCCTTGATTGTAAACACACTTGATGGTAAGTGACGACGCAATCTAAGATGGAGGCTGGTTTTACTTATTAGGAGTAGAAAGAAATCTTCACCCCTTTTGGGACATCGAAACGCAGATCTTGGCGATCGTCTTATAAATCCACTACGTTCCACTGCGCCACGGATACCATCAAATATTACTTGTAAAAATGATTTTTCAAGTTATAACTTCTTGTGGAAGGGTAAAACGCTTTGTTACGCAACGCTGTTCGATGTCTGTCTTTTCTTTCTCTCACGCATACGGTAGCATAAGCAGGCCTCTATCTTTTTTACTGTAACCCATAGATAACACTAGCAGTATTTCAGTTATCACTTCTGTCAGACGTCCCGAGACGCACACTTTGTTTAATCAAATGGCTAATATTGCTTCATGGTAGCCGGATGCCATTTTTACGTATATTTCAGTCATGTCTGATCTGTGAGAGCTTCAGGGCTAATTTTTTAAATTGTTTAATATTGAACCTTTTCCATCTAACCGTAAAGTCGACTAAAAATTGGCCCTTGATTGCTATTACACCTGATGTTAAGTGATGATGCAATATAAGATGGAAGCGGGCTAACTTGTTAGGAGTAGGATGAAATCCACATCCCTTTCGGTGTCTACACGTAATCGTACTGGAACGCTAAATCGCTTGACGGTACATCTTTGTCGGTAGGGTGGTATAACTAGCCATTGCGAAAGCCTCCCACAAGCCAGACCAAGACAAATTAAGAAAAATCCCAATCTGCCCCGCCAGGAATCGAACCCAGGACCTCCGTCTTATAAATAAATCCGCCGCGCATACCACTGCGCCATGGAGGTCGTAAAATGACAATAATAACAATTCCAAGGCTATTCGGGTTTATATCATAGTCCAAAACCAGAGCTATTGAGGCTCAATCCAAAGTTAATATATCACAGACATCAAAAGATATTTCCGTCAACTCATTATTTACAAGTACTACCACTTTTTTGTTAGCAGAAGACACTAAGAATCATTAAGTTATATTATTGTAATATGTATTTCTTCCCCAACTAAGTATTATCTTAAATACAGTTGAATGTTATTTCTATTAAACATATTTTAGAAATGTGGCCTATATTACTATTGACCAATTCCTAAAATAATAATTTTCTTTTTTGTTCACTTTGCTCTCTACAGTGTGTAGAGCATCTAAGACTTGTTAAGACAGAAACAGAACGCGTCCTATTTTCCAAATGTTTATCACTTTAAACTGTTATAAAACTATTTGACGATCCACAAAAAAAAAGATAAAAATGAAAATTTTGAAATTGGATCTAGAAGTATTAATGGTTGACTCTAAAAATCATTATCATAATATGTGACTTTTTTTTTCGCTGGGAAATGCCTTTACGCATCCCGGGCGGAGGTTGCATAACGTCTGTGTCCGGGTATGTAGGACTTGCTGACTGTGAAGCCAGAATACCCACTAAAACCCAGCGGAGTCGCCTGCGTCCCATTTGGGACGTCAAAGGATAGCGGAAGTCACTTGCTCGTCGGTGCACTCAGTGGTGTCTACAGGGTGGTAGGAGGTGCGCATATCGGCGTCACCTACAACCCGTTCTTCTTCTGCGGAGCGGGTGAGCATATATGTGAATGACCTAGAGCAACGATGATAACGATGTCTCACGAGACAGAAGAGTAAAAATTTCAATCTCCAACTGTAGGCTGCTATCTCCTATCAAGAATACTCATAACGCGACCCAGGACCTAACAATTCGTTGCTACACAAACTACTGGAAGTACATAAACCAATCTTACAAAAATGATAGTACTGGATCAACTGAAGCAATCTTACAATAGTGATGTTTAATTTTCTGTTATCTTCCTGATCAGTGCTTACCCTCAAAGAAACTACACACCATTCATGAGTTCACTTATCCGTACATATTATAAAACTGAGTGGCCCGCCACTTCTCACTACTAACAGACGAAGTCATGTCATGCAGTTTCACTGACTGTCATGCGGTTTCACTGACTGTCATGCGGTTTCACTGACTGTCAAGCGGTTTCACTGACTGTCATGCGGTAAATTAGATGAAATACGAAGATAACTGTTGGAAATTCAGGCTTTCATCAAAAATGCTGCCTTATCTATTGAGATATAACAAAACAATGTATGGAAGAATTGTTTATTTTTATTAGGACTAGAATTAACATATCAATGACCAAAACTTTCGTTATCCATTTTTCTTAAAAAAAGTGTTAAAGTATTTAAGGTGCTTTTTGAAGGTTGCATGCAACTTACTAAGGTGGGCGTCTGCTAGTTATTAGATATTTTTAAAAAATCCTTTTAAAAAACCAACCTCCGTCCCCTTTCTACTTAGCAAGCATATTCTTGATGCAACTATTACACGCCAAAAGTGGAATTTAGACTTTCTTAAATTGGAATCTAGTCTCGTTACCATGAACTTATTTTAAATTCAGGTCACAACTTATAAGACAAAATCCTCCACTATGTTTGTCTGTCTTTTCACAATAAACTCCTAAGACTCCCAAGCAGACTGTATGACAGAGGTTTACTATGCTGCATATGCAAAAGGTCTTTGTGTAGCTGTAGTACGGACCTCGAGAGCTTTGACTGGACACAGGCATTCAACAATTCGAACATTTAAATTCAAATGCTACTTCCTCAACCTGACCAATTAAACCGTCTTGTTGAAGAAAAAAGCAAGTCACACAGGTTGTAATAGGTAATTTTTCAAGGATCAGGCTTGACTGAAAAGTGCAGGAAAGCAGCATTAGGCTGCCACTTCTATCATTGAAGCATTAAAGGTACTTTTGAAATCTGCCAAGTTCCAAAAACCAACAAGATCTAAATGCCATAAGAGTCTACAGTATTTACCTATGGTAAGAACATGGGTTAGCTCAGGTCCTATATAATCAGGAAAGTCTGGCCATCATAGGATTACATTGTATGTTTCTTATGAACAATAAAACCTCTAAAATCTTCAAGCATTGATATTTCAGGTTTTTTATCAAAAGCAAAACTATGGTGTTATAAGTTTAACAAGTGAGTTGTCTATTTGTCAATGGCATTATAGCTCCAAAAAATATGGCCTATTTAGTTGGACATAAGTTTCATCGCAAATCCTCTGAGCTGTGTACAGTAAAAATTGGATAATCTAATCCATTCTAGCAAAAATTAATGTGATTTCTTTCTTTATTTTATAAATAAAATTCCCAAGTTCCTAATAAATAAAAGGTTATACACACCATCCTATAAAGAAAAAAGGCTAACCATGTAGTTAGCCATTTAAAATAGGCTGATCCCTTGTTTTAAAGTTTACCTTGACTTCTAGGTATTGTTTTTAAGGTTTGTTATTGACTGAATATAATTGTGAAAAAGGCTTTTAAAAAGTTATGGTAAAGATAGATATTTAGAATAAGTATTTTATAGAAAAATTCAATTAATCCTTTAATATTTTTAGTATACTTTAAAAACAGAAAACATCTAAGACTTGGAAGGAAAAATGCACTTGAGTTTTAAGAAAATTCAGTTACTGAAGCTATTCTAATACATAATTATGTATTATTTAATCAGTTGTTAAAAAATAATAATAAAGAACATAAATTGTACCCCTAGTACATAAATAGATTAAGTGCATCAAGCTAATGTAGACTTGAAGTTTCTTTAAAAGGGCCAAATACAGGTTTCTTTTGAGACTGTAAATTCCTTTGTGTCAATGCAGATGCACTTTTAAGAATAATTATTCACAAAGTCAGACCTGCTACAGTTTAATGTATGAGACTTCAATATCAGAGACTACCTACCTATAAAGGGAATCTATATATATGCGATTTTTTTTAAGTTTATTATTAAAGTTTTTAAGATTTTATATATTTTCATTTTAATGTTTTGATTTTCCAATTTGAATCTAATTAACATGGAAACATAACATTTTTGCTAGTCTAACAAAATTGCAAGTGCCAATCTTTGTTCACAATAAAATCGTAATTCAATACCTTGATATTTGCAGTCCACCACCCACATGCTTCCTTCTCATTTGACCTCGCAAACACTTCGACCTCTTGATTGTCCACGAATTCTGTGTGTTTACCAGTATCCTTGGGCGGCAAGAACACTTGAGAGAACGGAAACTTGGATTCCGGCTGCCAGCTGAAAACCAAATGGTGCATGTAAATAAAGTTTTCACCATAGCAGTAGCGCGTCAAAAACAACAAAATATGAACTCACTCATTTTCAAAGGCTACGAGAACCTCGTTGTCGAGCACGTCGGTGACAATGGCCTAAAAATATAGAAGAATTTTAGAAGTGATGATCCAATAACTTGGTAATGCGATAGATATAAATATTTTTTTTGGGTCAAACTGTAGAAACGCACGCGGCGAAACTGAACACCGCGAAGCTTATTACGGTGCTATAATCGCGTATCCGACTAAAGAAAGTAGAAAGGATTAGAACACATGGAAAATTCACGCCCTGTCAGTCGGACATGGCGTCCATTCCAGCCGCGATGATCTTCCCGGAAAAATATTTTTGTAAGTATGTGACAAAATTCAAAAACGACGACTCGGTATAACTGAATATATAAACCACTAATAAAAATGACGCGTTTTATGTACAACTCGACCGTACTTCACAATTTACAAACCTTATAATAAGCACCATTTTCACCGTACACCTCGACCGACAAATCCTCCATTTTGGTTTGAAAGCGTATTTGGCGTTTTCAGAGCGAGAATGAAGCTCGATCAGAAACTGATAGCCAATCGCAGTTGAGAATTTTTTCCATAGACAACATTATTTTACTTCTTAAAATTGCTGGCAACATACAATTTCGAAAAGAGTTCGCAGATAAAACAAAAATCGGCTAAATCGACATTTGCCATGAAAAATATTTTATGACGAAAGATTGGGCAATAGTGATGATCAATTTAATGGAAAGCCCCGTCTATGATGTAAAGCTTTTTGTTTTATTTAAACCTTATTCTTCATTGAACTAATGTTTAATTGGATCTACCAAGTCCTTTACACAGGCGAAAGCCTGCGACGTCACCTGCGAGGATAAATAGTGTATAAGCGATCCAAGAATATGAAAAAATACATCACAATTTCTCTGTAAATGAATACTGCTTTCCGAATCATACGATTGGGCATAGGAATCTTTTAAGTCTAAGGTTTATGTATTGATTAGGTACCTAGTACGTTTACTATGGAAATTGAGAAAGGACTTTTTTAGTTTATAATTTTTTATTCTGTGATGTTGACATTGACAAATGACGTGATTAACAATTTGACATGACGTTGACATTTGTTAAAAAATAAAAAACCGGCTGTTTGTTCGACTGCTGATTAGATATAAAATACAATTATATTTTATTTTGTACACGTAGTACTTTGACTTTCTTACAATTTCACGATACATAAGCATCTAGCCGCACTTATACTATAGTTTTACTTCAGAATTGTGGTAAATATAAAACATTACGGTAAGTAATAAAATAAGTATTTCAAGTATTTATACAATTTTGCAATGTTTATGACTAAAGTAATGAATATTGTTTAGATGAGTGGTGAAAAAAGTACGATCTTAGTCACCGGAGGTTCAGGACTGGTGGGACAAGCGATAAAAACTGTAATTGATGAAGAAAAGAAATCTGGTGTAGGTTCTGATGAGACGTGGATTTTCTGCGGGTCCAAAGACGGTGATCTTAGGTAACTTTATAATAGAAAATGAGAAAAATATTTTATAACAGTGAGTTTTTAGATTTTTAGAAGTTTAATTACTAAGACATGTCTTGTTAATTGAACTCTTTGTTAATTAAATATTAATGTTTTTGAAGCTTGGGGTTAGCTAACCCGTTACTAAGCTCTGGCTAGAACTTGCATGGAGTTCTTTTGGGATGACTGCTAATACTAATGCTTATTCACAGAGATAGAGCGCAAACAGAAGCCCTGTTTGATAAACACAAGCCAACCCATGTAGTGCATCTTGCTGCGATGGTCGGTGGGCTGTTTCACAACATGGCACACAATTTGGACTTTTTTGTAAGTAGTTTAGACCATATTATCGGAAAAGATATCCTAAAAGACAAACTTAAAAAGTAAAATTTTAATCCAAATTAAAAAGTATCAAAGATTGAACATTGTATTACATTAGATATTATCTACAACATGGCAAAATGTGAAATTGCTTGTGATATGGTCAAGGTGCAAGGGTGCTGCCACTTTCACATACATCTGGTCTTCTGTGTGCAGTATTTGTGGTTCCCAGTATGCCTAAGATGTGTCTGAAGAGAAAATTGTGTAGAGAAAGTGACATATCTTCATTCAATAGTGGAAAAGAACAGAAATACAGCTATTTTTTGCCCCAATGCAATGAAAAAAAGAGTGTTATTTTCAACTTTGATCTATAGGCCAATGGTTTGATTGGCTCTTGCACACAGATCTTAGACCTACAGGGCGGAGTAGGGAACTTGCAACATAATCGAATAACCAAACAAAAACATTTAAATATATCTTAAAAGAGAAACTTTAAAAGTAATAGATTAATCCAAATATTCTTTTATTGACAGAAACAAGTGTTGGAACAACAATATTTATAACAATTGTTTGAATTTCAGAGAGAGAATATGGCAATAAATGACAATGTACTAAATGCAAGCCACAAACACAATGTGAGGAAGGTTGTTTCCTGTTTGTCCACATGCATCTTCCCTGATAAAGTCACATATCCTATTGATGAGACTATGGTAAGTACATATACAGGGTTCAGGAAGTTGAATCTAGAGGTGGTAGTTAGCATAATATTTTAACCCCATACCCAATAAGTGTGTTATGAGATTTTTTTTATAAAAATCCGATGTTTTGTCTTTCCCTTTTTTTGTGTTTTGTCTCTAATGTTTTTGTTTTTGTATTTTTGTGTGTTGTTTAAACAGTGCGTACGTCTGAATATTAGACGATGATTGTTAAAAAAAGAAATAAATTTTGAAAGTTTTTGTGTATGCCCGTACGCGTAGTGTGCTAAAGTATGTGTGATAAGGTATAATAAAAGGGTATTTGGATTTTTTTAACAAAAACATTGATGATATGCTACCAGGTAGTAGTAAAAAATAACGATACTTAAGCATCAAATTTAACTTTAGTCAGAAAACAAAATAAAACAATGCAAATAGGTAACAATTGAAGTTTATTATTCCTTTTACAGTACATGTTCCACATGTCCGCCTCTATTTCGCACACATACACGCATTCTGTGTCTTAAGCCACTTTTCACTACCAGTTGATAGTCCTCTTCTTATTTTGTTAGCAGCATCAATAATTTTCTGCCTCAAAATATCAACAGATGTTATTGGTTTAGGTTAATTGTAAACCAAACTTTAATGCGCCCCCACACATAAAAATGGTATGTATCCCAGTGCTCAAACTGATGGACAGTGCAGTGTAGTTTATTTAATTTGAAAGCCAGTTTCAGGATTGGTATTAAACCTTTACAAAACAAAATGGGCACTATATGACAGATTTGATGAGTAGAGTACTATACACTGTAAAAAATTTCAATTATTATTAGTATTATGCAGATGTTTAATGGAAAATTCTACTTAAACCATCATTATCACTATTCTTCTTTCTCAGTCTCTATCTCTCACTATATCTTCCCACAAGTTTCTACTTTCTTATAATTTGAACATTTGTAATTTTACCCCACCCCACGCAATGCTCAAATAGGATTGGCATAAATTAAAATAATAATCATTGTCTTTGTAACAATTATCATGAAATTATTATACTACTGCGAGGCAACAATAGCGACTACTGCTTTGTCCATGAAAAAAAATCTGCATGTAAACTAAACAATTATACTTACATTCACAAATTCTACACTAAAGCCAAACTCGATTGAGAATGCTTGTCAACAAACAAATTAAAAATGAAGGTAAGAAATCACTAGTAATTTTACACCTATTTTATTTAATATATAGTTAATGACGAATTCATGACAATAAATTAAATTAGTAAGCTTAAAACTAATTAATATATTCAATATCTCTTAAATAGGATTTTTTAAATTTATAAAACATAATTTTAAATTTACTAGGCATAAAATGTGTTCCGTTTTCTACTTTCATTTTTAATTTGTTTGTTGACAAGCATTCTCAATCGAGTTTGGCTTTAGTATAGTTCATAAGTTTAATCCCACAAATCTGCATTGGAACATATTTGACGACCTCCGTGGCGTAGTGGTATGCGCGGTGGATTTATAGGACGGAGGTCCTGGGTTCAATTCCCGACGGGGCAGATTGAGATTTTTCTTAATTTGTCTTGGTCTGGCTGGTGGGAGGCTTTCGCCGTGGCTAGTTACCACCCTACCGACAAAGGCGTATCGCCAAGCGATTTAGCGTTCCGGTACGATGTGTAGAAACCGAAAGGTGTGTGGATTTTCGTCCCACTCCTAACAAGTTGGCCCGCTTCCATCTTAGACTGCATCATCACTTAATATCAGGTGTGATAGCAGTCAAGGGCCAACTTGTAGTCGATAAAAAAAAAAGGTCATTATTATAGTAGTGCAAAGGTTCAAGGTATTCAGATATTGATTAATGTATAATTTATTTTAGATACACAACGGCCCACCTCACTCTTCAAACTATGGTTACAGTTATGCTAAAAGAATGATCGATGTACTTAACAGGTGAGAACATTGTGTTGTAACTTACAGTGTTATATTTTTATTACTATCATAGTTCTATGAGGTACAAGAAGATTACTAAGTAGAAACACTCCATATAGTTCAAAATCATTATTATCACAAACCGTAATACATCTTTGCTAATTTTAATTGTATTTCCATGTATTGCTGAGTTAAAATGTGTTTCAATGTTTAAAAGTCATTATAGATAAGATTAACATACGCGTGTGTCGCTTACGATACACATTTCCTATCAATAGGTTGCCTGTAAGAGATTGCTTCTAGCAATAAGGCCGCCTTTGCATGTTTTATTATAATCCTTTTTTTTGTCATGTATCTGTTATCTTAATTTTTATGTGTTCAAACTTCTTCATTTTAAAAGAGAAGAAGAGAATTTCATTTTTACTATTTTAAACATTTATTCGTAAATTATAATCACGAAGTCAACGTTTGTTGCATTATTTTAAAATAAAAAATTATAGCAAAAATGAACATGATAATGTTAGTAGCTAGTGGTCGTGATATGTCGTCTGCAGTCAGCTACAAACTCGCACGCTTATGCACCTCATTTATGCATATGCATTAGTTAGTAGATCGGTCAGAGGGAACAGGTAACCCTAAACCGTCTAAACACCTTTGCATTGCATGATTGTTCCCGAGCGGCAACCGGGTTACGTTTTTACGTAGCCGCTTGTCGCAGTTCTCTTTAGCACCCAAGCCTGGGATCTATACTAAAGCCAAACTCAATGTAGAATGCTTATAAACAAACGAATTTAAAACAAAGGTAGAAATCACTAGTCATCTTACACCAAATTTTTTTAATTAACTTGTAATTACGAATTCATGACAACAAAAAAAAGTTGAGAGGTGTCAAGGGACACCCGGATGGAACGAAGTTCCTTTCGATTAATTAGTGAAGGAATTGTAATAAAATTTTATTTTTTTAAGTAATAATAATATTTTTTTTATTATTAACAAATATAATGTTATATAAACTTAAACGCGTACCACACACGCGTTTGTTTTTGTACACCGAAACACCAGAGGGCGCCACGAGAGCGCGAGACTGCATACAGCGCGGGCGCCCCGGCGCTCACGCGCACACACATCAAAGGCGGCGGCAAGATCCTTTGATCAAAAAGTGTCATGACAACTTTTCGCACCAATTTTTTCCGTCTAGCCCCCTTTCACAACGCGCGATAAGGAACTTCGTTCCAAAAACTGGTTAAGTAAGCTAGACTAATTATTATATTCAATATCTTTTAAATAAGATTTTATAAAAAAAAACAAAACAAAATTTTAAATTTATTACATTTTCTACCTTCATTTTAAATTTGTTTGTTGATTTGCTTTCCACATTGATTTTGGCATTAGTATAAATAATAAAAGCAAGATGTCTTCGCACGACAGAGGCTACAGCGAACAACACGGGCGCTCGTTCACGTCGGTGGTGCCGTGCAACGTGTTCGGACCCCACGACAATTTCTCGCTGCAGTCCAGCCACGTCATACCCGCACTCATTCGACGTATGGACGACGCCATGGCGAACGGTGAGCTACATATATACAGAGGTTGCAGCTCATACCAACACATGAGGTGTAAGGGGCGTGATAACGAAAACTTTATGAAGAGCTACTGTGATTTTGTGTCGGAAATAAAGGGTTACCGGGTTTGAAAATTTTGAGTGCACAATGCATTACTGGCGGTGTCGTGGCCATACAAGCGGGCGCCAGTATGGACTGTGTTTAACTCTCAGAAGTTCAGAACTCATTACGTGCGTTTTAAAATAACATATATATTGCTAGTTTTAGTTAAAAAATCCTTATTTGTTGGTTTTTAATTTTAAAATTGTCAAGAGTTGGATTATATTCAATGCTATGATTAGTTCAGAAAACCGCAGATGTATTTTTCAAAATCATGAAATGACAAATTTCTAATGCTTGAAGACTTCATGTACTACATCACTAGTTTAAGTGTTCAATATCATTCCTCTGACACCAATTATCGTCAGCTCGCTGACCTTGTTTGTCCCGAAGCCGTACGAGATGGTTTTATGCAGGATCGAACCTCATCGCTACATTACTGATATTGCTTGCAAAACGAAACGCGTAGAGCAGTGATTCTCAACCTTTTTTTGTTGCGGCACATATTAAATGATTTCAAAATTTGGCGGCACACAAAGAAAAAACATAAAAATTATTTACTTACACATACTTATAACACATTGCAAATAGTTTATGACAAAAATTTTAAATACACCAAGACCCCGCTTTGCGTCGCTAATGCGTTCCTGAAAAATGTGACGCTAAGTGAATCACAAATTTGGAAAGCAAATGCTGATTAAAAATATTTTTCTTTTTAAATGATATAATTTAATAATATTAACATAATTATTATATTTGCAAAATTTGGCGGCACACTTTTGAAATTTGGCGGCACGCAAAAGTGCCGCGGCACAGTGGTTGAGAATCACTGGCGTAGAGGAATTTCCAAATAGCATTATGAAATGTTTTAACCTATTTTTTTATTACAAAAATAGTTGATGACGTTAATTATTGTGAATCTGTAATAAATACAAGCATAAATAATCCCCATATTTCATTTAGGTGACAAGACATTCTCAGTGTGGGGCACCGGCAAGCCTTTGAGACAGTTCATATACTCGCTGGATCTCGCAAGGCTGTTTGTATGGGTACTGCGCAACTACGATAGCGTGGAACCTATCATACTTTCAGGTTTGTGTTTTATTTCATTATTATCATTATCAACCTATTTTAACGGACTTAAAGGGTCTCCTCCTTGTAGGACAAGGGGTGGTGGGAGTGGGACACACTGTACTAATGCGGGTTGGTAGTGTTAGGGTGATCATATTTTGCAATGCAGCACTTAGGGACCGTTCAAGTATTACGTAATAGTGCATAGGGGTGGGGGGGGGATGTGGTTTGGCTTTGTTTTGCTTATTTTTGATGACATTGTCTAGATGATAATTACGTCATCGGTACTTAGTTATTTATTTTTGTACACGAATAGCAAAAATTCGTGAATTCTCTATGTTGAATATTGTATCAGTAAAATCCAATCTCTACCCTAGAGCTTTTCGAGTAACCCCAGCTCTCTTTCAAACCTCAACATTCATTAGCTTGACCCAGTTCAAACCTTTCTCCGCAACCATATAGATTAACCACTAACCACTGGATCAACAAGGCAGTTGTTCCCTTATGCAAGGCTGCAAAGTTGTTGTTTATTGCAAATGTGCTTAGTGAATACTGAGCAAGCAAAGGAACCTGTTCAAAGCAACCTTTTCAAAGCCGGTTGACTTGTTGATGACCTCCGTGGCGCAGTCACGCAGGCGCAGGAGGTTCTAGGTTTAACTCCAGGCTAGGCTGTCTGAGATTTTCTTAATTGGTTCAGGTCTGGTTGGTGGCTTTAATAAATAAATAAATATTATAGGACAATTACACAAATCGCTATATACCCCCAAAGTAAGCTTAGGTAGCTTGTGTTATAGGTACTATGATAAGTGATGAATATTTTTATATATATTATACATAAATACTTATAATATATAACATAAACACACAGACACTGGAAAACATCCAAGCTCATCACACAAACGTTTTCCAGATGTGGGAATCGAACCCACAGCCTAGGACGCAGAAGCAGGGTCACTACCCACTGCGCCACTCAGCCGTTCAAACGTGGCTAGTTACCACACTGCCGGCAAAGACGGTACGATGTCGAGTAAAAACCGAAAAGGCTGTAGATTTTAACCTGCTCTTAACAAGTTAGCCCACTTCCATCCTAGTTTACACCATCATTTACCACCAGGTGTGATTGCAGTCGAGCTTCTAGTAAATGAAAAAAAAAATTATAGGACAATTACACACATCGCTATATAGCCCCAAAGTAAGCTTACCTCGTGAGTAGCTTGTGTTATGGGTGCTATGATAACTGATGAATATTTTTATATATATTATACATAAATACTTACAATATATAGATAAACACCCAGACACTGGAAAACATCCATGCTCATCACACAAACGTTTTCCAGATGTGGGAATCGAACCCACAGCCTAGGACGCAGAAGCAGGGTCACTACCCACTGCGCCACTCGGCCGACAAAATTATAATTAATTTAATAATTGACGTTTTCCAGTGGACGAAAAAGACGAAGTAACAATAAGCGAAGTGGCGGAAGCTATAAAGCAAGCTCACGGCTTCCGAGGCGAAATCGTGTACGACACGAGCAAAGCGGACGGACAGCACAAGAAGACCGCTTCCAACGCCAAGCTGAGGTCCTTGCACAAGGACTTCGAGTTCACGCCCTTCGAGGAGGCCATGCGCGCTACCGTTGCGTGGTACAAGGCGAACAGAGCTGTGGCTAGGAAATAGCCAACTTGTTAACAAACACATACACATAACACTACACACACACACATACATAGGCGGCCGAGTAGCGCAGAGGGCAGTGACCCTGCTTCTGCGTCCTAGGCTGTGGGTTCGATTCCCACGTCTGGAAATATGTTTGTGTGAAGAGCATGAATATTTTCCAGTGCCTGGGTGTTTATCTATATATTATAAGTATTTGTATATAATATATATACAAATATTCATCAGTTATCATAGTACTCATAACACAAGCTACCTAAGCTTACTTTGCTATATAGCGATGTGTGTAATTGTCCTATAATGTTTATTTGTTATACATACACACACATTATTCAGGAAGGCATTTTTTGATACACAATTTTTCATATTTTGTAAATAAACGAAATTTAAGAATGACGTATTTTTTCTTTCGTTCACTCGAAAGATAACAAAATTACCGTTAACTGAAGTTATTTACATTTTAACAGAATTTAACGGCCGTCACATTTCGGCGTCGTAGAAACTTGTCGCTCAGAGAACTAATGCGATAATAATGTATCTATCATTTTGTTATTTTTTAGTTTGACGACCTCCGTTATGCGCGGTGGATTTATAAGACGGAGGTCCCGGGTTCGATTCCCGGCGGGGCAGATTGAGATATTTCTTAATTAGTCTTGGTCTGTCTGGTGGGAGGCTTTGGCCGTGGTTAGTTACCGCCCTATTGACAGACGTACCGCCAAGCGATTTAGCGTTCCGGTACGAATTCGTGTAGAAACCGCAAGGGGTGTGGATTTCCATCCTACTCCTAACAAGTTAGTCCGCTTCCATCTTAGATTGCAAATTCACTTAACATCAGGTGTGATAACAGTCAAGGGCCAACTTGTAGTCAATAAAAAAAAAGAAATTGAATGAAATGTACATAACTGTTATTTGATTTTCAATCTATTACTGGTATAGAATCACAAAAAAGAATATTCGCACTTCAACAAAAGTCATCCTGTATAGACACAACACCATACATACACACACATGCATACATATCAATTATACACACACACTATAAGTTTAATGAATTCGAGTTTCTCAAAATGCATCGAAATTCTGATCAGTAAAATTATTTATTGTACATTGTAACAAATTATTGAAACATGTTGGCCTAAAATGCGCACGAGTAGAGAAAAAGATAAATCGACGCCCAATAGCTAAGAAATCTATACTAATACTAGCTGACCCAGCAAACGTTTTGTATTAAAAATTAAAAATAAATTATATGAAAATTAGATAGTAGCCGATTCTCAGACTTGCTGAATACGCATACAAAATTTGGTAAAAATCGGTAAAGCCGTTTCGGAGGAGTACGGTAACTTGTGACAGGGAAATTGTATATATTAGATTATAAATGCGAATGTAACTCTGTCTATTTGGAACGTAGTTCCTTATCGCGCGTTGTGAAAGGGGGCTAGACGGAAAAAATTAGTACGAAAAGTTGTCACGACACTTTTTGATCAAAGGATCTTTGATCAAAAAGTGTCGTGCCGCCTTTGATGTGTGTGCGCGTGAGCGGCGCTGTATGCTGTCTCGCGCTCTCGTGGCGCCCTCTGGTGTTTCGGTGTCCAACAACAAATATTATTAATACATAAAAAAAAAAATTTATTACAATTCCTTCACTAATTAATCGAAAGGAACTTCGTTCCATCCGGGTGTCCCTTGACACCTCTCAACTTTTAATATTGTTACTCAATCATGCCTAAACTTCTGAACCTATTTAAATGAGGTACAATGATAATTTAGAGCCTGAAGGACTAAAGATTATTTTTACTAACTATTATAAAGGCCGTTCAAATACTGCGTAAGCAAATTTATTACAATCATTTACCCCCTTGTCAGCAAAAGTTAGCAAAGCTCTTACCCCCTCCCCCCATGCTTACGTAAATTTTTTTTAATATTTTAATTATAATTTGTCATAATTATTACTTTAAAAATAGGAAAAAAGATTTACAAAGACATACATAGAAAATTCACAAATTTTTGCAAAAAAATAAATAACTACCGATGACGTAATCATCATCTAGACTCGCCTACTCCCATGTCTTCCAAAATAAGCAAAACAAACACCCCAGCCCCCTATAGTGCTTACGTAATACTTGAACAGCCACAAAACGGTATTTCTCGTGGACGGAGTCGCGGACGTACGTTATTCACAAATATAGCTTTCTCTTGCTCTCCAACGCAACGAAAACGAGAGAGCAATATTTTTGATTCGATATATCTTGCGCATCGTAGGTCTCTTGTTGGGTGGAAGAGAAATAAGGTATTAATTAATTCGAATTTATTTATTGCGTTAAACGCAGTTTAGTAATACTAAACCACACAATAATTAATATATTAAATACAGTACTAGAATAAAGAAGTATTATATAACAACTTGTTTCATTTATTCTGTTTAGACTTTGAATGACAATGACGTTGATGTAGTCTCGTACCTCTGTGCTTCTAGTAATGCTACTATGTTCGCTATAAGCTCAAAGGCTACTGGTCGGATTTCCTTGCGGTCTCCATCAATAGAGTGATTCCTGAGGAAGGTTTTAGAACATAATTTATTAAGGTGTTGTATAAATTGGTTCAAATGAGGATACTAATAATATATATATATATATATATATATATATATATATATATATATATATATATATATATATCTTTTAAGGATAGCTTGCTGTACTATTTTTAAAGCAAGCGAAGTCACGGGCGTCTGCTCGTAAAATAAAAGAATTCTTACGTGGATTTTGGTGTATATATTTTTTACCAAAAAATAGAACTGACTCAAAACGCACTAATAAGTAAAAAATAACTGTCATTTAGTTGCTTTAATTTACTTAAGCGTATCTATGAAGTAGGTGTAGGTTTTTTTGTTAAAAATTTTTATTTCTTACTTTTTAGTGATTTATCGCCACGTAACATACTCGTACTATATTGTCATAGTACATTATACGGTACTTGTAGCCAAAAAGCTACCGATACTTACACTAAAACCGCGCAGCAAGTGTGCCTATAAAATTTTAAAGAGTTCCTTCAATTTTCCCAGGATATCATCATCAGATCCTAACATGATGACAATGGGACCACCTTGGAAGTGTGTCCTTTCTAATAAAAAAATATCAAAATCGGTCGTTTTTCGTCGGTTAAAAAGATGATATGATAGTAGTGTCTGGGAGATGACGACATTGTACAAAATGAGTTGATAACTCAGAGACAATAAAACACTCCGAATAATAATTTAAACAATATATTGAATTGATCACTGATCAAGTCTACAGATAGGGTTATCCATCACCATCTGCAAGTCCACCTTCGGACCCACGAGGTCGCGGATGTTGTTCAGACCGTATTTGATCATGGTCGGTCGCTCCAGGGAGAGACCCCAAGCGATCACCGACACGTCCTCGGGCAGGCCCATGGGTAGCAGCATCTCTGGTCGGAACACCCCTGAGTTGCCGATCTCGATCCATTTCCCGAGCCCTGTAAATAAAATAAAAATGTTTAATAAAATGACAGTAAATTAAAATAATTATATTGATATATTATTTGTTTGCATTCAAAATAATAAAAGTATGGATGATAATTAAACTAAAACATCCAGTTGTTAGAGGGCGCTGCTATGTTGGCGAAATTACAGTAGACCCGTAACAAAAAAAATGATTTATTTCTTTATTCTATAATAACTCAAAGAATTCAATTCATTCAAGGTGCAACACTATTTCGATCAAACAATGTCAAAAACTTGTGCGTGGACTTTGTAGATTACGTCAATTATTTACCAAATAAATAATTAAAAATGGCTATGTGGTTAGTTTATACGCGGTAGAAGTGGGTGCGAGGGGTATACCAGCGAAGTCTCTCTATAACCTGCTAAAAGACCTTGGCCTTACTAGAAGTGCAGTAAGCTGCATATTGGAACGAGTATTCAAAGCTGTTTTAGTAGGGTCCTTCCGAATTTGGCTGGGCAGGGAGAATAACTTGAACAGCGGAGGTGAGTGTTGACGCGCGTCACTAAGGGTACCCTTAAACCTACACCCGAGTCACAAGTCTCGGGCTCTGTTCGGAGTTTTTCTCTCAGCCACGCGATGGACCCGGCACCCGCACGGTGAATCCATGGAATGCTAAGATATATGTTATCTTATTGAATTTTCTCTCACTTATTAATGTTTATATTTTTTAAATCCTCAACAATGTTCATTAATACAAAAATATATTTAAAAATCTATTAAAAGTTTATAAAAAAATCTGCTTTTTTGTAGGTGTGTAGTAGAAATATTGTATTCTGTATAAGCTTTTAAAAGCGTCTTAAGGTAATTGCGAAGCTGCAATAATAGTCGACTCAACATTCCACAAATCGACAAGGCGATATTGAAAAGCAAGTTGTCGGTGCATTATCTTGGGTACTTGAATATTATTATAAGTATAGATAGTGCGCTTTGATTATTGTCTACACATACAGGTGTACTTGTACATTTTCCTAAGTATGTGTTTATTAAGAAGTCAAAAGTACAATACTGTTTTAATCATCAACATCATATAAACCGAGAAATGTCCAATACATGAAATAAGCTTTGCAAACAGCACGGTTTCAAGGCCATCAGTTACCTGGTAGTCTAGTGTGAGCTTTCACCAAAACAAATCGAAAACTTCACATTCGCGTAAAGGCATATTTTATATAGAATTGAAGCAGCGCCCCTGGCAGTATCGAGAGAAAACTGAAATGCGTGAGTGTCAGTGTCATATAAAATTTGCGTTTACCGTTTTCGATATCGACGCGGTAAAATCTTACACTAGCCGCACTGGTAGTCTAGTGGCGCCATGTGAATCGAGTGATGTGTAGTCGTCTGATGAATTTCTCACTGGTCGACCCACACTGCGGTTTTTGGTGTAGGATTGTTATTCCAGCGCCTTGAATCACCCACAGTTAATATCTTAGTGGATCGCGAATATCTCTCTGCACGGTGAGCCAGAACGCGCACTCAAGCGCGCACGCACATAACTCCGCTAGGTGCATGACGTGCAGTGTCTTGAGCGGGACACCTGTATACGCGGTACATACCCTCGTGGAATGCGAATATCTCTCTGCACGGTGAGCCAGAACGCGCACTCAAGCGCGCACGCACATAACTCCGCTAGGTGCATGACGTGCAGTGTCTTGAGCGGGACACCTGTATACGCGGTACATACCCTCGTGGAATGCGAATATCTCTCTGCACGGTGAGCCAGAACGCGCACTCAAGCGCGCACGCACATAACTCCGCTAGGTGCATGACGTGCAGTGTCTTGAGCGGGACACCTGTATACGCGGTACATACCCTCGTGGAATGCGAATATCTCTCTGCACGGTGAGCCAGAACGCGCACTCAAGCGCGCACGCACATAACTCCGCTAGGTGCATGACGTGCAGTGTCTTGAGCGGGACACCTGTATACGCGGTACATACCCTCGTGGAATGCGAATATCTCTCTGCACGGTGAGCCAGAACGCGCACTCAAGCGCGCACGCACATAACTCCGCTAGGTGCATGACGTGCAGTGTCTTGAGCGGGACACCTGTATACGCGGTACATACCCTCGTGGAATGCGAATATCTCTCTGCACGGTGAGCCAGAACGCGCACTCAAGCGCGCACGCACATAACTCCGCTAGGTGCATGACGTGCAGTGTCTTGAGCGGGACACCTGTATACGCGGTACATACCCTCGTGGAATGCGAATATCTCTCTGCACGGTGAGCCAGAACGCGCACTCAAGCGCGCACGCACATAACTCCGCTAGGTGCATGACGTGCAGTGTCTTGAGCGGGACACCTGTATACGCGGTACATACCCTCGTGGAATGCGAATATCTCTCTGCACGGTGAGCCAGAACGCGCACTCAAGCGCGCACGCACATAACTCCGCTAGGTGCATGACGTGCAGTGTCTTGAGCGGGACACCTGTATACGCGGTACATACCCTCGTGGAACGCGAATATCTCCATGCTGGGCTCGGTGTAGGGGTTGTAGGCCGGCTTGAACTGCAGGCGCCGGAAGCCGAGGCGCGCGAAGAACGCGTCCAGCGTGCTGATGAGGTCGGCCAGCCCCAGTCCGCGCGCGCACGCCACGCCTTCTACCTGGTGGAATTCCGCCAGGTGTGTGGCGTCCAGCGTCTCGTTGCGGAACACCTGCGTACATGCCAAAACCTTGTTATGTGGTGTAACAAAAATGGATTACATAATGTGTAGGAACCCACATACTTAGTATTCCGTCACGCCTTAACGTTCTACGGAAGTATGAAACATCGCTTTGTCGCCGCACCTATAATTACCTATATTATATAGCCTGAGAGCCGCTTCAATATAAAGTAGTCTTGTTCGAGGATTCGAAGAGAGGGTGAGAGGGCTCGTCCACGCTTTCAAAATCATTTCAATTTAAACAAGAGTTCCCCAGCGCAGCTACTTTCCCTGACCAGAAGGGTAGCTATGCTCGCGTTCAATTATCGGTCTATTAAATAGACCGATAATGATACATACAGACATTGACATATTAATACTATGGACTTCGGGTCAGCGATAAAAAGTGTCCGAACCAAAAGTAAGCCAAAACGCGAAATGAGATCCAATCGCAATTCAGTCTCATATTAGCTGACTGACAGAATACACGTCAATAATGCCGTAATGTGTTATAAAAAACTTGTAAGAACTACCCGAGTAAGGTGAGAAAAGAAGACGGTGTACCATATTTTCAGTAAGTAAATATTTACTGATGATTTTAAAGTATTATTTTGCTTAGAAACAGGCTATTTTATTAAAATTTTAATAAACTATAGAAACGAATTGCATAACCAACCAAAATGAACAAAAGTATCTATCTGTCCTTTTCCCATACGCTACCCGCGTATAGGATAGAAGGAGTGCAATATGTTTATCTAATTAACCACATTTAGTTCGGATCTGCCGTGAGCAATAGAATGTTTTAGAACAACGACTGCATAGAGTTATTTTGTTGTTTAACATTTGAATTATTTAATTACTTAATTTTTGAATGAAAATAATTTGATTATTTTCAATTCAAAAATTTTTATTTTTATGTCAACTTTTATTTTTTATGTCATGAATATTAATCAAATAACTTTTACCATAATGGTATATTAAAGTTTCACAGCCCCGAGGGGTCCCCTGGCAACCGTCAGGCAAATAATGACAGCTGTCATTATAGCTCCGTCGCTACCCGGGTAGCCGCGGGCCTCAAAGAAGCTTTGAATGTCAGGCCCACAGGGGTTAATTTGATAACTATAAGAATTATCTACATGAAATTAGGAACAGTTATTTAAAAAAGTGATCTAACGTCATTGAAGTAAAAAATATATTTTCAGTTTAATTAAAAAGAGGAAAATATCGAGAACTTAAAATTTCAAAGTAAAGAACTATGTCGAGTGGCATATCATTTTGTACATTAGTGGATTTGGTTTGTAATTAATTATTATTATAAGTAATTATTATTTTATACAAGATAATTACAACAATTATTATTTGGTACAAGATTTATCCCAGCATATAGAGGAGGGATATGTAAATATAAATTAGAATTTGCTGTAAATATAACATATAAATATAAGATGCCAAAAAAATTTGAAAGCTACCGACTCCACACCATTTATGTTGTCCTATTTTCACGAGAAGCTGTCATGTCAAAAAAAGGCTGCCATGGTAACCGTCAATCGAAGCTAATTACTTATTGCATGCAATTAGACCGTTGCAAATTAGACTGTATAACAATACGATAAGACATACATTACAATGTTATTTTGTTTATAAAAACATAAATACATCCTAGTGTGTATAAAATATCTTGGGACACTTTTGACGTAAATTTTGCATTAGACCCGAAGTCCATAGTATTAATATGTCAATGCATACAGAATGATTTTAGGCGGAAATTCTTGATCGAAACTGTACATTTCATGAAATATATTATTTCAATTTCTGACTCATAAATAACAAAATGATGGATACATCAATCAAACGCACGCGCGTCAGTTCACTGAGCGGGCGGCACATTTGTAGGATAATTTATTATTTTTGAGTTATAAAAAATAGAAAAGATGTCATTCCTAAACTTCGTTTATTTATAAAATATAAAGATTGTGTACTAAAAGAATGTGTACATATATATCATCAATAATTTTTATTGGCTAGAAGTAGGTACTTACTTTATCAATACTGAAATACTTCTGTGGCGTGAATTCCGCCTGCTGTGCCAGCTGGTAGAGCATGCGCGCGCTCACTGCCGTGGTGTGCGTCCGCAGCAGGTTCTTCTGCGCTTCCGACTCCTTCCACGCGTAGCGGTAGCCCTGCGGACACTCGCTCACTTGTAGGAAGATGTAGTACTTACAGCTACTCTCGCTATAACTTGAAAATGGCTTGAACCAATTTAATATTATGGTAGTTATTTATTTTATTTTGATAATTTTTAGCATCAAAAGTATCTCAGATTATATTTAAATTAACAAATGAGTCCAGCTTTGTCTGCGAGAAAATCAATGTCACTACCACTTTTTTCAAATATTCAGATTTTGTAGTCCTAATAAACAATCCTGAAATGTTTGGTTATATCTCAAAGAGAATACAATTTTTGATGACAGCTTCCAGATGGCTTGAGTTTAGCCCATTTACAAAAACTATACAAATAATAAACCAAAACCTACAAACAGACAAACAAATGCGGCTCTGCCGAGTTTGTTTGCAAATACATATTAACTTGAGTTAATATAGAATTATATAAATTTGTATACTGTTGAAGTAACTTACTTGTGAGCCATAACCTCCTTCGCTGTGAACTTTTTTGACTCTCTCCAAGTAATCTCTGGGGAATTGTGTGGAGTTTGCAGGAGAGGATATGAAGAAGGTATCGTGAGCGTCGCGCGCTGGGTGCTGCTGGGGCTGGAACAGCGCGTCGAAGTTCCAGAAGGAACTCTCCACATACTGGTTGGTCGGCATCTCAGTGAAACCCATCTCGAGGAAGATCTCCCTGAATTCTGAGCGAACTTTGAGGAGTGGATGGAGGTGGCCACATTCGGGTGGTTGACCTGTATTGATTATTTTAGTTTTTTGAATGATCTTTTTTGTGCTTCTAAATAATATGATTATCCTTGGATGTGCATGCTGTACAGTTAGAATAAACCATACTATTTAAAGCTTTAACTTTAAGTAAGACATCACTCCATCGTAAGGCTGTTTCTGTCTAACTCTCTGTCATATTTAGTCTTATAACTTTGTTATTTGATAAATTTAATTCATTTTTAAATTTCATTTTAAAAAATGATTTAAAACATCAGTATTTTCATATCAGTTATCTACCCAATTTATTATCTAAAGGTCATAATGAAGTTAATGCTGTTATCTCTGACTAAATAATATTTACAAATAACTTTCAACATTAATTTCACCAAAATCTACTTAAAAATGGCTATCAATGTCATGACACAACTGCAACAAAAACTTAAAGTGATTCCAATTCCTTTTCTTCTATTTTAGGTCATAAGGTCAAATTTTGGGTGAGATTGTGAATATTCTTTCTTCCAATATATTCTTAGTAAAAAGAAGTAGCCCTATATCCTATGAGGAGGGAGCTCTGGTAGGATCAAAACTGCTTGGTTTGGATCCAAAGACTTACCTAATGCATCAAAATTATAAGGTTTGAACTGCAGTTCTTTCCATGAGCCTGTTAGTAACATTTCACTTGTTAAATCTGTTTCTAACTTCTTGATTGATGTGGCAAATTGAGGTCCTTTGGTTAACACAAAACTTTTCAATGTGATTTCTTGAAGCAATTTTCTTTTTTTATAATCACTCTTTACACTATCAGGTATATTGTCTATGCCCTTTTTTATTTCATTCAGGTGTTCCTGAACTGCATCTATGATGTTTTCTGCTTTTCTTTTAACTAAAGGTGCACCACTGGATTTGTCAATGACTATCCACCCTAAGGACATAGCTTTGCTAAAACCAACTTTAGCGTTTGGAACAGTCTGAAAAGAATGTAGTATGTATGATTTTATAAATAGTTTTTAAAATTGAGGTACATAATAATTTCGAAAATAAATAATTTGAATTGATAAAAGTGTAAATTAACATACAAATTATTACATAAATAAAAAAATCCTATCAAGTATAAATGCTGGTAGAAATCTCTATTTGAGAAAAATATTTTTTGTCTATTTTTATTCATACCTATACCTACTACATAATTTTAACATAAAATATAAACAAATTATCACCCACGTTTTTTAAAACAGCGTTTGACCCGAACCTAGCCTAATTATAATTTATAAATATATACAAAGTGAATTAATATCTATACAATTCGTACCTTCATAACTTCGGCTTGTAAAATCCCAGCCTCAGGAATACTTCGATATAATACAGCTTCATGACTCCCCTTTTCAGCAACTAGCTTTCCTTCATCAGTTAACTCCCATTTTGTGCTTTTTACACCTTCGGAAGTAACCATCTCTAGAGCTTCTAAACTTTTCACTGCACCAACAATTTTTTGATGATCTTCATTGAATTCGTTAGCTAAATTTATAGTATTTACATTATTAGTATTCTCTATATATTTTAGAATTTTTTCATTAAGCTCCATTTTTGTTTTTAAGTTGGTTTTTCAAATTATTTGTAATTTTAAGGTTATTACCACTTCAAATTCTGTTCCACACTTTGACAGTGACATTTCACATTTGACACGACACGATGACAAAGTTTGACAATTTGTGTCAACTGTCAATCATGACATTTTCATATTAGGGTCTTTTTGCACTAGCAAAAATTATTTACATAATTGAATAAACGTGCATAACGCTTCAAAATAAAATGATTAAACATTTTTTAATTATTCAATGTTATAATTATTATGTGCATACGCGAGGAGAATGTAAGCATTTTAGTTTTATTGTCGATACGGATTGGTGTTACTCTAAAACAAAACCAAGACCGATTTATAAATCAAAGAGTTTTCTTCAACAGTCTGGTATAATGATGTCTTTCACAAGCAATGCAACAGTAAAATACATTTTATTTGACTTGATTATAATTTCTTGAATCAAGTATAATATTCATTTTTAGTCTATAGTCAAGTTGATAGTGCAGTTTGGGTATACTTACCGATACGTTAACCTTTTTCAAACGCTATTGGCGCAAAGTCACACCAACACTACTATTATTGGCGCGTGTTTTGTATTACATTCTTGTCGCACCGTGAATGAAAGAATTTTTATCAATAATTTGGTTCGTGTTGTGCTATCGCAGTGTACTGTGATGCGATATAAATTATTCGTATCTAGTATTTGTTATGTGCCGGCCGGCTTTTGTGGAAATTAATATTTAATTCTTAAATAACTATTTCAACGTTTAGTGGTCGTAAATTTATGTCATCCGTGTAAAATGTGAGTACATTTTCAGTATTATACATTTTCAGAACAAAATTGCATTGTACATTTCCTGAAAAATTAAGGTTAATAGGTTATTACAGTGCATTGTTGACGTTGAGTAACATGTCTGGAATGCTCTGGAACTCCATTTTAGTGTACGAGTAACTTGTATGTAGGTAGGTTAGTACTTATTATTTGTAAGTGCTGCGGTATATTTATTGATCTATTTTCCCCGTGTTTCATGCATGATGTCACAATATGTACTCAGTAAACATAATACAAATTGATTATAAAACAGTTAGTGTTTCTGTCTTTATAACTACCTATCTACTAACTATTAAACTACCTGTCTACAGAAATTATTTTGTAGGGATATTAAAAGTTAATGTTCTACGTAAAGGATTGAGATGTACCTATTTTTTCAAAATCGCGGAATTGACCCACGTCAGGGGATTTTTTTTTATATTTCTTTTTGGATGAATTGGTCAGTTTAAGTTTTCAAAACGTAGGGATTGTTTTAAAGCGGCTTTATAGATATAGAAATAAATAGGTATAATAATCAATGACCGTGACCGCCAAACGCCTTTAATTCCGAGACACCCTCTTGCTGATTACATTAAAATATTTTAAAATTCTTTTATTATACGTATGCGTATAATAAAAGAATTTTAAAATATTAACCTCATTTCAGACCTAAGCTATGGCTTAGGTTTGAAATGGCCTTTCGAAGTGTATTTTCCTTATTCTTACAACTTGGGTGTCTTTAAAACGAAAGCGAATAGACATTTTCAAACCAACCGCGTCCCATCTTAGACCACATCCACACTTACCATCAGATGAGCTCGTGGTCGAGCACAAGCTCGTTTCATGTAATAAAGGAACTCCCGACAGCCATGAATTTTTAGCTAGAAGCTTATTAGCTAGAATGACTAGATCTCTTATTTCAAAAAGCCTTCCTATAATTAACAGGAAAATGCTGATATTTTCTGATTGAATTAGTTATCGTATTTACACCGTAGTAGGTCTAGAAGACATATCATAACCATCACGATCTCTTCAACTTGCGAAAACCGCATCATAATCGGTCCATTCGTTACGATGCCACAGACTCTTTAATTAGTCTATGCCCCAACTGATAAGCTTAAGCCCGTCAAACTTCCGACACTGCTCTTTTTATGTCGGGAATTAAAAATAGATTGAAGTATCTACGCATGCGTGGCTGTGCCGATATTTCGGAAGCGGACTTCCAGCTAGTGTTGCCAGCTAGGATTAAACCGGACATAATGAGAAGTTACGATAGCGTGTCCGGTCAAAATAAACGGTGTCCGGCTTTTCTTAACTTTTTACATTTGGATAACAAGCTAGAATTTAAATACATTTTGTTGTTGTACCTATAGCTAACATTGAGACACAAATCATATTCTTATAATAGAACTGTAATAGATCCAAGATATTTATAATAAAATTTTGCTGGACACTATATGTATAATAGATATATTTGAAGCCGAAAATATATATTTTTATTTTCTTGTTCTTAATAATAGAGTGTCCGGCCTTTTTACCCAAATATCCAGCGAAACTGGTTTGTCTGTCCGGCTATTACCTATCATCCACAAGATCCTCTTCTGCTTAATCCATGGCTTCTAGTCGTCAGTGGCACAACTAGGGCAGTGCCAGGGGTGCCCAGTGTAGTGGAGTAATATAAATAGAAGTACTGTAATAGCTTAAGAGTAGTAATAAACATACTTTAATCACGATCGGTTGTGTTATTATTTAAACGCCCGACACCACATGGCGACCGTGACAGCGAGGTGTCCAATGTCCGGCGAATAATGCTGACGCGGGGCATTCGTGTGTGCCTCGGTGTTCGAATCTAGACTTTTACGATGAATAAAATTAATAAGTCAATTGTCAGGGGTACATGTGCAGCGAAGGAAATATAAATTATAAAAATTATGGGCAACAAATGCGCAAAGTGTGAATGCCAAAACAAAGAGGTAGTGATACAAGACGGCAACAACACAGAGGTAACAACTAGCAACATATTGATAGCCTCAATTCTGGGAGTTTGTGCGCTAGCCATAATTTATATTGGCTTAAAAAAATATAAAAAATGCCACACCGGGCTGGTGAGACAGGAGCTACGGGAGGAAGCTTTTAGAAGGATACGGGCGCGTTGGTCCGGGCATCAACCGGCGGTCCGCGACCCACCTAATCCAGAAGTACAACAGTGAAGTGAAAAAAAAAAAAAAAAAAAAAGTGAGAAAAGAAAAAAGTGAAAGTGAAAATAAAAATAAAATAATGGGTATTGATGTATTAGTTATATTAGTATTGATGTATTAGTTATATAAATATAATAGTGTATGGATAGGTTACTAGAGATTTATAATTATCTTATATGTGAAAGTGAGAGCATTAGAAAGTTGGGACCTAAAAGGCGACAAGAAAAGTTAGGCCAGCAAAAATTTAAAAATGTTATTGCATTATATAAGGATTATAGATTACATATAAAAACTTTGCACTTAACAAAGTCATCAGATATAGAATTAACTTGTGAAGCGATTGAGGAAACTTATAAGAAAATTGTTAATTATATGCAAGTAGGTCCTATAGAAATTGTACAAAAAATGGATAACTTTGATTTAAAAACCGCGAGTACGTTGATTCCTTTAATGGATGGTAGGCAAGAAAATATTGAGCAAATTATAGATGGCATCGAGATGTATAGTAACTGTTTAAAAGGTGAGGAGAGCAAGAAATTGTTGATTTCATTTGTTTTGAAAACAAGATTATCTAAAACAGCTAAGTTGAAGCTGAATCCCGAATATTCTACAATTGAAAGTTTATTATTAGATATAAAGAAATATTTGCTAACTAAGAAATCAGCCAATTCCTTGCTATCACAGATAAATAACTTATCTCAAAATAATATGTCCATTAGCAAATATGGGGAAAAGTTGGAGGAACTTTTTATAGGGCTCACTATAACACAAGCTGGCGAAAATGAAAAAGCACGCGAAATATTGAGACCTTTAAACGAACAGTTGGCAATAAAAAGATTTTCAGATGGTCTTCGAAATCGGCGGCTGAGTACAATAATATCAGCTAGAAACTACAGCGCGCTGAAGGATGCTGTGCGCGCAGCGGAAGACGAGGAGCTGGCAAGCCCCGGGTCTTCGTCCCAAACAGCAGTATACTCCTACTCACAAGGTAACAGAAATCAATCATATTATCGTTACCCCAGGTACAATCGCGGACGACAGTTTTACCGCGGCTATACACCTTCGCGAGGAGGTACGTATCAACCCATATCCCAGGTTAAGAGAGGACACAATCAGCCCAATATAAGTCGCTATAATTATCAAAGTAATACGGCACCAACAAGGAATTACAATCAGTCCCGATATCCGAGGAATAACGTAAGATTTTATAGAGGTAACTCAAATAATAATTATTATCGCAAAGGCAATGCCTACGTCACAGAGTCCGAGCAGAAGGAAGAAGATCTAAATTTGGCAGAGTTTTTTCGAGCCTAACTATGCATTCATATGTGAAGGGTTGGATTTCATCTATCTGTTCTGCGGCAATCGAAAATGTAAGTTTTTATTAGATACTGGTGCATCTTTATCTATCATTAACAGTCAAATCATTCAAAGTAACATAATAAAATATGACAGTAATACAATCATAAAAGGTATAGGTGGAAAAATAAAATCGAAATGTTTCGCGTATATTCCATTGCAGTCAGCAAACGGTTTTACATTTCGTCACAAGTTATACCTATTCGATCACGTTCCATGCGGAGCGGACGGTATTATCGGTTTAGACTTTCTTAGAACTTATAATGCAAACATAGACTTACCTACGAACCGACTCACATTACATTTAGAGCATTATGAAACATGTACCTTACAAATAAGTAAATGTACTAGTAAAGATGTAGTATCAGAAGAATATTTAACGGTTCCATCACGTAGCGAATCAATTCATTATTTGAGTATCAGTAAAAATGTATATAAAGATAGTGTTATATATCCGAAACAGTTACATGAAAACATATTTTTAGCAGGTTGCATCGTAAAGCCAATTAGGGGAAAAATACCAGTAAAGATATTGAATACGGGCGAAAAACCAATGAAAATTCTCAAATCTAACATTATTCAGTCGGGAGATATTGATTATTTAGAAAACTACGATTTATGTTCATTTAGCCAGTCTCAAAAAGATGTTAGTCGTGTAAAGAAACTATTAACAGAATTAAAACTAAATCATTTAGATTCTAACGATAGAAAATCACTACAAATAATATGTGCCAAGTATTCCGACATATTTTTCTTGGAAGGTGACAGGTTAGGTACAGCGAACGTCGTAGAACAGTCGATTATGGTGAAACCTAATACCAAACCCGTGTATACAAAACCTTATCGGCTTCCACAGTCATCGAAACAAGAAATTAATAAACAAGTGCAACGGATGCTCGATGACGACATAATAGAACCCTCTAATAGCGAATGGAATAGTCCAATACTATTAGTGCCTAAAAAGTCAGAAGGTAACAAAAAATGGCGTTTAGTAATAGATTACAGAAAAGTTAATGATTCGATACAGGACGATAAATTTCCCTTACCCAACATAACTGAGATATTAGACTCTCTGTCCGGAAGTATTTATTTCACCCATTTGGATTTGTATCAAGGATTTTATCAAGTTAGTTTAAAACCCGAATGTAGGAATATCACTAGCTTTGGCACAAGTACTGGGCAATACAGAATGAAGCGATTAGCCATGGGTTTAAAAATTAGTCCTAATGCCTTCTCGAGGGTTATGTCCATCGCAATGTCGGGTCTAACCTATGAAAAATGTTTTATTTACTGCGATGATCTAATAGTTTTTGGAAGAAATATGGAGATTCATAATAAAAATTTAATGGATGTCTTTGAGCGTCTTCGAACAATGAACCTTAAACTCAACCCACATAAGTGCGAATTTATGAAAAGACAGTTATTATATTTAGGACACGTGGTGTCAGCTAATGGAGTTCTGCCCGATCCAGAGAAAACTAGAGTATTACAACATTATCCGGTACCAACAAATTCGGACGAAGTTAGGCGATTTGTAGCGTTCTGCAACTATTACAGAAAGTTTATACCTCATTTTTCCGAAATCACTTTACCATTGAATAAATTATGTCGAAAAAATGTAAAATTCTTATGGACTAAAGAATGTCAAAACAGCTTTGAAACTTTGAAACACAAATTAACTACACCCCCAATCTTACAATATCCAGATTTTTCACATACTAACACCTTTGTTCTCCAAACAGACGCGTCAGGCATAGCTATCGGATCAGTATTGTGTAATAAAAATTTAAAACCTGTAGCATATGCTAGCAGACCTCTAAATAAAGCGGAGCTAAATTATCCAATTATTCAGAAAGAACTTTTGGCAATAGTTTGGAGCATAAAACATTTTAGACCATACCTATACGGAAAACAATTTGTCATCAAGACCGATCATAAACCTTTAATTTATCTATTTAGTATGAAAGATCCGTCAACGAGACTTTTAAAGTTCAGATTACAGTTGGAAGAATACGACTTTAAAATCGAGTACATAAAAGGCAGTGATAACGTGGCAGATGCTTTAAGTAGGGTGACCATAAGTTCGGAAGAATTGAAATCATTAAATAGTAAAGTTAGTTTGGTTATGACGAGAGCACAGAAAGCTAAGTTATGCAAAGAGGAGGTGAATAAAAGCACAGACACAAGGGATCCTTGTATACCTGCCGAATCAAGGTCTGGCCAACCGAGAATCGCAGAGATACTAAGGAAACCGAGTGACTACGTAGAGTTGAAATTTATTCAAGGAAGTCAGTTAACTAAGAAAACTCTAACTTATGAAAAAGAATGTTTAGCGTATGAGGTCTCGACTCATTCAATTTACATAAACCTCAATTATATGTCGCATTTTACGCGAGTCGAATTTGCGAATTTATTGAAGGAATTTTGTAATGAATTGAATATTGAACGACTATGTATAATTAAAGATGAAAGAAACGTAGAATTTTTAAAGCAACTAATAAATGAAATAAAAAGTAGAGAAAAATGGTCCGGACCGCAATTAAATATATTAAAAGGTATAAAACGAGTCCTCAATGATGAAGAAAAGATATGCATACTACATGATTATCATCTACTACCTACGAGTGGGCATGCGGGTGTACAACGCATGATCAACAATATAAAAGGTAAGTACTTTTGGCCTGGTATGGAATCCGATGTGCGGAAATACGTAAGCAAGTGTGCCAAGTGCCAAACTAGTAAGTATTCTAGAAATATAGTGGAACCGATGGTCGTGACGACGACAGCATCGGAAGCTTTTGAAAAAATATACTTAGATATCATAGGTCCTTTAGATAAAGACATAGACAATAATGTTTATATTTTAAGTTTACAATGCGAGCTGAGTAAATACGTCGAGGCGTATCCCTTACAACGTAAAGACACGGTAAGTGTGGCAAAATCTTTTGTCAATAACTTCATATTAAGGTACGGACTTCCCAGAGTTATCGCGACAGATCGAGGAACGGAATTTCAGTCAGAAACGATGAAAGAGGTGTGCAAGCTACTTAAAATTGAAAAGGTAAGCTCGACAGCTTATCATCATGAGTCGATAGGCTCCTTGGAAAATACTCATAAACACCTCGCTGCCTTCTTACGAACTTTATGTGATGGACATCAAGAGACATGGAGTCAGTGGCTTCAGTTTTGGTGTTTTTCATTCAACACTACTGTCCATACTCAGACTAAGTATACGCCGTACGAACTCGTATTTGGCAATAGTTGTAACTTGCCTAGTAATTTAAGAGATAATGTGGTAAAGCCACTCTACAATCCAGATAATTATGCACTAGAGCTTAGGTATAGGTTACAGTTAGCATGGAAGGAAGCGCATAAAAACTTAGTTTTAAGTAAATTGAAAAGGAAAGATGTATGGGATAAAAAGTGTAATTCGATCAAGTATCAAAGAGGTGATTTAATTTTAATCAAGAATGAAACTGGTAAAAAATTAGATATGCTATATAAAGGACCCTATAAAGTAATAAGTGAAAGTGGACCTAACGTTACTGTTGAAAAAGACGGAAAAGTGGATAGTGTCCACAAAAACAGAACAAAACCATACGTAACCTAGTATTAAGTGTTTAGCGTTAGTTACGATAGATACCTATCCATTATTATAGCTAGCTACTACCTAGCGGTATTGTATTTCAAGCCTGTGTTAACAATATTATATTTCATTATCAAGGCACGATGACAGTGTCATTCCTTTAACTTGTAAACACTTTATACTTACACCTTAAAATATGATTATGATATGAATGTGTTAACTAATTAATTATAAGTTTTAGGAAATAAGAAAAATAAAAAAAAAAAAAAGTTTATCAGTAATATAATATTTTATTCGGCATTTTATGCAGATACATGTATGTTAAAAAAAAAATCGTATTTGACATTTTTTTTTTTTAAATTTACCCCGATGATGTAGTGGAGTAATATAAATAGAAGTACTGTAATAGCTTAAGAGTAGTAATAAACATACTTTAATCACGATCGGTTGTGTTATTATTTAAACGCCCGACACCACACCAGGGACAGGGCGCAAAAATGACCAGACCATATACAAACAGTACCTACCTTATTTAGAGTCAGTTACAAGTATGTAGGGCGCAGTTTTACGCACGCTGTTCGCTGGCACAGGGCACATAAATTGTTGGTTACGGCTCTGGTCTAAGTTATGCTGTATCTAAATGCGTGCTAACTCGGCGTGTGGCGGAGAATAAAGTCATCCAAATATGCTCGACATTAGCGCGTTTTACATAAGTAGCGACTTCATTAAATAAAACATAAAATATTTAGCAGCAGCGAAAATAAATATAAATAATTGGATATAAAAAGAAATCACCTACATTATTTTCGCGAAGGGTTTTATGTAGATTGTTAGATAAGCTAAGCTGAAAATATCGGAGTATATGATGGTAAGAAACTCCGTATAATCGAAGAGACCGAACCGAAGAACCGAAGAGAGTATAATCGATCTTTTTTTTATTTTGACTTGTGATCTGTTAATATTTTATTAACAACAAAAGTAATCATGGGCGTCTCTCCAAGACTTTACGCTCTAAACTCTTAGCAAAAAAAAAAACATTTTTAAAAGTCAGTTCCTCCGTTCAAAGGTGATTATGATATTTAAATTATATATATAGGCCAGTGCAAATAGCCTTAAAAATAATAAAAAGTATAAAAAAATCGCAGTAGGATGAAACCCATTGATAAAGGAGGAGAATATCATAAAAATGAAAGGAAAAATAAATTACGGGCGATCTGAGGTCGGGAAGGGGTCAGGTTTTAGGGGTAAAAAACGGGTTTTCTCGATTTCCGGCAAAACTATAAGTCCTATGGAAAAGAATTGAATGGCAAAGTTGTAGGTACTAAAAATATCTAAATCTATTGTTCTTACACTTTCACGTAACCTCATTTTTTTTGTGAAAATGTCTAAAAACTTACTTTTTGTATTTTTCTTTTTATTTTTATGATATTCTCCTCCTTTTCCAATGGGTTTCATCATACTGCGATTTTTTTTGGTTTCAAACAATATCGTCACTGGTCTAATATAATATTAAGGTCTTAATTTTTTTCGTAATGTAATACGGAGTCGAGCGCTTGGGCAAATACGACGTAAGGTTGTCACCAACATTCATTCTTACTAATTTTACAAGTTAAAGGCAAAAGTTTGTACAAATGGATGTTTGTTACCTTATCACGCAACAACTACTAAATAGATTTTGATAAAACTTCACAATAATATAGCTTACATATCAGAATAACACATTTTATCCGGAAATTCTCACGGGCACTAGAACTAGGCGGGTAAAACCGTGGGCGTCTTGTAGTGATTAACAAATAATAAATAATATAAATACTCATATGTAGTTCTTAATACTAGGCAATTTAGAAAAAACTAAACAATTTCTTTTGAGAATGATTGATGAGAGACATCGGTGGTGCTGGTGCAGCGGTATGCGCATTAGATTTATAAAACGGAGTTCCTAGGTTCGATCCTCGGCTGGGCCGATTAACATTTTCAAAATTGGTCCAGTGACTGGTGGGAGGCTCCGGCTGTGGCTAGGCACCACCCTACTGACAAAAACGTACCGTCAAGCGATTTAGCGCTCCGGTATTTTCACGTCTAGAAACCAAAAGGGGTGTGGATTTCTTCCTACTCCCAACAAATTAGCCCGCTTCCATCTTAGATTGCATCATCACTTACCATCAGTTGTGATCGCAGTCTAGGGCTAACTTGGAATAAATAAAAAAAGAAAGAATTTCGATTTTTAGAACAGAAAATAAGAGACTGAACTAAACTACCTATGAGTAGTAGTATTACTCCTTGTTTTTTTTTTCAAAGTAAACATAAATATTTGAATCTTAGCTTCTGTTCATAAATAAATAATTTCTGTATTTTTAAATATTCATATTTTATATCTGACAAAAATGTGTCAACACTTTATACTATCTAACTTCTATGTCCATGGCAACCCTAGTAAGAAACCACCTACTACCCACGTAACTACCTAATGTACCTCGACATAGTTCAAGGTCGTCGATATATCTCAGCTGGAAGGCCTTGATAAACTAATAAGGTAATCAATATTATGCCGACCGAATCTGAATCATCAGAAATTATAAACGAATTAAACCACAGGGCCTATCATAATTGTTTTTATTGAAATAGATATAGAGATAATTATATACTACTGTTATTTATATAAGGTGAGTTTGAATTATCTGCCAACGTTGAAACTGGAGTAAGTTTAATGCATACTGATTACAACAGCGGATTAAAAATATTTCTAGAACCAATAAAAAAAATTAAAAATTACCTACAAAATATCTACTCACTTAGGACATTTTGCATAACACCATCCATTACATTCATCAATTAACTTTTAAGGACTAAGTAGGCAATTAGGTACCTACCTGCATACTGTAAAAAATAAATAAATGAAGAATGAAATAAACTTTTAAATAAGCACTTAGAACCAAATCAGCTGATATCTGTGCCAAGTTTAATAAACTTTACAATACAATTCCTTATATCTATTTTTTTAAACGATAACTCCTTATGGGAGGATGAATCGATTCGTTTCTTAACGCGTTACGGCGCCAGTTTGTCTGGCTTCCCTTTATCTCACGCATAAGGCAGTGATAGCTGGCTCATCCTATATTAACTCTCTCCTACAAGTTATCACTTTGATCGTCATCCCAAGAGACGACGAACATGTCGTCTATTACAATAATAATTAAGTATCGAACAATAATATGCAAGTTTGTTAATAATAATAAACGAATAAAGTGGAAAACCCTACACCCGTTACCCCTAAACGAGAAATGCGATTTAATAATTATTTGAGACACCTATTAGGTAGATATACAATGCACCCCAGATCTAAATCGAACCCTTTATTATATTTTTAACTCAATTAATAAAGCGCCGCAGTTTCATCCGCGCAGATTCCATTTCCGGGAAACAGAATCTACTTACATACATACATAACATCATGCCTTATTCCCGTAGGGGTAGGCAGAAACCACATCCCCCCACTTGCCACGGTCCTTGCATACTTCCTTAGCTTCTTCCACTCTCATTAATCCTTTCATACAAGTTCGTCGGTTTAGGGTACTCTTGACCTGACCATTATTTAAAATGTCCTGATTTTGGTCCAGGAACATTCGCATAGGTCTTCTACTTCCAACATTTTCGTTCACCCTCGCCTCATAAGTCTCTTTTAAGCGACGAAAAAAAAACGGAGGAGGTTCTCAATTCGACACGTATTTTTTTTTTTTATGTATGACCACCCATAACTTTTTACAGTTTTGTCCGATTTTGATAATTCTTTTTTTATATTAGAAAGGGCATACATCCAAGGTGGTGGGTGGTGGCTGGGGAAATTGAAGGAACTCTTAAAATTTTGGAGGCACGCTTACAGCGACTTCGGTTTTTGACTCGGTATCGGTAGCTTTTTGGCTACTAATGCCATATAATATACTATGACAGTATAGTACGAGTACGCTACGTGGCGATAAATCACTAAAAAGTAAGAAATAAAAATTTTTAACAAAAAATAGAACCGACTCAAAACGCACTAAAAAGTAAAAAATAACTGTGTCATTTAGCTGCTTTAAATTACTTAAGCATATCTAGGAGTCGGTGCCAGCCAAGTTTAAGGAACCTTTATTTTACGTAGTAAAGCATTTTGTAGGTTCTAGGTAACGTCCTTAAAGTAGAAACCTTGGCTGGCACCGGTTGAGTCGGTTCTATTTTTTGTTAAAAATTTTTATGTTAATCTTCTTTCATCCATTCTCTCTACATGTCCAAACCATCTAAGCATCCCTTTCTCAATTTTAGTCACTACATCTTCTTTTACACCACATTTTTCTCTTATCATACTATTTTTAACTCTGTCACACAGTTTTAACCCGCACATACTCCTCAATGCTCTCATCCCCACCGCATTTAGATATTTTACTTTTGTGCATCTTCTGCCATACCCAACTTTCACTACCATACATAAGTGTTGGCACCAACACACCACTATGCACAGCCAGTCTTGCCTTTTGGGACACTTTCTGGCTATTCATAAATGCATGCTCTCTTTCAATATCACTCTCACACGTTCCATCTTTCGTAAATTTACAAAGTAGATTCTGATTTAACTGATTAACTAATCAATTAAATCAAAATCTACTTTGTAGATATTTATGTCCTAAAATTTCGAAGTGCACCTTATTGCGATATCTACTCGTACCTACAAAGGTTTCTTATTTCACTCATGCAGAATACAAATCATAGGTATCTTAGATAAGTATTTAACAGTTTTTATTGTTCCGTATAGAATAATACCTAGTCAGCTGACAAGTGTCAGCTTGGTATGTTCGCGCTGCGCGTTCACAGAGTATAGAGTACTTAAACAATGTAGATCATTAGCTAACAATGGATACGTAATGAACGGGTATGTAAAACGCGACCTGCAGACTGGTACTCATTAGTTATGTGGTAATTACGGAGCATTTAGTGACCGCTTGACTTGGAAATTATTATTGTGGATGATGTACTTCTTATAATGATTTTTTACATCTTCAGGGTTATCATGAGTTCTAAGTTTCAATAAATAAATGTATTTCATTTTTCTAACACAAATGATAATAGCTAAGTTTAAACTGCGTCTATAATAGAGTGGTGCGGTCCAGTAGCAGCTCAAAGTTGGGAAGATGGTGAAGTTAGACTGTGCCTCCAAGATCACATCGATCGATCTATAATATACCGTACTTCTGATGACCAAACTTTCGTAATTTTAATAAAGATTAAAGTTTGTGCATCCATAGTTATAAAATTTCTAAGTGAAATTAAATGACTTAGCGCAATTTTATATTTTTTCGGGATACGTTATCATAATTATATCATATTCATGGCAAGCCTTCGCCAGATAAAGTTAAGGGTGTCTGACAAAGGCCTTATATTAAAAGGTCATTGCTTTTTCTTAATAGCCACTTACTATTGCTAGATAACTTTAAGTACTTTATAAACTTCATCACATCAGCTTTTGATGGTGCATACAAAATTCTGTAAACATCTATAGATAAATCATTATTAAGCCGCATTATAATCATCTGCAGCAAAAATGCATAAAATATTAACAGTCATTGTTGATTACTTAGCTTTAGATAAAGTAGGTATCTACCTATTGGTTATTGTTAATATTTACAGTTATATGTACATAACAACCGATAGAATACATAATATATAAGAATAAAAATAGTATGTTTACATAATAAATACCATTTGGACTAGCGTGCTATGATTACCTTCGTCTATACTAATATTATAAATAGGTAAAGTTTGTAAGTTTGTAAATCTCTTTGTAAGTTTGTAAGTAGATGTGTTGGGGCTAATCTTCGGAACTACAGATCTGATTTAAAAAATTCTTTCACCAGTAGAATGCTACGTTATCGAGAAGTGTCATAGACTATATTTTATATATTTGTATATTGTATATATTAGCCGAGCTATCCACAGTTTCTGTCGCGCAAGTCGGACCGAAAAATCTATTAAATCGGCTTCATGCGCATGCGCTGCCTTAAGTATTGGATAATTATTTTATAAAAACTGAAAGTTTTTCAGCGCATGCTTCCAATATAGGCACAGATTACCTACTTATACCTACATAATAGTATGGATATGGATAATGCTTTGTTGATCTAGTGATGAACCTATGTAGCTTCGATCACGAGAACCTGGGTTCGTACCCTGTATCGTGTCGAGGAATGATTCTGAGTTCTGGATATTTCAATGAATTCTGGGCCGGAAGTCGGAAAGTTGGTTGCGTTATATTTTCGTCTCCGTTGGTTCGGGTCACTTTGTTAACATCTGATAGTGATCGAATGAATTAGGCATTATCACTTTAGCTTGATAAATCTACGCTCCATTAACTCTCTCCTACACGAAGGGAGGTTTGACCCTTTAATAGACCGTTAAGAGGCTGATAATGGCTTGGTTATGGTAGATATCTATGTACCCTCTCATAGTTTTGATTGTGGTGGCTTTGAGAGGTACTTTACCAGTTTTAAAGGTCTACACTCTTAATCGTCCTAGTCTAGTGTAAAGCGTAATTTGTTTATTTTCTCCGGTATAATAACATGAGAACCGGAGGATGCTCGATTGCTAGATAGTTCGTAGCTTCGTTACAACCTGATTGAGGGTTTGGACCTTTGTTACCTTCTGCCACCCAAAGCCACCACACTCCGGACTTTAAAGATGGGTACTGTATTTATTTAACTTACTTAAAAACTTTCAGCACCTATACGCTCTCGCTCTAACTACTGCAACTTTTCGGAAAATTCTGATAGTCGCTGGTCGCATGTAACGTATATGGATCAAAAACGTCATGTTTTAATATTCCAGATGTCTCGACTAAGCATAGTGATATTCGGCGCGACAGGCTTCACGGGCAAGCATGCCGTGGCGGAGCTTGCTCGCTTGAGCAAGTCTGATAGCAGCATCACATGGGGTGTGGCCGGCCGCGCACGGGGCAAGCTACAGAGCGTACTAGATGATGCTGCAAAAACAACTGGTGAGTTCTGCAATTTATTTAGTTTGTTTGTATCATAGCAAAAAAGATAAACCTTATAGGTTAATGTTTTCCGGTACCTACAATGTAAATAAGCAGAAACTGCGTTCATTTTCCACTTCTAACTAGTTTTCCTGCTTCCATTAGCTTGCATCATAGATTACTCCATTTAGATTGCATCATCAAATACCATCAAGTGTAATTGCTGTCAAGGGCTAACTTGTAATGAATAAAAAAAAAATAAACGAAATCTCGGCACCTCATCCATACAAATTCAAGTTTACTTTTACTGTATCTTGTAGGTACCTACAAAAACTCGCACTTGCCACGCGGGTCTGTTAAGCAAATATCAACAAACGTAAAACCTCAATACCATTTAAACTAACCTCGAAGGTTTACGATATCGATAAACAAACTCATTAAGTACTTACTTGAATACCTGATTAATATAATATGTTTTTATAATAATTTTTTTACGAATTGCTTTTAACATAAACAAGTAACCAGTTTTAATGTTTTGCTTAAAAGCTCTTGTTCCTAAATGGTAATTTTTTAATAACTAGCGGACGCTCTTCATGTGCGTGGCTTTTAGATTATCATAGAAACGAAGAGAACATGCAAATAACTCCGTAAAGTCAGAGATGCGCATCCTGTATATAAAACGTTTTTTTAGACGTGGTCTTTATGGGTATCATCGCACGAAAGGCGCGGACCTTTCGTATGTGGTTTACACACTGAAACTACGTTCTACTTTGTGGAACCTACCTCCTGGTGGCGAAGATACGGGAACTCTTTTACACATATCTGTGTCACGTGCCCTTTAGGCAACCTGAGGACCTTAAGCTGGGCAGCAGGCCGTAACTAGGGCAGTGCCAGCGGTGCACAACTGCACAGGCATATAACGCATACCTTGGAGGTGCGCAGAAATGATCACACCAAAAACATACCTCATATTTATAGTCAGTTACAACTTAATAACAGAGGATATCACCACATAATGATATACGCTCTACGGAACTGTTCTCAGTCCCTACACAAATGCTACTAGGAACACAGCGCAGCGCAACTACAGCTCACACTTTTTTTTTATCGACTACAAGTTGGCCCTTGACTGCTATCACACCTGGTGTTAAGTGATGATGCAGTCTAAGATGGAAGCGGGCTAACTTGTTAGGAGTAGGACGAAAATCCACACCCCTTTCGGTTTCTACACGACATCGTACCGAAACGCTAAATCGCTTGGCGATACGTCTTTGTCGATAGGGTGGTAACTAGCCACGGCGAAAGCCTCCCACCAGCCAGACCAACACAAATTAAGAAAAATCTCAATCTGCCCCGCCGGGAATCGAACCCAGGACCTCCGTCTTATAAATCCACCGCGCATACCACTGCGCCACGGAGGTCGTCAAAAGTCACAGGGTGAATAAAAAGCTGGCTAATTTACAGCACTGATGTGCAGGCACGGAGGCAGAGGAAAACACCCTCCTAACATTGACCTTCAAATATTGAAACGCCTTTCCCACTTGTTGACTTATTAGCTATCAGCTGACCCAAATATACCGGTGATGCTTGACCCATCGAAAGCATTTGGAGCAATTGGGGTACATCCTGAACGATGGTCGCTTGACTACCCAGTATTTCGTTTCTAGTACAAAAGAAACAAAGTTTTCTAAGTAGTTCTAATTTGTACCTTCCAAAAAGGTCAACTTAATTTGAACTTTACTGTAATTTGGCGTTTTGCAGATATCGAAGTCTAGCCTTAGGATCTTTGTTACCTCTTACTCCTTTACATAGATTTTAACGAGTAAAAGAATATTTTAATTCGACTCAGTAGTTTCGACGATTATCCCGCACAAACTTACAAGTAAACATTACATATTTATAATATTACTATAACTAAACTGTACATAAATAGATTATTATTAATAATTGGCTGAAACTAGAAAAGAAATTCATGAATAAAGATTCTTATCTTTATTTAATTCAAAATTAAAAAGAATTATAGCATAGTTAAAGAAATAATGAATGTATAATCTTCAATTGTATTGTTATCTTCTTATTTATTATATTTAATTAGATTATGTTAATATAAATATTAGGTGTATAAGAAAATTATTAAGTTATTTCTTTTTGTTTAAAGTATTTAATATTTAGATAAAAGTTTTTATACAACACAAGGGTGATTGCCTAAAAAGCCCAAATCCGGATGTTATAATTTAAAAGTCCACCTTCTTATCTCACATACTTAAGAACGATGCCAAAAATCGCCTATTTTGTTAACCGACGAAGAAAAGGAGGAGATTCTCAATTTTTATGTATGAACACGCATAACTTTTTACAGAGTTGTCCGATTTCGATAATTTTTTTTATTAAAAAAGGCACACTTCCAAGATGGTCCCATAGTCATCATGTTAGGATTTGATGATGATATCCTGGGAAAATTAAAGGAACTCTTCAAATTTTATAGGCACACTTGCAGCGTTTTTTGTGTAAGTATCGGTAGCTTTTTGGCTACAAGTGCCGCATAATATACTATGAAGGTATAGTTCGAGTACGTTACTTGGCGCTAAATCACTAAAAAATAAAAATTTTTAACAAAAAATAGAACCGACTCAAAACGCATTAAAAAGTATCGACTTCATAGATATGCTTAAGTTGCGTTTTGAGTCGGTTCTATTTTTTGTTAAAAAAATTTGTCGTATATCATCTACGCACTGCAAGCATACTTTGTTAAGGTGCTCGTTTTGAATACTTTTTGGTACAAAATTAATTTTAATCAGGTGTGAATACTGAATAGAGAAAGTTACTTCAAACCAGAAGTACTGTATTCGTTTGTACCAAGTTATAACAATCAGACAAATCTAATCCTAGCAGTTACAGTTAGGTATCTACACTAAAGTTAAACTCAAAATTTATGTGAAAAATTAAAAAACCAAGATTTTGTTTATGCTTATCAACAAAAAATTTAAAATAAGGTGAAATCCTCTAGTCCACCACCTAATTTTTTCATTTGACTTGTTAATGAATATTGAAAATAACCTAATTTTCAACCGAAAAATTGTCAAAATAAATTAGATTAGAGATGTAGCTATAACACTGCAACTTAATATGTTAAATATCTTTTAAATACTTTTTTATAACAACATTAATTTTATCATAATCTATAGGAAAGTTACTAGAAACAGAAGTGTTGCATTTTCTACCTTCATTTAAAATTAGAAATATAATAATAGCAGTTACAGTTAGGTCCCTAGGTAGGTATAATATGTAAATTCCACTTTGTTTTGTTACTAATTATGTTTTTTTCATCATGCCAAATTAAAATTGCATTTTAGGTAAGGTTTGTAAAATTATTATGATCGTTACTTTGACGTAGGCAAAAACTATTAAATGAATACCTACCGCTTACTGTATTACCTTAATAATATATCTCTAACACATTAGTACTTTATTTCTATTAAAGGCATATGTAATTATATGTACATATAAATAAATATTTAATAGTTAAAACAAAAAAAAATTAAAATTATCTGTACTAATATTATAAAGCTGAAGAGTTTGTTTGTTTGAACGCGCAAATCTCAGGAACTACTGGTTCGAATTGAAAAATTATTTTTGTGTTGAATAGACCATTTATCGAGGAAGGCTTTAAGCTATATAACATCACGTTGCATTTTTTACTTATAAGAAGCGAAGAAATAATGGAAACTGTGAAAAACAAGGGGAAAATTATCTCATCCTTGAGAGCTTCCGTTCCGTGTACAAAACCGAGTTCAAGCCTCCAAAATATATGTATGAAAGAATTATTCCTCTTGAAATGATCTAAAAAAATGTCCACGTCAGTATATGTCTATCTTTTAAGATTAACTCACTAGAACCGTTTTTATGGTAATCAAATTTGGTTGCACTGGCAATAAACAATGATATTTTTAAAATATCATTGAAAATACATTTGACTTTAATACAGAAGTCTTGGGCATCCACTTATATACATTTCGTTAGTCTAAATCTACCTTTTTAATATCGGTTCATGGCTCTTTATTTTCAGCAACACGCGCACAAATCTGTTTACAGTTGCGAATCATGGCAGTATATGTAAAAGTGTTTACATTCGCGAACCGTGGCAGTATATGTAAACACGTACTGGCCTTCAGCGGTACAAACCCCTTAGCTCCGCTACTGTGCATAGCTCCATGTAGAACCGTAAATGCGTATGTTATTTACGAACCACGTCAGTTAACAGGCAAAACAAAACAGTTTCTGCAACACTGTCACGGTCCTGTGTAGTGGATTGGTGAAACTACATCATTTAGGCCAAAATGTAGCTCCAACTGGTGAATAAATTAACCCCATTCTAACTATTCTTCCAATTGTCGGCCGGGTGGCGCAGTGGGTAGTGACTCTGCTTCTGCGTCCTAGGCTGTGGAATCGATTTCACACATCTGGAAAATGTTTGTGTGATGAGCATGGATGTTTGGGTGTTTATCTATATATTATAAGTATTTATGTATAATTTATATATAAAAATATTCGTCAGTTATCATATACCCATAATTATATATATAGCCCTATAATATTTATTTATTAAAAAACAGCCGCATCATCATCAAACAGGCTCATCTAGTAAAGTATAAAGTAGTAAAATAGGCTAATAGTGATGATGTTGATGTGTGGCGTAAATGTACCACGGTTGCAAATCGGATGTAATGTTGCAAAAACCTGTTATCGAAGGACTGTGGTTACTGTTTGTCATTCTGAAAAAAAAACGTCAGTTTCGACGATGTACCACGGATGCAAAGCGGATGTTTGTATCGATGTACTTTTTGCCATATTGATGAAGTCGAACTGAAGGTGGGATGATAAAGCTATAAGAGATGTTTGTACGATGTATTTATTTTAAGAATCGACATACTCACAAAAAATCAGTTGACACTGCTAGACATGAACTGACTACAAGTTTACATTAGCTTAGCTAGCTTAGCTTACAAGTTCCTACCGCCTACCTGTATTTGCAGTCCCTACCTACTATGAAGTATATAACTATAGTTAATTTTATACCCCATCTGCAATTTACTGCAAGTCGATAAGAATGACCTTTTGGTTGCTAAGTACCATAGGTCAAGTTGACAACATATTATTACGTATTAGTATGTAGGTACTTAGTGTACCTACCTAATAGTGACGAACGGTAATATAAATGGCGTAAAGTACTTCTATTTTTATCCACCTTAAAATTTTTCATTTGTAAGTTTTAACCCATCGTTTTAATGGTACCTATGGAAATAGCTAACCAGGGTGGTTTTATATGAAAAACTAGAGATTTAAATATATAAATAGATATATTAGAACTAGCGGGGTAACTAAAAAAAGGTATTATTGATATCGATAGTTGCATACAAAATGTATAAAGAAATTCATAACATAGGTTTACAATATTTTTTACTAAAATAAACGTTCAGGCAGGTATTTTATAAGACAAGTTATGCAATAACCCCACCAAAAAAATAAACACCTATTTTCCATCAAATAGGTAATGATGTAATTGCAGATACCTAAAAGATAATTACTTATCATCAGGTGTGTCATTGTAGTCTACTTGTACTGTAAAAAAACGTACTAGATGCTGCAACAATCAAAGTTTTTATCACTTTCCAGGTGTGGACTTGTCATCTGTGAAGATCATAATCGCTGACGTATCTGACGAGAAGTCCCTGAAGGAGATGTGCTGTCAGGCGCAAGTGCTGGTGAACTGCTGCGGGCCCTACCGACACTTCGGAGAGCCGGTGGTGAGAGCGGCCATCGACAGCAAGACGCACTACGTGGACGTCAGCGGAGAACCGCAGGTATAGTGGCGTAACCTGCCACAACTTTTTATGTAAACTTTAAGCACGCCAAACTTAGACCTGTGTGCACCAAGATTTCGGTTATTATAACCAACGGTTAACATAAGCTAAACGTAAAATTTACAGTTCACGACATCTCGTACGCCGGTTAAGAACGTAAGCTCGGTTAAGATAACCGCCCGGTTTACGTCCTTAACCGGCGTACGTGTCGTGAACAGTATATAAGGTGAGTTTGAATTATTAGCCAGCGGCGAAACTGGAGCAAGTCTTGGACATATCTACCTACTTAGTCCTTCGAAGGTTCCGGGTTCGATTTCTGACAGCCGATTGTTATAATTTTTTATTACTTCAGGTCTGGTCTAGTGGGAGATTTTGGCGGTTTGGCTTTTCTTTCCGTATTTTATTTGGTAGTAATCGAATGTTTAACACATACGTTCGATCGGTATCTTATGATTAATTTATGAATGCCATGGATGGTGCTATGTAAAATGTGCTAAGTGAGTAAACATTTTGTAGGTAATTTTTAAATTTTTTATTACTGGTTCTAGAAATATTTTTATTCCGCTGTTGTAATCAGTATCCATTACATTTACTCCAGTTTCGCCGCTGGCTAATAATTCAAACCTACCTTATATTTATAGTAAAGTTATGTTAACCGTTGATTATGATAACCGAAACCTTTGTGCACACAGACCTTGGTAACTCTCTACCGAAGTAAAAGATATCGCCGATAGGTAGGTAGATAACTTCATTACATGTATTCGGCATCCCTTCGGAAAAAAAACAAGTCCAAGGTAGAAGGGGGTGATGTAACTAAACAGATTCGTTACCCCTAGGCAAAATAAATTAGTCGCGAGGTAAAAATGTTATCCCCTCTCCTATAAGGAGGGAGGCCTGGCCCTGTAGTGGGCCATTAAAAGGCTGATAATGAATGAATGAACGAATGAAACGTGACATAACTAAGTGAATTCGTTACTCCCTGTGTAAAACAAGTAACAACGAAATCGCGAGTTTCATTTCGTAAGTGTGGCATAATTACGTTGATTGTAACATACCGAAAAATGATAAATAATACTGTAGGTACTTACCTATTATTTTACTGTTTTTTACGTTGAACTAACGAATCCAAGCGGCAAGGTCACGCATACCCAGCAAAAACCACTGTATATTTTAATGTGAAACCCGAGAATATTCTGGAGGTGACGATAGAATTTAATATGCTATGATATTCAATTGTAAGTTCTATTTGGGGATAATAGGAAATTGTTGTTTTATATGTAGGTAGGTACTAAAACTTCGACCGCGTGAAAAGCCTGAACATGTCCTACGTCGCTACGTCGTCTGTGCGCATTTTAGGTATTTTTAGAAAGATATTTCTAGCGCATAACAGAATTAATGACATCCGTTTATTTACATTAAATATTGCTCACCAAAGCTAAATAATATGATAATATAGGTATTACAATATCAATAATTACTATCTATCTTAAATTTATTTCCGAATTATACAAGCTTATAGAATAAATATAATAATTTATGTAAATATACTTGATACCCGACGGTTGTTTATCGGATTTTAAATTTAAACTTCAACGAACAATCTTATCTGTACTAAATATTATAAAGAGGTAAATTTTGTAAGTATGGATGGATCAATGTTTGTTACTTTTTTAACCGACGAAAAAAAACGGAGGAGGTTCTCAATTCGACACGTATATATATGTATATATATTTTTTTATGTATGACCACACATAACTTTTTACAAAGTTGTCTGATTTTGATGATTCTTTTTTATTAGAAAGGGCATACTTCCAGGGTGGTCCCATTGTCATCGTGTTAGGATCGGATGATGATATCCTGGAAAAATTTAAGGAACTCTTCAAATTTTGGAGGCACGCTTACAGCGATTTCGGTTTTTGACTCGGTATCGGTAGCTTTTTGGCTACAAGTGCCATATAATATACTATAACAGTATAGTACTAAAAAGTAGTACGTTACGTGACGATAAATCACTAAAAAGTAAGAAATAAAATTTTTTAACAAAAAATAGAACCGACTCAAAACGCACTAAAAAGTAAAAAATAACTGTGTCATTTAGTTGCTTTAATTTACTTAAGCATATCTAGGAGTCGGTGCCAGCCAAGGTTTTTTTAAGGACGTTACCTAGAACCCACAAACTGCTTTACTACGTAAAATAAATGTTCCTTAAACTTGGCTGGCACCGACTTCATAAAGTAACTAAAAGTTATGACTTATAACTTTTAGTTAAAGTAAAAGAATAAAAATGGTTATTGTGGGTTATCCCTAATAGATAGACATATACCATCGCGGACTTTTTTTGTTGACCTTTTTAAGGTGTGCAATACTGTAGTAAATTATTTTGATATATCTCGTTGTGCTTAGCCAGCGTTTGCAATGTAAGCGCAATAATACCTAAATTTACGACGTCACATCAGAAACCTCTAAAATTATCAGTGTTTCTCTACTATATATTGCATATATTTTATACATAAATCTTTCTCTTAATCACTCTATCTGATAAAAAAACCGCATGTAAATCATTTGCGTAATTTTAAAGATTTAAGCATACATAGGTACACTTAACATCAGATGTGATAACAATCAAGGGCCATCTTGTAGTCATTAAGAATAAAATCGGCCAAGTGCGAGTCGGACTTGCGCGAACCGAGGCTTTCGGAATTATTCCCAAACATTGCTTCATGCGAAATTTTAAGATTCTGCGAGTTGTAGAGAGTTAAATATGAGGCTTATGCTGTATCTTTTGATTGCATTGGAATAGAAGTTTTATTCTGTTATAGCTTAACGATATTATAGAGCCAAGTATTTGATATGAATTTCAATTTAATAATTTTACGTATTCATGAGAAAAGAGGGTAAGTGTAAAATTATTAAAAATATTTTTATTATACGATGCAACTAAAAATTTACGGTTTTCGTAATTTTTCCATTATCGTTATATATCTATATAACGTTGCTTCGTACCAAATTTCAAGATCCTAAGTTTACGGAAACTACCTACTAGGTTTTGATTTACTTGACCGTGTCGAAAATTGGAGAAATTTTTGGTATAAACGGCTGTATCTTTTGATTGCCTTGGCCTAGAAGCTTGATTTTTTCACGACTCTAAGGGACAGCAGACTTGAGTATTTGATATAAATTTCAGCTTGATACTTCTACGCGTTCCTGAGAAAAAGGGTCTTGACAGACAGACGGACAACGAAGTGATCCTATAAGGGTTCCGTTTTTTCCGTTTTAGGTACGTAACCCTAAAAAGACATAAAAAGTTTGTTTTATACTATTTAATTATAATACTTAGGTTGGTACCTTAGGGTAGTAATCTCTTTTATTTTTTGTTTAATTTGTTCTTTTTCGTCAACTACAAACAAAAAGCTTTAGAAACTTCTATGCTAAAGATAGATACGCACAAATAGATGAATAAATAGACACATAAGCTAGCCCTATTTTACGTTGGCCGTTAAAAAGCCAGCATTTTATCCAACACTATCGAGTAGAAGATAATATTGTAACGCGTGATTGTGACTCACTCGGATGTAATCTATCACAAACAATTGCACGATCAATTATTTTATTCACTCAAAATATCTAGAACACTGCACGCAATACACTTTCTCCTGCAAACATGTATAGGTAAGTTAGAAGTGTATTAAATTACACCAATAATAAAACTAATAGGTGTAGCCTGCTGCTAAATGAAAATAATATTTTTCATTCCAAGCATCTTCGTCATTTAGAAATTCATAAATACGTATATGTCACTGGAAGATAACAAGATCCGCAAGTTTATAAATTTCCTATGAAAATTATAAATTTTCGTAGGATTTTAAACGAGAAATATATTGTATTATCTTACGCCCAAATTTATCAATTTGCGACTTCTCGTGATAAATTTATAAATTAACGGATATCCATTCGTAAGATTCTAAACGGTTCGCCCAATCCCAGAAGAGCTTTTAATTTTACGCTTCTTTAAAATACGGCATATAACACACTGTTCTCTGATTGGTCAATGTTCACTCACTTCACTCTATAACGCTAGTATATAAAACGCTAGTCAACAGAAATCGTGTTCTACGATATTCAAAACGTTTATTAAAAAAGAATAAAAACAATCATAAATCATAAAAACAAGCAAACATTTTCAAATTAAATTTCAAAGATATTCATAAGCTCTTCGACTTACCAACAAGATGCTAGTAAGCTTTATAAAAAGTATCAATATCAATATTTTTGAATTTTTTAGATGAATGCGCTTTCATTTTTTCTTTTGCTTTTAAATTCAAGTGCAATAATTTTAATGACATTTTTAATATTTTCCTCTGTCCATTTTGACTTCTTACTATTTTGGTCATGGCCACTATAATACTTTCGTAGCTCTGTGGTAAATCAACAATTTTTCTAATATTTACCGCACAATCTTTAATTTTGGCTGTCCGCAGCTTCTAGGTTATGGGTCTAATTTAAAAGCTTTAAACTGTGAAAAATAAAGCATTTTTCACAGTTCCAACAGAGTTACAAAATTAAAACATTACAAGAACACACAAAAAGGATAACGTGACTTAATCAACCGATCAGAGCGCACACGGCGTTTAGTTATTGCTTACATATTATTTTACGTGTGAGAAAATGTGGGCGTAAAATTATATAATTTATCTCTCGTTAGAATCCTACGAAAGTTCATAATTTTCCTAGGAAATTTATAAACTTGCGGATCTTATTATCTTCCGGTGACATACGTATAAAGTAGTTATCTAGAGTAACCTGAACCTTGAAATAAGTTTCATCACACTATATTACTCATAGCAATGACTAGCAAATTGTACAGTACAGTACATTTACTATCGCTGGATTGCTCTGGTGGGTCGGGGGGTTTTTCCTCAATGAAACATCTCTTCAAGAACGCCGTTTATTCCTCTATTGGCACCGCTTCTATTTACATTCTGTCGGGTAGTCGACTGGGAACTGTGTCGCTATAGGCACGGTGCCCTATATTTATATCAAACTAGCAGTCGCCCGCGACTTCGTCCGCATGAAAACCACTTAAGTGCCCTTCTTATTTTAAAAGGCAGACTTTTATACAAAATGTGCTCATTCCCCGCTCTCTCAATTTAATTTTTTTATAGTTTCTCGTGAAGCAATATCCTCCGTCCCGTCCCGTGTACTAAAGGTCTACATTTTTGTTAATCATTGTATGACATTTCAGTATATTAACATTAACAATATATATTTTTGGCAAGCTGATGAGTAGAAATTGATATTAAATAGTATATTTCACTCTTGAGTCTAGCCTTCAGAATAAACAAAAATAATTTTATATTCCGACACGCAGATCTAGAGATTAGCCCGTTTTAACAAACGAACAAACTCTTCCGTGTACTACATATATAGATATTTGAACAATGAATATTAATTAATATTTCTAAATCCATCACCTTATTAACGTTTCGATCATGATAGCATATCAGTACCAAAATGCTGACCTCTATTCAGTACGTATAATATAACACGAAGGAGGTTAGAAGAACTAAATTTAGACGCCATAGCAGCATTTTCGCGCTTTTTAGAAATTTTGTAATATCTCCGAAAATATAATTATAACTAATTAACTGAGCAGAGAACACTGAGTAGCTGTCAAACAATGTATCACGCACCGGCGCCATCTACTTAAAATATTGGTTTTTAGTACATGCTATGTATCAGAGATGGCGCTGTATGTGAAAAAAGATTTTCCCGCTTTTCTATTGAAATTTTTCCTGAATTTTCTTTGCTATAAACCAGCCCGAGAACTTTCCAACGAATGCAAAACCGTGGAAATCAGTTCGTGCGTTCTGGAGTTATAGCGTTAGGAAGGAAAACCCGACTTATTTTTATTATATCAAATAATATCCCTCTAATTGGTACATAATTATTACCAATTAGAGAGCCCAAATAATAACCAATCAAAACTTATTTTCTACCTCAATCTAATGTTTGCCGTCTCGCTCTACTAAAACAGAACTTTCGGTTGGACTTGGATTTTGGACCATCTCCTTTACTATTTAAACAGTTTATAAAGCACTATCCCGTACACAAATTGTGTTTATATCAAATAGATGGTTCACTTGATGCTTAGTGATAAACTATAGCATATAAAAGCACAATACATTGCCCTTGTCCGCCGAGTGGCGTAGTGGGTAGTGACTCTGCTTCTGAGTCCTAAGCCGTGGGTTCGATTTCCACCTCTGGAAAATGTCTGTGTGATGAGCATGGATGTTTTCCAGTGTCTGGGTGTTTATATGTTATAAGTATTTATGTATAATATTTAAAAAATATTCATTAGTTATCATAGTACCTATAACACAGGCTACCTAAACTTACTTTGGGACTTATAGCGTGTGTAATTGTTCTATTATATTTATTTATTTATATAACCAGTAACTTGCATAGTAGCTCAGGCCTCAATGTTTTCAAGAGCATTCGCGTGGAGTCAAAAATTTAGTCAGTCTCATCATCAGTTTAAGGTGTACATTTCACATTTTGTTTTTTTTTTCATAAGAAAAGAATACTGCGCTTGCTAGTGACGCAGGTTGCCATGTACCGGTACTCTGTTGCAGTTCATCGAGACGATGCAGCTGGAGTACGGCGCGCAGGCTCGCGACGCGGGCGTGTACGTGGTGAGCGCGTGCGGGTTCGACAGCATCCCGAATGACATGGGCGTCGTGTTCCTGCAGCAGAACTTCGGAGGTATACACAGTGATTCTTATTCAAGTGCGAATATTCTTTTTTGCGGTTCTATACCATATAGATCGAAAATCCATTAACAGTTCTATACATTTTATGAAATATTTTTTTAATTACTGAGTCAAAAATAATAAAATGTTGGACACATTATCAAACTAAACACCAGTCCGTTTAGCTGTGTACTGCATGACAGGGTGACCGTCAAATCCTGTTTAAAAGTAAATAGTATATTTTTGAGTTCAAAAAAATACCTCATTCTTAAATTTCGTTTATTTATAAAATGTAAAAAAATCATGTAATAAAAAAATGTATTCCCGTATGTCTCTATACAGTAGGCAAACTCTTCAATACCTTAGTGGCTAGCCTATTCTAACAAGAAGCAATGATAATTTAACGCAAAACCGCGTATCTGAATCCTTGCCTTGACGTCAATATTCTTAATTTATCCATTGATATAAGCGTGGTTGCGTTTCTTACTTGTGCCTTTCCATCCCACTACCTGGTACCGTGCGGGCAATTTAAGGTACATGGTAGATGTACAGGTACACGACATGAGACAAATTTTCAAGTTTCGGATCCTTTCCTTATTGCAGGCACTTTGAACTCGGTGGAATCGTATATGTCATGTCGTGCGCCGGTCAACAGCGGCTCTAGTGTTATCAACTACGGCACCTGGGAGTCTGCCGTCTATGGGTATGTTATAATTTATTTATAATGTATATTATAATTTTATTTATAATTTATATTTATTATAGGTATCATCATATTCATCATTATCAGCCTATTAACGGCCTACTACAGGGCCAGGCCTCCCTTCTTATAGGAAAGAGGATATGGAGCGCAGACCCACCACGCTGCTCCAATGCGGGTTGGCGGGCTTAGGATGATAATGTCTCATTTATTAACGATTACTATCAGACGTTGATGACAGTGACCGGGGCCGACGGCTTAGCGTGCTCTCCAAGGCACGGGGGTGTAACACCACCAACTTCCTAGGCTAGGAATGTACTGAGAATTTCATAGAAGAATTAAAAACTCATAATTATTCCGTGATCGACTCAGAATTCGAACCCAGGACCTCGTGATCGAAGCCAGAAGGCTAACCATTAGACCAGCGAGGCAGTCGATATATAGGTACCTACCTATATAACCGTATAATTTTATAATCGTAGGTTTTTATCTACTTTTTATTGTGTCATTAAATTGTGTTCCGATAAATATAATTAAAATGTAATGTATGTATGTTTAACAACATTTTACGATTTTCTATAAATAACTGACAAGTCCGACCGTCAAAGTCATCAAAATGTATGTTTCACTCTGATAGATAAAAATCCTTAGGACAAGACTACAATATTCAATTTAACTGACTTTTAGACAGCAGGCTAAAAATACCAAACGAAAAAAACAATTGGTTTAATGTTAACAATGACGTAAAGTCTGATTCTATATTAATAGCATAAATTTTTGTAAAATGTGTTCTATTAAAAAATTTTACTAAAAGGACTTAAGTAATATAGTATTGAATTTGTTTTTCAGTTTGGCGCATCACGGTGACTTGGCCGCTCTGAGGAAGAAGATCTACCCCGAGAGACTGCCCACCTTCAAGCCCAAACTGAAGCCGAGGTGAGATTTCACTTACCATTTTCATACTACAAAAAATTTCATAGAAAATATGCGTGCAGGTGAAACCGCACTGACTTCATCAAACCAAATTAAAACAACAAAGTAACGTTATTATCTAATACTTTTTAGTGCATTTGGAAGTCGGTTTTTTATGATTGTCACTGTTTAACTCAGGCCCATAATCCACTCACGCAAGGACGGCTGGTGCCTGCCCTTCCCCGGCGCGGACGGCTCCGTGGTGTACCGCACGCAGCGACACCTCTACGAGCACGAGCACGCGCGCCCCGCGCAGATCAAGACCTACGTCAAGTTCCCCTCTCTCCTCACCACCCTCACCGTCGCCTTCGCAGCCACCATCCTCTACCTCATGTCCAAGACCAGCGTCACCAGATACCTCCTGCTGAAGTACCCGCAGATCTTCACCCTGGGCGCGGTGGTGAAAGACAAGGAGCCGAGTGAGGAGGTGACTAACAACACCACGTTCAAGTTTGAACTGTTTGGTGAGGGTTGGGATGCGGGCGCCGATGTGGATGCCACTGCTCCTAACAAGAAGGTTAAAGTTCAGGTTAGTAATGATTAGTCGATTAGATCAGTAGTTAATAAATTACTTTAATAACACAGATAATATAATTGTTACTTTACGTTAAGTTATATTATTCCGGTAGTTTCAAATGAATTATTTTATATGTACTAATACTTATATAGTCTGTATAATCACAGATTTTTGCCTGTCCTTTGTATATAGTAGGTTTCAAGTCCAAAATGGTCGTTAGTAACTTTATACCGATGTGATACACCGTCTTCTTTTCTCACCTTACTTGGGCAGTTCTTACAAGTTTTTTATAACACAGTACGGCATTATTGACGTGTGTTCTCTCAGTCAGCTAATATGAGACTGAATGCGTTTGGAAACCTTTTTCGCTTTTTGGCTCTCTTTTGGTTCGTACACTTTTTAGCGCTGACCCGCAGTCCATAGTATTAATATGTCAATGGTTATAAAGCTTCATTTCAACTCCACTTTGGACATCTATTTACCAATAACTTACTTATTGAGCTAAATTTCACATCCGCGGTTTTGACTGACGCTCTACAAATTACAAAATGGTCGTCAATAACATTGTAGGTATTAATGTTTAGTGAATTATTAAGGTATAGAACAAAATTTTACATCCACAGTGTCTATTGACACACTACAATATGGTCATTATTAACATAATCTTATTGAAACTTGTGTGTCAGGTCAATTTAGGCATAAAGCTAAATTTTACATACGCGGTTTTGATTGATACACACAATGGTCGTTTCGTATCCACTTGGTAACATTGTAGTGGTATGTGGCAGGTATCGGGCGTCAACCCCGGCTACGGCGCCACGGTGGTCGCGCTGCTGTGGTCCGCTCTCACCATCCTGCGGGAGCCCGACAACATGCCTAAGCAGTGAGATATCATATTTTGTTTATATCATCATTATCATCAACGTCACCGTCACCATCAAAATCACCGTCACCGTTACCGACACCGTAACCGACACTGTCACTGTCACTGTCACTGTCAACGTCACTGTCAATGTCACTTGTCATATATAGTTATCGTCATCATCAACAGAAGCTGTTATCGGGAGTGAACTCCAGCTATGACTTAATTATTTAAAAGATACTGAATAAAACACAAAATCATCTTTTTAAGGCTCCACACCCAAAGGACGTTCTACTGTCTGTCTGTCTGTCACTGGACTGTTTAACATGGACTGTGATAGCTAGACAGTTGAAATATCCACAGATTATGTATTACTATTGCTATTTTATTACGATTATTCGATAAACAGAATAAAATAAAAAATTAGGTGGGGTTCCCGTACAAAAAAATATTGAACAGAATTCAAGAGATCAGAGAGAATTTTTTAAACATTTTATTCTGTTTTCAAACCATAGACCATTCAATTTTTTTTATTTCAGACACGGCGTGTTGACCACTGGAGTCGCGTTCCGAAACACCAAACTCATACAGCACTTGTGCGAAAATAACTTGAAGTTCGAAGTTGTTAACAACAAATAAATACTCACCTCAATATTATATATTAATATTAATTTATAAATATTAATATTCGCGTTTATTAAGAAATTTCATTTTAAATAAAATATTTTGTAGACTTAAGTATTGAAGAAACATTGTTGCTTTGTTCATTGCTGCACTTACTACCTACTTAATAGCACACTCGATTCTTGGAATTAATTACGATAATTAATAATCTCTTTCCAAAGTTAAACAGTTAGTGGTAAAAATGCCAGAAGCGTTGCCGTTAGGTATATCGCCTATTAGGTAGTATTGATATAATTTTTAAAAATTGACAAATTTACTTTTTATTTAAGAAAAATAATAACTTGTCGTTTTGAATTGAATTAAAACTCCTACATAATATGTCGTTATATTTTGAACTCATATACCTAATTTTGATTGCATAGTATTTAATAAACCAAACAAATTATTTTAATGTTTTTGTATAATATGTAATAGGGTGCTATGTAGCGCAAAATGTGAAAGCGTTTAAAATATATAAAATAAATGTTTTTAAATAAATGCATTTTTATTTACATATTATCCCCTTTATTACTACCGTCACGATAAACCTGTTAGGTAAATACTCTTTTAAGACGTCAACCGGAAGTTAGGGAGAAATAATACTTGTCTAGGAAAAAAATAGCTTTCTAGGAAGAATCTTGAGGGAAATATGAGAATCTCAAGAATTTGCTTTAAACTTTGAGATAGTAATCCTAGCTAGACTTACACGAAAGCTACTTACCGCGCTCACGCCCTCGTAGATGTATGTGGTAGTTAGGCTCGTGCAATTAATTTTAAAAATAATAAAAGAAAAATTTAGTATGCCTATTTTTTTTATAAAATTAATTATTTTATACACGGAATTATGTTAACAAGAGCGAAATATATCTGTCGAAGCCACATCGTAGATTTGCTCATTTCATAAAATGTTTGAGTAGATCATGAAATGGTCGCGTTTCATGTAATGTTTGCCTGCCTATTGGCCACATCATGATATAGTTTGGGCAGATCAATGATTCAAAATCGTTTCTCGATGTGGCCAACTTAACACGCGACTACTTCATTATTTCATGAAGTGGGCAAAATTATTTGATCATATCGTAAACTAGTTACACTCTGACTCAGAGAACCCCGACTCGGATAGGTTGGGTTAGAAGGTTGGGTTGGTTTATAAATCTATAAAGTGCATATAATCTTTGGGCAAACATTACCCTATTTATATGATTCGGCCGAACGTGGATGACAAAATCGTGAAACGTAGACAATTTAACGATCTGGTAATTTGACTGGTAAGTTGGCCACATCATGAAACGCGGCAATTTCATGAAATTCTCGAGCATTTCATGAAATGAGCAAATCTACGATGTGGCTACAACATATCAATACTTTACGCATGTTTTACCATTTAGGTACCAAACACATAATTATATGCAACATATAACTCCTTAAAGGAAAGTTGTTTGAGATCTCAGGTCCACCACACTGCTTAAATGCGGGCTGCGTTTGACCAACCTTTTATACACGATTTCGGTTTAACGTGCTCACCGTGACAAGGTGTTATTTACAAAAATGACAATATTATCCTGTGAGTAAGCTTAAAACACGGCCTCGTTGGTCTAGTGGTCAGTCTATGTGGCTTTGGTCACGAGGTTTTTGGTACGAATCCAGGGTCCGGTCACGGAATAATTTTATAGTTTTCGTTCTTTTATAAAATTCAGTACATTCTAAGCTCGGAGTCGGGAAGTTGGAGATGTTACATGTGCCTCGGAGAGCACGTTAAGCCGTCGGTCCCGGTCAGTATCATCAATATCTGATAGTGATCGTTAATGAATGAAACATTATGACCCTAAGCCCGCCATCCCGCATTGGAGCAGCGTAGTAGGTGTTCGCTCCGTATCCTCTCTGCTATAAGTAGGGAGACCCCGTAGGGTTTGTGTGTAGTGGGCCGTGTATAGTCTGAAAATGATAAAGCTTAAAACAAAATATTACATTCATATCACACAAATGATTAGCGAAGAATTTAAGGAAATCCGTATCTTATCATTTTTTCACAATGACGATTTTGCTAGAAATAAATTGTCAGGCATAAAATTTATTTATAGCATCGTCATTGTGAAAAAAAAAATTTTTAACAAAAAATAGAACCGACTCAAAACGCACTAAAAAGTAAAAAATAACTGTGTCATTTAGTTGCTTTAATTTACTTAAGCATATCTATGAAGTCGGTGCCAGCCAAGTTTAAGGAACATTTATTTTACGTAGCAAAACAGTTTGTGGGTTCTAGGTAACGTCCTTAAAGTAGAGACCTTGGCTGGCACCGACTCCTAGATATGCTTAAGTAAATTAAAGCAAGTAAATGACACAGTTATTTTTTACTTTTTAGTGCGTTTTGAGTCGGTTCTATTTTTTGTTAAAAATTTTTATTTCTTACTTTTTAGTGATTTATCGCCACGTACCGTACTCGTACTATACTGTCATAGTATATTATATGGCACTAGTAGCCAAAAAGCTACCGATACCGAGTCAAAAACCGAAATCGCTGTAAGCGTGCCTCCAAAATTTGAAGAGTTCCTTCGATTTCCCCAGGATATCATCAGCAGTTCCTAACATGAGGACAATGGGACCACCTTGGATGTATGCCCTTTCTAATAAAAAAGGAATTATCAAAATCGGACAACACTGTAAAAAGTTATGCGTGGTCATACATAAAAAAAAAAAAAAAACAAATATACGTGTCGAATTGAGAACCTCCTCCGTTTTTTTTCGTCGGTTAAAAATGTCTACAAAGGAAATATTATTTTTCTTAGTAATATTCTTAATTTCTGAAAAATAAACACTTTTTGATTCTCTTTCTATTTCATGAATTATTTTTACTGGACGTCTAGGTAAAATAGGCACATACGTAACATAAGTTTTTAAGTTTGCAATTTTCTCAAAAGTTTACTTACTGATCCGATTTGGATATGGTTTCCATTATTTGAATATTTATGTATTTTTAAAAAGATTATATATCATTTAAAGATGGTAAGTTTTACCTACTCGTAAAAATTTTTACTTTGGAGTAGGTTAGTTTCCGAAAACAATAGGTATGATTGTCTGAAAAGTTTGTCATTAACACTTTTAAATACTTTTACTTAATACTTTTTTTTTCAAAAGTGGGTAATTTTCAGTTGCAATGCAAGGTTCACCAGCTTCTCAAGTAATTGAAAAATGGCTATTGGAACACGTGCCCAAATTACCTACCCACCACTGGCTGGTTAGAATCAAATTAGAAAATATAATTTTAGCTGTTATGATTTTACAGATAATTCCGACATTTAGGCCTGTGTGCACCAAGATGACAACCCGTACGCCGGTTAAGGACGGTAAGCTCGGTTAAAATAACCGCCCGGTTTACGTCCATAACCGGCGTACGGGTTGTCGTGAACAGTAAATTTTACGTTTAGCTTATGTTAACCGTTGGTTATAATAACCGAAATCTTGGTGCAGACAGTCCTTAGTTGCTTTAATTTACCTAAACATACTATAAAATCAATGCCCACCAAGTTTAAGGAACGTTTATGCAACTAAGTAGCACTTTGTGTTTTCTTGCATCACTTTAAAAAAAAAATTTAACACGAAATAGAACCGACTCAAAACGCACGAAAAAGTAAAAAATAACTGTGCCATTTAGTTGCTTCAATTTACTTAAGCATATCTATGAAGTCGGTGCCAGCAAGTTTAAGGAATATTTATTTAACGTAGTAAAGCAGTTTATGGGTTCTAGATAATGTCCTTAAAGTAGAAACCTTGGCTGGCATCTACTCCCAGATATGCTTAAGTAAATTAAAGCAACTAAATGACACAGTTATTTTTTACTTTTTAGCGCGTTTTGAGTCGGTTCTATTTTTAAGCCACGAAAAAAACGGAGGAGGTTCTCAATTCGACACGTATATATATATATATATATATATATATATATATATGTATGACTACACATAACTTATTACCAGAGATGTACAAAATGGTTCCATAAAAGCATTTAAATACAAAATGCAAAATACTTTTCAGATTTACTATTTCAAATGCAAAATGCAAAATAGGTATTTTCAAAATGCTTTTTCAAAATAAAATACCTTTAACTTACGTCACTTATAACATTACTAAAATAAGATTACCCTAAGTTACTTATAACTATAGTAAATAATTGTCGAAAGACTCGACTAAATAGGTCCAGCTATTTCAGAGATTAGCCGGAACAAACAGATTGACAAAAAATTGATTATTGGTGTAGTATAAGCAGTAGTTCTATAAAGATAATTTGATTTATTTTTATTAATATTTAAATTTAAAAAATTTAAAAGGAATTTTACAAACAGACTTTCAACCCCTATATAACCATACAGGGATGAAATTTAAAAAAATCTTTGAATAACATATTTATTCAGTAGTTCTTATACAAATTTTCATTAACATTACTTCAAAAATTAAAGACTTTCCATAGAAACTTTCAACCCCTTCTACTTTTCTATCCAATGCAATACCTCAAAATATGAACTAGAAACGTGCCAAGTTTAAACATTCAGTGTTTTAGCGTGAATCGCGGCCGACAAAAATCCACTATCGACCAAATTCGGCAATACAGGCGCCATTTGTTCATTTTATTTCGTTTGACTGGTAATGTTGGCTAAACTTAATCACAAAGTATTTTGCATTTTGAAATGAATTTTAAAAATGCAAAATACATCTCAAAAGGTATTTCAAATAAAATACAAAATGTTTTTGTTAAAAAGTATTTAAATAGAAGTATTTCAAATAAATCACATCTCTGCTTATTACAGGGTTGTCCGATTTTGATAATTCTTTTTTTATTAGAAAGGGCTCACTTCCAAGGTAGACCCATTGTCATCATGTTAGGATCTGATGATGATATCCTGGTGAAATTGAAGGAACTCTTCAAATTTTGGAGGCACGCTTACAGCGATTTCGGTTTTTGTCTCGGTATCGGTAGCTTTTTGGCTACTAGTGTCGTATAATATGTTATGAGAGTATAGTACGAGTAAATTACGTGGCGTTAAATCACTAAAAAGTAAGAAATAAAATTTTTTAACAAAAAATAGAACCGACTCAAAACGCACTAAAAAGTAAAAAGTAACTGTGTCATTTAGTTGCTTTAATTTACTTAAGCATAATATGTATGAAGTCGGTGCCAGCCAAGTTTAAGGAACATTTATTTAACGTAGTAAAGCAGTTTGTGGGTTCTAGGTAACGTCCATAAAGTAGAAACCTTGGCTGGCACCGAATTTTTGCGTCGTATATTTAGTTCAAAACTATGTATTTCACCTCAAAGATCACAGTAAAATATCGAAAGTAAATTATTTAATAGATAGAGAAAATCCGTAGATTTTCCAAGGACACCAAAAAGAAAATAGTAAACAGGAAAAACCAAGTCATTAATGTTAGTAATTGACTAATTGACTGTTTATATCGTACAAGGTTGTACATAGTAGTACGACCGGATACCTCAATATGTAGTAGATACTATAGTTGTAGATGAGTTCACTAGGCTCACCTTATACGATAGATCAGAACAATCTTGGCTGAGCCACTGGACGCATCTACATAAAGCTACATGGTATGTCATTGTACATTGTTATTTATTTTATTACATTATTTATAATTCTATACATTCTAATTCAGTACATTTTTTTTTTATCGACTACAAGTTGGCCCTTGACTGCAATCACACGTGATGTTAAGTGATGATGCAGTCTAAGATGGAAGCGGGCTAACTTGTTAGGAGTGGGACGAAAATCCACACCTCTTTCGGTTTCTACACGACATCGTACCGGAACGCTAAATCGCTTGGCGAATATCTTTAAAATTATAACTGATACAGAACCTAAAAATATATTTTTTTTAATTTTGTCTGTTCATCTTCTTTGTCGGCTGCGGTTCAGTCGGAAACTACTGAATGAATTCAATGAAGGTAGGATATTTTTTATCGCGAAAATTAAAAAAATAATAGAAGGGGTTGAAAGTTTGTATGGAAAGTCCTTCATTTTTTAATTTATGTTTATGAAAATTAGTATAAGGACTGCTAAATGCAACTGTAGTTTCAAAATTTGTCTGAATGTATCGTTCTCCTTTGCGTCTGTATATTCTTTGCCTGCCATCAATTTGATTTAAGAGAATTCTGCACTCATAACTAAACAATTCATTACTCCATTGGTCCGCATCTCAAAGTCGATGTTCCTAAGCAAAAATTAACCTGTTTCTATGATGATTTACCTCGAGCCTTGAAGCCTTGGCGGGCACAAATGAACCCAAACCAGCTACTTCGAACCTTCTTCGTACCGTACGCTAACTTACGGTGAAACATTGTCAGGAGCTATTGAATGTAGTGGATGAGTACATGGACTGGTGGGCTGAGGGCAAAGCCAAGCAAATGTCACTATGTCTGGGGAGACGAAATACTAAATTTACATTCTATGATCCGGGTCTCTCTATTAGTGGCCAAAGCGTAACCACCATTGCTGAGGCATTGCCTTTTAAGTTCCTCGGTAGAAAGATTGATTACAAAGGATGTACTCCATCCCTTGAGATAGTTGTCGATAATTTCATAGATGACCTTAATAAGGTAGGCCAACAGCCCATAAGCGATGTAAAGCGTGGATCTATGACAACTATCTCATTTCACGTCTGACTTGGCCATTCCTTGTTTATGATATTGGCAGAATCCATCTGGCAAAACTAGATGCAAATGTCATAGAAACATTGAAGTCTTGGTTTGGTCTAGCACTCTCGGCTGACCCTTCAACTCTATTCAGAGATTACAACAATTTTGGGTTAAAACTAAAAAGGCCATCGGAACCCTATAAACACCTCAGAGTTACCAGAACGCATATTCTCGTTAAGTCCCATGACGAACTAGTTGCATCACTTCCTAAAGACGAGGGTGCCAGAAAACTCTACTCTAGGCTTCAATTTTACAAACAATTTATGGCAGGGGCTCAGGTAAATAGAACCGGGTTGGGTGCAAGACAGAAGGAGGAAGACCAAGGCATAATAAAATCTTTTCTTAAACAAGATGAGGACGACAACTATAAAGTGCATGCCATGAACTTAAAAATGCAAAATGAGTGGTTAAACTTAGGTGAGTTCTGCATCCCTCTAGTTCTGAAGTGGCGCGCCTTGCTGTACGATTGGTCTCCTGCCTTATTGAAATTTTATCTTAATACCTTTCAACTGATTCTCCCAGATCAGAGTAAACGTAACACGGGGAAAAGCCTCGGAAAAATCTTGCTATACCTGTGGTGAGGCAGTGGGCACTGCAAGGCACTTATTGGTAGGATGCAAGGTGCTCCTGGACAGGGGTCTTTACTCACGCCGCCACGATAAAGTACTAGAAACCATCCGTGAAGTTATAAGCCGTTCAGTAGCTAGAGCTCAAAAAGGGTTGACGACGAATAAAAGACAAACTAACTTCGTTAAAGCAGGTTCAAGTACAAATTCTACCAGCAAACCTTATACAATTCTGGGCTCTGCACCTGATTAGACTATATTAATGGACACATATGAAAAGCACTATAAAATCCCGGAAGACTTAGCTATTTCGACATCTAGACCGGACATATTTCTTTTTTCCAAACAAATCAAACGTATAGTCTTTGTTGAGCTTACAGTGCCGTGGGAAACAAACATCCCTAAAGACCATGTATTCAAAGTGAATAAATATTATGACCTTGCTAATGAACTAACTAAAAATGGCTATGTGGTTAGTTTATACGCGGTAGAAGTGGGTGCGAGGGGTATACCAGCGAAGTCTCTCTATGACCTGATAAAAGACCTTGGCCTTACTAGAAATGCAGTAAGCTCCATACCTATCGGAACGAGTGTCCAAAGCTCTCTAGTAGGATCCTTCCGAATTTGGCTGGGCAGGGAGAATAACTTTAACAGAGGTGGTGAGTGTTGACGGCCGTCACTAAAAGTATTCTTTTAAACCCACACCCGTGTTACAAGTCTCGGGCTCTGTTCGGAGTTTTTCTCTCAGCCACGCGATGGAGCCGGCACCTGCACGGTGAATCCATGGAATGCTAAGATATTCGTCTCGTCTCACCGCGGACTGCTTCTAACTCATGTCGGGCTTGGACGGCCGTCAAACGGGGATTCCTACGTACACGAAGCCGAATGAAACGATCATCCCTACTCGAAGTGCGTCTTTTTCTGCCTTGTCCTGCTCTTCTCACATAAGTACCGGTCTCCCTGAACCGTTGGATACTGCGATGTATCGTTGAAACTGCCGGTGTAGGTAGTATTACTAGGTGGTGCCCGCACCTTCGTCTCCGCAAATTTTAGTTGTTTTCTTTTTTTTAAATACTACAAGTTGTATGCAACCTCACCTGGTGGTAAGTGATGATGCAATCTAAGATGGAAGCGGGCTAATTTTTAAGGAGTAGAATGAAATTCACACCCCTCTGATTTCTACTCGACATCGTACCGAAACGCTAAATCGCTTGGCGATACTTCTTCACAGCCTCTCACCAGCCAGACCTGGACCAAAACCTGGAATAGAAAAATCTCAATCGACGTCATATCACCCAAGCTTTCTACGTTAAAGACGTTACTTACCTAAAACCCACAAAGTACTTTGCTACTTTGTTAAACAAATTTTTCTTAAACTTAGCTGGCACCGACTATATTGATATGATTAAGTAAATTAAAGTAATGACGCAATTATTTTTTACTTTTTAGTGCGTTTTGAAGTCGGTTTTTTATCGTAAATATCGCGTCAGTAAGTTCACAAAAATATTTGTATGTAAAAAATTGTACTAAAATCATGTTTTACAACCATCTGCTAAAAATATTACAAAAAGAGATGTTTACCTGATAATCAAAGGGCAGCGGTGTATAAAATACTGCTTATGGGCCCATTTGCATTTATCTAATTACACTGAGGTGAGCTTCCTAATGACTTGTGTAATCCCATTCACTTGTACTAGTTTTCCATAAAAAGTATACCTGCATAGCAAACTAGTCTGGGTTTATTATTCCATTTATTGTTGTTTACATATTTATTATGCGTAACATGATACTCATCCATGATATAACCCTTTGATAGGCTTTTTTATGGTTGCCGGAACATGATTTTCTTGGTCATAATTGCAGGTACAAACAAGCCTATTACCTTGCAGAGTTTGGCGGCCTCCGTGCCGTAGTGGTATGTGATTTTATAATACGCAGGTCCTGGGTTCGATTCCCGGCTGGGCTGATTGAGATTTCTCTTGATTGGCAGGCTGAAATTCTTATCACACAGTTGGCAAAGATGTAGGTAGTTACCGCCTAGCGATTTAGGTACGATGTCTTGTAGAAACCGAATTAGATAAACTTAGTTAGCCCATTTCTATCTGGTATAGAATAGGAGAGTTAGTCTTGCGAAGTCTTGCTCTACAAAATACTAGCTGTTGCCCGCGACTTCGTCCGCGTGGACTTCGATTCAGTAACCAGTATATACAGTTAGTATTGACATAAATAAATAAAATTAGTATTGCTATAAACTATTTTTAAAGCTTCTACATATACTTAACACCGTTTGATGAAGTGCTTTCGGAGGCCAGAATGTAAAGCGAATCTGGATTGGTGACGCGAGAGCATGCAACGTAAAGTCATATGTGAGAAGCTGCTTGTCCTAAGGTCGACTCCAGCCAGTGGTGGATCCAGCTTTCAATTTAGAGGAGTTTCAGTCCTGGTATAGTCATTTCATGCTCCAAATTTTTCACGGGTTTTTTGGCTTTATCAGAAGTGACATTCAACATGAGGTAGATAGATGTCCAGTGACTAATAATTGTAGAGAGATATGAGCAATTGCTGATAAACAAGGCTGAGAGAAGAATGGGTAATAGGAGAAGAAGGTTGACATGAATTATTAATGTTACGCGGTTCCGTGTTCGTAAACAAGACGGAAAATAATACACGAGATAGATAAACTGCCCGTCCAATTACCGGGAATGATTGTGTACTCATCCCTTATTTTCACCATCAAGTAGGATTGCTTGGTGGCAGAAGTAAGCGAGGTGTTAGTATTTCCTCTGCGACAAAAATTCAATATATTATGGTGCTTATCACTTTCCAAACGAGTCCTATTACAAATAGCCTGTTAATTGTTATTACTAATGCAAATTAATATGCAAAAGGCAATAAAAATGATAAAAAGAGACGCGTATTTAACGCGCGTATTACTTAAGCAGCAATTAAATATGTATTGTAAAATTGGGGAGCAAAGCATTTTTACATAACAAATAACTCTTTCTTAAATCTCTTTTATTTAGTATTAGTTATTTTACATTTTGAAGATGACACCTGATCGCGTGGATATAGTAGTTTTCGGCGCGAGTGGTTACACGGGCAAGTTTGTGGTCCAGGAGCTGGCACGCATAGCTCTGGATTACCCTGGCCTCAGCTGGGCAGTGGCTGGACGATGCAGAGAGAAGCTGAGCGCGCTGCTCAGGGACATGACCTTGAAAACTGGTAAGAAGTAACCAGGGCCGCGCCAACCCCCCACAGCGCCTGTGTGCGAAACCTATGAAGCGCCTCACCTTGCACACACTTTCAATTTACTGATTGTTCAATAGTTTAATGTTTTGGCACTCTTTTGTCTTAATGTCGGGGAATCCCCGTGACCCTACCCCGTTTGCGTCGGTATACATCCATAATTCATTCAATCAAACTCACAGCGGTTCTTTTGATTTTAACTGAGCTCGTAACTAATGTGCACTAAAACCCAAATTGTAAAATGAAACCCCACACTTGAGATCTTAGAAGGCTTGTATAATAAGCGCATTATCATGTTATAATTATTTTGTTATTTACAATGCATATGTTGCGTCTATTGTACCTGCTTTATCATCGATAGTCTACCACAATATTATGTTGTTGTGTAAATGTAACAAAAATAATTTCGATGGCAGCGCCTCTATTGTCTAGGTGCCTGTGTGCGTCGCACACTTCGCACATAGGGGCAGCTCGGCCCTGAAACTAACGAAGTAAATATAGATAAGTTTAAAAATGTATCATATACACAAAGGGTAGCAAAAGAATCATGGCGAAGCCGACACTGAAATAAATTCGTTCAAAATGTTACCTGGAGTTGGGAAGTTCGTTCTGTTATCAACACTTGGAGAGGAATGTAAGCCATCGCATGTTAAGATAATCGTTTCATTGATCTATCTCGTCTCGAGTTGAAAAGTCCTATTACTCTGCTACTGACACTTTTTTGACTTTGTACACAAAAACCCAATATTTCATAGCCAGTCTCAGGATTCGAATCTAGAATCTCTGCACAAAAAAGCAGTTAGTGCCAGTTATTTGAATTAAAACCCAGTCATGCGATCAAAAGTTGGAACAAAGTAAAAAAATGCTACTACTCTGATTTCCAGGGACAGACCTATCAGCAATTCGTCTGATCATAGCCGATGTGGGAGACGAACTGTCTTTACGGAAGCTGTGCAGCCAGGCTCGGGTGGTGGTGAACTGCTGCGGACCCTTCATGCTGTACGGAGAGCCAGTAGTCGCGGCCGCAGTGGACTGCAAGGCGCACTACGTGGACGTCAGTGGAGAGAAGCTGGTAAAACGCGGAACAGAGAGTTAAGAATAATAGCACTTTTTGTGATGAGGCTCACCCAGGGTACAAGGGAGTAACTATCAAGTTTATTTCTGCCACCAAGCAGCATTTTTGTGTTGTAATAGGATGGTTGACGGTGTATTTATAAGCTTAACACCTACGTCTCAGGATCATGACAGGGCAGCGCTTTCACAATTTACAGGCTTCGATTGTTGGTCGGTCGGTCAACTGCAAAGTGTTTCTTCCATTAGTCATTATTTTCCACTTGTTATCAAGTGACTTATTAGCTTGGTCTGTAAATTATTACTAATAAAAAAGAGCCTTCAAATTTCAAACAAATATTCAATAATAGACCAGACTGATTCACCATTTACAAATCCCAAAGTTCTTAATAACTTTTCTGTCCCCTCTTACGTTTTTTAGGGTTTCGTACCTTAAAAGGAAAAAACGAAACCGTTATAGGATCACTTCGTTGTCCATCCGTCTGTCTGATAAGACCCTTTTTCTCAGGAACGCGTGAAGGTATCAAGCTGAAATTTATATCGAATACTCAAGTCTGCTGTCCCTTAGATCGAAATTTGATACGAAGCAAAGTTATATTGCACAGATAATGGAAAAATAACGAAAACTGTATATTTTTAGTTTACATGATATACCAAAAATATTTTTAATAATTTTACACTTGCCCTCTTTTCTCATGAATACGTGAAGGTATTAAATTGAAATTCATATCAAATACTTAAGCCTATAAAACTAGCGCCAAGGCAATCAAAAGATACAGCATCCGGTTGTTTATTTGAAATACTTCTATTTAAAATGCAAATACAAAATGCAAAATACCTATTTTGTATTTTGCATTTAAATACTTTTTAACAAAAACATTTAGTATTTTATTTGAAATACCTTTTGTGTTGTATTTTCCATTTTCGACAGTTAAGTAAAATCAAAATACTTTAACGGGTAGCCAACATTCAGCCGAAATGAAATAAACTTGAATCTTGAAATTTGGTACGAAGCAACGTCATATAGCACAGATAATGGAAAAATTACGAAAACTGTATATTTTTAGTTACATGATATACCAAAAATATTTTAATAATTTTACACTTACCCTCTTTTCTCATGAATACGTGAAGGAAGGAATTGAAATTCATATCAAATAGTTGGGCCTATAAAACCATTAAGCTGTAACAAATTCAAACTTCTATGTCAACGCAATCAAAAGATACAGCATATGCATATTTACCTCTCTACTACTGGCAGCTAGTCTTTGAATTTTGAAATTTTATAACGTTTTACAGTACATAATTATGAAGGAATAATTCCGACAACCTTAAAATTTACAGGACTGGTGCGCGAGTTGCTGAACGGATAACTCGGTGTGCGAATCTGACTCGCGCTTGGCCGGTTTTTTGTCTTTCGTCAAGCATTCGTGCCCACTCACTGCTCACATCACATAAAATTAACTGCCTAAATATTCTGTTTTACAATGCAAAATGGAATGTGTTTTTTATACTTGCAGTTTGTTGATGTTTTGGAGAAAAAATATAACAAAATGGCGCGCGAGGCGGGCGTGTGTGTGGTGACCACATGTGGCCTCAGCAGCGTGCCAGCTGACTTGGGACTTATTTACCTGGAAAATAATTTTGGAGGTTAGTCTTTAACATCACCATCTTGTGTGCGTGGCCCAATAGGGTACCGACCTCCTTTTGACGTAGTACTCTATGACAAAATGAAATCCGAAATTAAAGTTATTTATCAACGTTAGTATATATTTGAAACTAACACATAATCAGGCTCCTCTCGATATGGTAGAGTCACAATACAATAGACTTGACGTTTCAAAAGAGCTTGTACAGTACAGAGTACAGCCTAGGTACTTGAAATAAATGAATGATAATGAATGAATAGTAGAGTAGTAGTAGGCATTTGAACTTAAGATGTGTCTGTCGTCTTTAGGGCAAGAGGGTATAACTCTAAACTTTTTAACTGAGAGTTTCTAGAAAGGAAGAGAAAACCAAGTAGTTCATAACCTGATCCATTGGATTGGATGATTCACCTGAGCAACGAGGCACTAATTCAGCAGCGGTTAGTGTTAATTAAAAATAATTAACTCCAAAAGAAATGTAAAGGGAAGCCAGACAGACTGGCGCCGTAACGTAATACGCAACCAAGTGATTTGCCCTCCCAAAACATGTTTTCATCTCAAAAAAAGAGTTTGTTAATGTTGCCAAGAAAGATTAAAATTCTTTGCTTTTTAGGGACGCTGAATTCCGTTGAATCGTACTTAACAATTAAGACTCCACAAAAGTATAGGGCTGAGAGAAGGAAAGGGGTCATCCGCTACACAAGCTGGGAGTCCATGTTGAACAGGTAAAATCAAAATTTGAAATTTTCACAATCATTAGAATGACGGCGATAAAAAGAAAATAAAGGCAAAGTTGCCTTTATTTTTACCCGACTGCGTCAGAAGTAGGGTAATTTTTTTCGAGCGTATGTATGTATGTATGTATGCCCATTTCTTCGGCACGCGCTACAGCTTAAACGGCTGAACAGATTTTGACATGTGAGGTGTCGTTGACTTTGGCAAAATTGTGGAGGTGACATAGGCTATATAAATTTTCAAAATGGCGGCTGTAAATGGGGGAAAAAGGGGGATGTGTGTATTTTTTCTTTTATATATATCAATAATCAATATGGGTATCAAATGAAAGGTCGTAAAAAGACCATTTTAAAAATATAAATATCATATCATGTTTATATTACTGTTTTGACAAAAAATGTCAAAAAGTGTACCAAGTCTCATTTCTATACCATAAATTAAAACTAAAAAGTCTCAAATAAAATTATTATTATAAAAAAAAACACGACAGCTTAGAAGTTAAGAACCACCACGCCTGCAGCGCCATAAAGTATTTAGAATTTTATACAGATATAGTGATCCTTGTTTTTCTTTTTTCAGTTCTTAACTTCTAAGCAGTCGGGTTTTTTTTATAATAATAATTTTATTTAACCTCAATCCAGATACATGAAGTATAAATTCAAACAGTTGTTTTGATAATATTACATAACCAACAGAATAGTAGCATATGTTTTATTAGAAATACGTATTCAATTTCAGTATGGCTGCTATGCCCCTTATAAAACCTCGGATGGAAACCTTGTTACTGAAGCCGAAACCTGAACTAAAGCAAAGGTAAGAACGAGTCAAAACTAATTTAAAACTTATCTATTTCTATTTATAGGTTAATTACTGGCCGTAAGCGAAACTTGTAGTATAGTTTTTTATTTTTATTACTATATCTTCTTTAAGTATAAAATAATAATCTTTGTGTTATTATTTGGAATTAACCTCGTTTTACGTTTCAGATGCATAATCCATAAATATCAAAACAAATGGTGTCTTCCTTTGCCAAGCACAGACGGCGAAGTAGTAAACAAAACCCAACTAAATTTATTTATTACAGACAAAAAAAGACCAGTTCAGTACAAAGCCTACATAACTTTTCTAAATATTTTCAATGCTATTGGGCTACTTTTTATTGGCGCCATATTGTTTTTCCTTAGCAAAATTTCATACACGAGACGATTGCTATTAAGTTATCCAAGGCTCTGTTCGTTTGGTATTGTGACAAATGATCATCCCAAAGAAGGAGTAATGGATGATTTGTGCTTGGAATACGAAATGCTAGGGGAGGGTTGGACCGAAGGGGCTGAAATTGAGAATACTCCACCTAATCGAAAGGTCGTGGGGAGATTTAGTGTAAGTTTACATTAATGCTTTCGTTATTTTATTATGCAAATATTTTATTACATACATAATCTAATGTATACCAATAACCAAATGTTTAAAATTTCGTTTGTCAGGTGTTTGGAAGAGATGCACCATATGTCGGCACGGCTGTTGCTGTCATATTCTCTGCTCTTGCCATTCTTCAGGAGCAGGATAAAATACCGAAAAGGTAAATTTTCATTTTTGTACCTTTAACATTACACATGTCACGTAGTCAAAATAGTATAGCTTTGTCACGGATTGTAATTTTATTGAAAGCAAAATTAAAAATCTAAAAATTAAAAGTTATAATAATTTCTTCTCCTAATTGTAGCGCCCCCTCACGATTATGTACGACAAAACCTACTCAAAAACATACACGTCATCATAACTACAAATTTATTACTGAAAACCGCATTTGAATCGGTTAACTCGTTTAGAAGATAAATGGTAACATATCGAGAAATGCACAAACTTCCTCACCCTACACGCATATACAGTCTCCGTTCCATCGCGGGTAAAAATACTCGTAGATAGAACCACCCATGGCAAATGGCACCATACGGTATTAGAACTATATCAGAATGATTTATTCAATTAAAATACAGGAAAGGACATTGCCAAAATTTGCCCCAGGCTGTGCAAATTTATGCTCATATTTAACTGTATTTATTTAAATACACAATGAATTTTAAACAACTACCCATGTTTCATAGCAATCACTTGATAACAGAATATCATAAAATCAAAAAAATAAAAATTTCAATCGATTTTTTGTGTTCTGAATCACGTGACCGTCGTCGTAGTATAAAAAGTCAACTTTTTCAACCTTCATAACTTTTTCCTGCGACTGCATAGCTACATAAAACTTTGTTTTTCTGTAAATAGAAAATCTGCACTATTTAATGACATGTATATAATTACTGGGTAGCTTGGGGTACACTTCTTTCTAAATTATGTTGTACCATAGTTAGTGTATCGCATTAAAATATTACCTTGTTTTACAGAGGCGGTGTTATGACTCCGGGCGTCGCGTTCCGAAACACCAGCTTAGTTAAAAATCTTTGTAAAAACAACTTTCGATTCGAAATTGAAGAGCAACAATAAAACTTGATGGAATAAGAAAGACTTTTCTTAATCTGACGTATGGTCTCAGTTGATGTTAAGTGATAAAGAAGCAATCATCTAGGTATCTCATTTTTAACCTCCGACGCAAAAACGACGGGGTGTTATAAGTTTCTGTGTAAATGTATGTGTATGTGTCTGTATAAATGTATGTGTATGTGTCTGTCTGTGGCATCGTAATTCCCGAACGGATGATCCGATTTTAATGCGGTTTTTTGTTTAAAAGGTAAATCAGTCGAGAGTGTTCCTAGTTATGTTTGGTGGAAATCGTTTTTTTACGTGTGATAGAAATGTTACACGCTCAGTTTGCTTGAAAACATGTGTGTGATCTGACATTTGAAACACTAATGTCTTCTGGGATCACTGAGCTGGTCTGATGATAAGGCTCGAAGGTAGGAGACGTAACCCTGGTCTACCTTTTTAGCAAACCCATCGAGTTTGGGCTCGTTGAATTTGTCTTGATTGGTTCTTTTCATGTTTCTAACTTGGGTCGGGGGTTTTTAAATTTTTAATTTAATGTTATATAAAGTAGTGTATTACAGGTATGTAAACACTTGTTAGAGTTTAATACAAATTGTCATATGCGTTGGTGAACTTCAGACGTAATGCTCAGGTTAAGCCTTTAGTTAAGGTTGTTAAAACAAACTTCACCATTTAGATTAAAACATGTCGATTATTATTACTTTCCTGTCACAAAGAGTGTTGGTAGTTATTCTTACCTTTAACTGATTGAGGTTTAAGCACCTTAATATACACAAATAGTCGTTATGGCTTTGACAAGAAGGTTTAGAGTGACTCAGCGGACAAAGTAGCGAGCTATACGCAAGATTCGCAAAACTAAAGTAACTAAAAGCTAAAAATGTGAAGAATCGAAGGACTTTGATTGATAAGACGTTACGATAGCGCCTTTAAGCGTAGTGTTTGTCGATCTCTCATTAGGATCGGCAGGATAAAACGGGGTTTTCGAGAAATGTTGGATGCAAGTAGATCGAGATCGAGCTGTCTGAAGTCTTGATAGAAGGCCTATGGTCTGTCCACTAATTTATATAGACATTATAATAAAATCTACACAGATGATTTTGAATGCGTGGACTATCTACTTCTTTATTTTGCAATATTTTCAATATTTTTTTTAATTCGAAGGTCTCAGTAGTTATCAGCAGTCTAATAAAAGATTAGATTGACACGGACAGAAGCCATCCATCAAAACTGACCGTCGACAAGACACATTTTCAGCTGACTTTCAAAAAGTTATCAGTTCGACGTGATTGTTTTTTTGATTTATGACAGGAAATCACTTGCAATGTTTTTGATTTGAGATAGCCGTTAATTTAATTTCTTATATTGAGATGTTAAAACAAATTGATAACTTTTATTGCACTTCCCGTAGAAGTGTCTATAGATCATAATATGTTAAGAGCTGGGTAATACCTTCTTCTTGACATCTGATAAACCTTTTAGGTTTTTGTTCAGAAACGGAACATTTTAACGAACTCCCTGTTGCCTTGTCGTATAATAGCGAGGCCCTGGCTTGAACTGACCTGAGCTGGGTTCAAACCAACGGTCAAACTAAAGCAAACTATTCGCAGGTGCGCCAAAGTGGCTGCAATTTTTTATCGCATTGATTGAATTATTTAAAACTGCACCGAGAGTGCTAGTCTTGTCAAATTACATTTTATTAAATTACTAGAAGATACCCGCGACTTCGCCCGCGAGCAAAACAGTGTATTTAAAATTTCCAAGAATGCCAAAAACCAAAAATAATACGTTTACTTTTTTTATAAGAACATAATGACGATAGCAAACTATTAAAAAATATCTAAAAATATAAAGTACAGATATACGCCGTCACAGACTTTCTTGTGGTCCTAATAAGGAGGAACAATCCTCGTATCCATAGTTTTGCTATATCAACAGTTTAGGCCGTTTACAATGCGAGTTCCTAGGCGGTGCGAAAATTCCATCAAATCATATTATTAGCTCTTAGTTATATATGGGACATTTTTTATAAAATTATAACAAAATTTATACTTAAACCTTTCTCAGGAATCACTTTATCTACTGTTGAAAACCGCAAGACAATCCGTTAGTGTTTGAGTTTTTTGCGAACAGACAAACAGACACGGTGAGGGACTTTTTATAATATGTAGTGATTTATTTCTTAAATAATCATCGTCATCATTATAAATCTATTTTAATGACTCACTGTAAAGCCAGGCTTACCTTTTATTTGTTATATTTATGTAATTAACAATGATGATCTTGATCGGTGACTTACCATGTGTTCCAAGGCACAAGGCAGTAGGCACTTCTCAAACAAAATTTAAATATATACTTATTTCTTGGAAGAAGTAAAAGCTCATTATTTCAAAGAACCCAGGATTTGAACCCAGCAGTAGTAGCAGCTTGACCAAGGAGGCGGTTATTTGTTGATCAACAAAGGTATAAGGGTATTAAAAAAAGCTTCAGTTGAAAATAGTTATAATTAATTTATTGATTAAAAGTTAATTGCTTATTGATACAAAATATACACACAACCGTACCTACCGCACTTTACTGTTTTATATATACATTTCATTTTGTTTACTCCATTAGCGATAAGTTATAGAATGACAACTGTACAATAGGAAATTACCTAATTATTATTATAGACTAAATGCGGCCATTCTTAGTTAAAAAATAAGATTTAGCGAACAATTTTTTATGTTTATAATTTTTTTTTATGTAGACTTTATTTCTCCTATTTACTGTACCTATCCTTAAAATGAAAGGAGTTTAGAGTATTTAGTTAAGTTTTCCAAGAAAGGAGCATTCCGTTAATGATGCCACCTGATTACCAAATATTTCAAATCTTTTGCGTCAAAATAATTCCGACATTTTGAAGAACGGAACGAAAGAATAGTAAGGCCTTAAATAATTAATTTTTCACACGCCTGAATATTTACACCATTGGTCGTGCAAACCAATCAGGGTTATGGGGGCGTTTGGAAATAATTTAGAATGACGTTTCAAAAGTGCTAGTAAATTAGTTTACTAAGCCTATACGAAATAAATGATTTAGAAAATTGAAAATTGAAATTTATCCGAGACGAATGACGTATGGAATTTTCCATTTTCCTAAGTTTATCTTGGTAGAGTCACCACAAGCAGATGAATTTGACGTTTGCTTGTAAAGTGAGCCTCCTTCATTTAGGTTTACACTAAAAATAAAGAAATTGAAACTTGAAAGAAAGAATAAAATTTTGACTTTGATTTCTTCCGTGGTCGCTCTAACTTCTTGAACACTGCTCATTAAAAACCTACAGCAATAAAAAAATACTACAGAAAATTATGATTAGGTTTTCTGTGTTTTATGATTCTATGTTAACAATACGGCCAATAGATAAAACGGCACATATTAGGTACTATAATCACATAACTTTACGATCGAAAAACCAACGAATCCAAGCTCTGATAAAAATTCAAGACTGTTTCTCAACATGCTGAGTAGATCTTACGAGTGCAATGTTTAATTGTAAAATATTTGTAATTGAATCTTAAATTAATTATGCTTGGACTCGTCGTTTTTCCGCGGGGGATAGCAAAAACAAAAAATCATTGTCCAGAATTATAGACCTTAACTAAATAAATAAAGAAAATGAGCTTTGGTTTTATGACGTCATATAAATTATACTTAAGAGCGAAAGCATTTAACCGTTAACATTTAAAACTATTGTATAAAAGAATAAATTAAAGAATGAGTTGTCTAATACAAAATCGCATAATTTACATTACCTACCAACGACTAACTTATATGCAAACCATCTTTATATAAAAAATAATCTATGCTTAGTAACTGTTAAGTAATCTCAATAACCATTTGAAAAACGCTAAAATAATATAACGTAGTTAGTATTTATCTTTTGTTTCAAAAATACAAAATAATATACCTACTAGTCTTTTAAATTAATTACGAGGGATCCAACAAAATTAACTAAAAATATATTTTTCGACAAATTTTGGATTATTGTAGGTTTGTATTGTTGCTTTTTCTATGCAATTTAAAAGTTGTTCATTAAAGGTATGTAATTTCATACCCAATAGGATTTTTTAGAATTATTGTTTACAATTGGCCATATTTTCTATTAGTATATTTGACAAAATCTACATTTCCCATTATTTTTGACTACGTAGATCGTAATGTAAATTTCCTAAAAACACAAAAATGGTTTTCGAAAATAGTCTTTGAAATTGATACCCAAAATGTAATTGGTAAAACTAGTTTAGCTGGACTCGCGACTGTTTTCATTTGAGCCTACTGCGTTAGGATGGGTGGTAGTTGGTGCTACTTCTGGAGCCACGATAAGACCTTCTTTGATTCTCTTCTTCTGTTTCATTCGTCGATTCTGGAACCATATTTTGACTTGAGTCTCATTCAGTTGTAGCGCGGATGCTATCTCTATCCTCCTCGCTCGTGTGAGGTATTTGTTAAAGTGGAATTCTTTCTCTAGTTCGGTTAGCTGTTTGTTTGTGAAATTGGTTCTTCCTGTATTGTTTAAGTTGAGAAGCGGGTTGGCTAGCATCTGGTTTCCCGTCGGAGTCCGCAGGCCGTCTTGCGGGCTTCCCAGTACACCTTGGGTCACGAAGTCTGCTGGCGGGATCATCAGTTTTGGCGCTGGAAAGAGAGAGAAAGCAAATTTAGAAAAATTAGAAAAAGAAGAATAAAAGAACTAAAATGCCATTACGTCTTGAAGGATGTGTTAATAAACACAATTGGACCTAGAAGGTGGTGGAGCAACTGACTGACCTATGGATTAATCACGACATCTCTATAAGTATATGTACACTCGATTGTCTTGAAATGTATATATACGATACCTACTTATTTTACTGTAGACATTCAATAAGAACGGATATCTTGATACTCCCACGGGAATGGGATTTGAGCGAGAGAAGCGCTGGTCACAGCTTGTCAATATAAAAAAAAATACATATTATTGTTCTATGTAGTGGCTTTTATACTGGATGTCATTTGACCACAACAAAATGTCAATAGCCGTCGCTCCGCAAACTTTTTCTGCTCAAGGAATTAAAAAAATATTTGCAGTCGCAGGTCCGTGGGTTTGTTTGTACGCCTCATAATATGTTTACGAGGCCACAAAGAGACGTCGGTGGGAGCTCGGAGCATACAATGACAGGTGTCAATTTTTTCTAATTCCGGGGGGAAAAGATAAAAGATATTTAAATATTGGCTGTTAAGGTGCGTTTTTTCAAGACATGGGAAAATTTTGGAATTTTAGCACCACAGAACCTCTTCTATTTAATTGGCACATCTATCGTCATAATATAAACTGCATGCTAGGACATAGAGTCATCTCTATCACATGTTTATGCAAAAAAGCTTGATTGATTAATAGAAACCTGCCTTATGTAGTAGGTATTATTTACCTATTGCATGATTGAGACATTAAATAATGACCCTTTTATGCCCAAATGTCGATTCCTTAAAAAATGTCGGTTTTGAAGTTAATGTACAACAGTGTCAAAGCGGTTGTAACAAAAATCGGTATTCTCCAATGACATTTTACTATATTGGACTGACAGTCGAATTTAAGATGGGATGATCGACGAGATGTAAGCAAGATGTTTGTACGGCGTATATTTTTCAAGAATCGACATACTGGAATTAATTGAAGAAAATATGTACAATTGTAATATTAAGCGCATTATGGGTTTCCATAAACGATAAAAAGATGATCCGGTCCCAGAAAATAACAAATATAATGTAGATTGAGTATATTGGTTACGTTATCCGCAGTTGGTTACAATTGATTAAGTTTATAATGACAAAAAGGCTTCAAATACAGAGGAGTTTCGACACGGGAACTAGGGCTTTGTATAAGAAAAAAATTGGTAAATTGTTTTGTTATCGGCACTTGTTAGTATATCATGCAGCTAGTGGAGTTATTAGATACATATAACCAGACATAATATAAGTGTGTGTTTGTGCCCTTGTGCAAAATTAGACAGTGCGCCGATTCGACGACGTTTCCATCTCTCTCTGTCTAACACGACACACGATATATAATCGACATGCTGAACTTAAAAAATACTTGATTTGAATGGTTATATTTTGTTTGTTAGTAATTTTAAGCTTCAAGACTGTCGAGACGTACTCAACAAAGCGCACCTTAAGCCAGACGCCCCGCTGCGCAGGAGTGCCTAACCTGCAGTCGCTTCACGGTAAATGTGAAGTTTTGACGTTTATTATTGTAGAAAAGTAAACACGGATTGAGTTCTACGTGTCGTGCTGTCTGAGCGTTGCGGCGCGGGAGCGCGGGGCGAGGGGCGCGGGGCAAGGGGTCATGTTGGTCGTTTCACTTTTACGCTTCATCAGAGACGTGTAAATGCCACTCTACGTAGACTTTGTGTCCTGTTGTTTAAAGCTGACCTTTATAATGACGGTTAATATGATTAAAAAGTTCCAGAAATGGGTGGTTTCAAAACTCCAGTGTATCTACAGAAGTTGAGATGAGTTTATGAGTGAATGAGAGAGTGGTGGGAATACACCTCTTATTCCCACCACTCTCTCATTCACTCTCCGTGTCCCGGAGAGAACATTAAGCCGTCTATTCGTTATCATTAACATCTGATGGTGGTCGCTTAAGACTCAGACATTAGACAATCGTAGTCAGTCTAAGCTCTATATCTCTTCTCTCCGAAAGAGGCAGATCTGGCCTGATAGTAAAACGCCTGCAGGCTAATAATGATGATTCAAAGCACCGGAAGAAAGCCAGTGCTATATTGCGCTTAAAAGGTTGTTAATGCACCATAATTATAATCTGTACTGTAACAGGGCATCTCACTACCAAACTCTTCAAACGCAAAAATACGTAGTTTGAAACATCTCACGAAGCTAAATTGCCAAAAAAATATTTGCTCTTTTTGTATATTGTTTATGCATATGATACCGATGAGTGGTTTGCAAACTACCCGCCTATCAGCGATATTAGGCGGGAGCGGCGGGATTATGGGATTACCTTCTCTACCTATATTGCAAAGGGCGCGTATCTACCTGTTTGTTCTGTTTATTAATTTTCGACAAGTAGCTACTGAAAATTGAATAGGTATGTATCAGTTTTTGGAAGTAGTTTTTCATTAAATATAAATAATAAATAAATAAATCTTTTATTTGCAAGAATGTGGTTACAATGTCGATCTTAAAGTCAAATTACAAAAATATGTCCAATCACATCCTACCACATACATGGTGTGCAAAAAAATGTATTAAAGTTAAACTATACATATACTTTTTTTAAAAATAATTACAAATTACGTTATTATAAACCTTATATTATCATCACAGTGTAGTAATAATCGTCAAATATTTAAATGTAAAGGATTATAATTATACAATGTCAAAAAAATATATATAAAAGAAATTAAAATTTGTTTTCCGTGAAGTACTCATTTACAGTATAAAACATTTTATCTAATAGCATTTTATGTACTTTATTTTTAAATTGTGTCATATTGTTTAATGTTGTCAGATGTTCAGGTAACCTATTGAAAATACTTATTGCCATACAGTATGCACTTTTTTCAAATATCTTAAGACGCCTAGGTGGCAATGGAATTTTATTTCTTCTTCTGTGCCTATCTGAGTTATTAACTACGTTTTGAATGCCAAATAACTGTGGGTATTTTTTTATAAATATAACTGTTTCATATAAGTAAAGACAAGGCAAAGGAAGAATTTTATGGCTTTTAAATAAAGGCCTACAACTACTCATCAATTAGGCAAGCTTTTTGTTTAATGAAAATTTTGCTAGCATATGCCCATGATAAGCAAGTAATGCAGTTTTTTTACTTGAGGTTCTACTAATTTTCCTCAAGACATATGCGAGTCTAGAAGCTAAGTTTTCTACGTGGACTTTCCAATTACAATGTGTATCAAACATAAGACCTAAGAAGGATATATCAGCTACTTCTTCTATGTTATGTGCCATATGGCTTATCTGTAGATTACTAGGGACACTGTTGTATGTTAGAAATTGAATGTATTTGGTTTTGTTTATGTTTATAGATAGATTATTAGAACCTAACCATTCAATTGTTTTTGACAAGGTACTATTGATTTCATTTTATAGCTCAGATTTGTTTTTACATTTAAAAATTATTGTTGTATCGTCAGCGTATAATATGCACTGATGCTTAATATTGTCCGGTAGGTCATTTATGTAATTAAACAGTTTTTATAACCTAAACTTCGTATGTTTTACATTAACTTCCAACTCTGATTAATTTTGTGAGATAGTGATGATTTTACATTGCAGAATTATGTATTACTATTAATAATTATAATATTATGTTGTATAAGGAACAATAAATCTGCAAAAAGTTACGTGGATTAACCGAACGAGGGTATGCGCTCAAGAGAAGAAAGGCTACGAGAAAAGCCAAAACAAACTCAGGTATATTTGTGTGTATTGATTTATGCTAAAAAGTCAGTTAACCTTTGAATCCGAGAAATGTGAATAAATAGTTATTTGACGGTCACGTTTGAATAATTATTATTACGATAAGTACCTTTACTTATCTAATATTAAGTAATTAATTCTCAAACATATCAGAGAGCGTGACACAAATGACAGTTCCATACTACCAGTCTTTAAACTTAACAATTCATAAATTGAAACACCTTTTCAATGCGTAATCGCATGTATCGGATGTCAGATCTATACCAAATGGTGACATCAGCTGGTGGTTTTTTTATACATTATGTACACCCATTTTTCGGTAAAGAATTTAGGCAAATATGGCGGCGATGGTACGACGAAAAAAATTACGACGCATCTGCCGTATTGTCCAATTTTCGACCAATGACATCCACTCGCGCTCCCCTAGCTGTCATTTAGCTGTCAGAATTTGGAATTCTTTATGACACACCATTGTCTGCGCGGCGTGTCCAATTTATACATCGTTCAAGAAAGAGATGGGTAATATTAGAATTATACACGATCATTCATATTGGTTACATCCGTCTCTTTCTCGTTTGTAATGGTAACAACGCGCAGGTCGTGTAACTTCAAACTTTTTTCGTATAGGGCGTTGACAATGTACATTTTGTGCATTTCGACAATCAGCCTGATGGCATGGCCCGCGTAATTCAGATGTTGATGTTATTGATGGTTTGTAGCCCGCATTGGTTGGTAAATAAGGGGTTATATTTACATGGGGTTGCTCAATTAAGGAATTTGGCGTTTCGAATGTAAATCTGAATGGGTTTATTTAACTCTTTGTAACCGTAGCTATTTGGCTTAGGGGGCTTAATTGCTGGCATGATTGAATAAAATGTTCTCGCAGTTTTCCGAAGGAAAAATTACTGTGTAGCTACCTATATCCCTTTTCTTTATCCGATTGCCAAAAGAGCTTTAAGACTTAACTTGCAATGACGCTGAGGTATAACGTCGCAAAACACCTAATGAAACAATTTTTTCAACGAACATTTATTATAATCTCTTAAGATTAAGATGCTCTGGTTCCTGAGTGCAAAGTAGATATAGAGCTTTTTAAGTGTTAGGGTGGCTTGGGTTTTTGGAAAAGTATATATTACCACACATAACTTTTTAAGTATCAGGGTTGTTTTTGATAATTCGTTTTTGTCCATGAAAAATTAAACAATTTGGAGGCACGGGATCGGTTCCGGTAGCTTTTAGGCTCAACCTATAATATTATGCATTTTCTGTTGATAAATCTAAAAAGTAAGAAATAAAATTCTTTTCTGTAAGTAAAAAGTAAAAAATAACTGTGTCACTTAGTTGCTATTTTACTTTTTAGTGCGTTTTGCGTCGGTTCTATTTTTTGTCAATTTTTTTACTTCACCAAAACACTTCTATAAATATATTAGAGGAATTGAAACGGAAAGGTTTAAGTTATTTCGTGTTCACGAAAATAAATACTTGTTTACGCTTTTTATTAGAGTATATGCTAGGGAGAATATTTATAAACATACATGAAAAATAAACTCCTCTTTAGATGAAGGTTCAACATACATTGCGTAATCCCTGCGCGTGGGTTACCGACAGTGTCACTCAAGCTGCGCAGTGCAAACACTGCGTAATGGATTACTGCTGTCGCGACCTTCGCTGAAGCTGTTGGTATAGCGTTACCTCTATACGCTACCTCATGGTACAGTGGTTACTTTATAGGTAAAGCGATAGAAAGTTACATGAATGTAACTATCAAGTAACAGTAGTTCAAAGAGTAGTAGAGCTTTTAGAGACAGAGCTCTTCCGGGGAAATACTATGGTCATGTTTATTTCTGCCAAGTATTGCTGTGTCCCGGTCTGAAGGGCATGGTTGGTGGTGTAATTACATAGTGAAGCATAATATTTACGCCTCAGGTTGATGGATTCGGTGGACTCAGGGCATGTTCCTTGCATATCCTGCGAAGTGTTTGTCTGTTTATCAGGTGTATCTGTTTGTTCCACCAATCTTACAAAAGTAGACACAAACAATTTTTACTAATTATAGCAATAAGTGTTTACTTTTTGAGTTTATGGTACTAAAGAATTGAAAGATCATTTATTAAAGATGTATCGAGGCAGTTGTATCGTCTTTCGTAATTATAAGAAGTAGATGACTTCTTATAATAGCAATTAAATGATAAAAAATATTTAATTAAACATTGTAAATAATTAAACTTGCCATCCTCGAGTCTGAGTTTCGACAATGTACGAAAAGGTGTTCTGTTCTCAGCAATGTTCTTAAATTGCGGATAGACGAGTCCGGTCAACTTCCGGAGGCTTTTGGCTAAATATTTTTTCTTCTAAGATTAATTTTATACCGAAAAGAATATCTACTAAGTTTGATAGATAAAGCATAAAACGATATTTTAGTAGACGCTCGCGTATATACCGTTCCCGTAGGAATATGTGGAAAAATGTATGTAAACCAGGATATAATCTATCTCGATTTCAGCCAAACTAGGACAACGCTTGTGTCGTGAAGAAGCAACAAACATGAATATGCACAAAATTTCGCTTTTATAATATTAGAATGTTTATTCGGAACGTCTCCCATAAGAGAGTCTTCGAACAGTGCGTGTTGCCAGTGATGACCTACGGATCCGAGTCTAGGTCGCTGATTGCAGGCTTCACAAGAAGGCTCAGAGTCACTCAGCGGGCGATAGAAAGAGCAATGCTCGGAGTATTTCTGCGTTATCGAATCAGAAATGAGGAGATCTGCGGAAGAACCAAAGTAACCGACATAGCTCAGCGAGTCGCAGAACTGAAGTGGTAATGGGCGGGGCACGTGGTTCGAACAGCGGATAGACGTTGCGGGCCCAAGGTGCTAGATTGGCGACCCCGCACCAGAAAGTGCAGTGTTGGTCGACCACCAACCAGGTGGACTGACGACATCAAACGTGTCGCAGGGAGCCGCTGGCAACAGGCGGCTCGGGATCGTTGTGTTTGGAAGTCCCTAATAAGGGCCTATGTCCAGCAGTGGACGTCTACCTGCTGGTAATGATGATAATGATGAATATTAGATGATAAACACGTGTTTTAAAAAATTCAATATTAAAATATTACGCAGTGTATTAAACATGATGACAGGGGTCGCAAATAGGTAAGATCGTCAGCTAAACCATGCAAGCTACGCAATGCAAACAGTCGTAATGGATTAGCAGTGTCGGTGTAGGCGGCCTTCTACTGTTACAGACAAACAGACAAACACGCGGCGCCTTTGACGAGACCCGCGCACTATGTGGCTGTGCTGAGAACATAACATAAGTTTGCCTTTTTCACATGGGACTATTATGCGGGTCAACTGATAACTTAACATTAGGTGTGCCGTAAATCAAATCAAATAAAAATATTTTATTTCAAGAAGGCTTTATAAGAAGTTGGTATAAGACTGCCTGTTTCTTGAGACTTGGCCAAGAATATTAATTAATAGAAGTGTTTAGAAAGTTCAGCATTTATAATAATAGTTTTTTTTAAATATTCAATATTTAAATTCCTTCACGAATTGTTGTCTTTATGTTTGACAGTATTATATAGTCTAGGTTTTCATCTTCATTATACCATCTTGTTTCTGTGTTTTGTAACTTAAGTTATATTCTCTTTAGTTAAATTTATGTCCACTTTTGTTTGTTTACTGAATGGAGTAATAGTGGTAACTAAAAAATACATCTAGTATCATAACTCTTTTTTTAGCAACATCATCAGAAGGGGTCAAAAGGCACAAGCAGCAAAAGAACATTAATCAAAATATCAACACATTTTTATTACAAAACTTCCTTAAATCAAATCAAAATGAAACAATCTTACATTAAACACTAGTTACAGTTACAGTAGTTTAGGCCACAAAACTGCCCATGCTAAAACTGGAATTGATAATGTCCACTTCCACAATTTAATAAACCGTCCTTTATATAAGCCAAAAACGCCGCAGAGTACATCCTTTTTTTATGATTTTCCTCTATAGCCTTTTAAAGCGCAGGGTTCAATGCTTCTAACACTTTATTTAATAAATATTTAAGCTTATCTATCTACAAGTATCTATTGCCTTAAATATAATAAACCGCTTTTTATTTTTTTTTCCTTTTTTTGTTGTTTGGTAAAAAAGAATTCTAAGACTTGTTTTAAAATTTGAAATGAATTTATTAATTTTTCATGCTATAAACACAACTTTTGAATTAATATAAAAGTAAACAAATATTAGGACCAAATATTGGAGCTATAAACAAGAATCCTTGGAGTGGATATAAAACAAAGAAACGCGACACCAGCGCGCAATGTCAGCTCGGAGGATAGCCGCCATACGGCCATAGACGAAACAGAAGAGTTTGTCTTTGGTTTTGCGTCACCGTCAATATTGACCTAAACCTGCGTGTGCGCATGCCGGCCGCTGCGCGAGCTTGTTTCCGTTGTAGAATAAACGTGAGCTATCCTACACACGTCAACATGTTGTAATGAGTCAATTACGGTTCACTAGATATTTAGTCTATACAGATCCCAAGAGGACTATTGTTCTTTATTTACATACTAGCAGTCGCCCGCGACTTCGTCCGCGTGAAAACCTCTTAGGTACCCTTCTAATTTTAAAGACAGACTTTCATACAAAATGTGTAAAGGCACATATAGTGTGCTCATTCCCTGCTCCCCCTCTCAATTTAATTTTTTTATAGTTTCCCGTGAAGCAATATCCTCCGTCCCGTCCCGTGTACTAAAGGTCTACATTTTTGTTAAACATTGTATGATATTTCAGTACATTAACATAAAAAAATATATTTATGGCAAGCTGATGGGTATAAATTGATATTAAATAGTATATTTCACTCTTCGAGTCTAGCCTTCAGAATAAACAAAAATAATTTTACAATCCGACACGCAGATAGAGCCCGTTTAAACAAACGAACAAACTCTTCCGTGTACTAAATAGATATTTGAACAAAGATCGAATTCTTAATTCATCATCGTATATATAACATAGATCTAAACACCCCTCCCGCACGCGCGCCCCCGCCTTGGTGACGCTCACTTCGCAACGCAGAAATAGTAATATTTTAATTTCGCCATAACGTCAAAACCAAAAGTCCAATTTTAATCTTTTAAAAACCAAATATTATCTACATAAACTGTACTTAGTGATGAAATAATTTATTTTGATAAGGATTAATAGCATGAGTAAAATAAATGCGTTTAAATGTAGTCCAAAAAAAAATTAAGATTTTAAAATAAAAAAATGGTTATTGTGCCTCACTCGACATAGATAGGTATAGTGTGTCGCGGACTTTTTTGTAGATATTTATAAGATCTCCAATTAATTAGAACATTTTATGGTTCTATCTTTTATAGTTTAGGCAGCGTACGCAAAATAAGTAATTTTTCTGGTTGATTTTTTACACCTTGTGTCCGAAAAACCCAAATATTTTACGGAACCCTATTTTTTTCCAAAATAAAATTTAGCCTATGTTACTCGTGGATAATGTAGCTTTCGAATGGTGAAAGAATTTTTAAAAACGGTCCAATAGTTTTTGAGCCTATTCATTACAACCAAGCAAACAAACAAAGTTTTCCTCTTTATAATATTAGTATAGATAGCACATTCATTTTTTATTTAATGTTGACTATGTTTTGTTCAAATCTTTAATTTTAATAATTAAGTCAAAATTCGCAGAACACGTCATTAGAGACAAAGAGATGTACAATATTTTATCCCAAAGGATCACAAAGTTTATTAGAAATTGCAGCGTTAATTAAAAAATAAAGAAAAACAAGCAATAAAACGAATAATAATAGTGCTGTGTAATTAATTTCCAAAATGCATTGAAACTCAAGTTAATAGTAACAGTTCTTATAAAAAAATCCGACTGCTTCTTTTTGATAGAAAGTGCATTCCTATCCACGGGTAGAGTTTCGCTAACAGACTTGATTTGCTTTTTACTAGATGTGCCTAGCTGATAAAGTCGCGGAAATCCTGTAGGAGTAACGAGAAATCCGTTCTTAGTAATTTCACTTATAAGTTAACGTGACGTAGGTATTGCGCAGTGGATACAAGCACGTTGCCCGCAACGGGCACTACGCAAACAGCGGTGCGTGTGATGTGGCCGGTTGTGCTGATGCGCAAACAGCGCCGCTTGCGCAACGGATCTATGCGGGCTGCTTCATCTCATAACCATTCTATGGGGGTTCCGTAACGTACTTACATTATACAAAACCCTAAAAACCGAAACAAGAGAGAGTCTGCTTTCAAAGTAGATGATAGAAAATCCGTAAAATATTATGATCTGTCACCCCCCTACAAAATTCTAATTCAAATAAATTTCTTTCAAGTAGGTAAATTGTTACACAAGCAGTTAGGTAAGTTAATTATGTCTGTGCGAAGTGACTCTACGACCTGCTTGAAAGGCAGATTCTACAGAGAAGGCTGGGAAAGATGCTCAGCAGATGCTCTTTCAAAAATTATTATATTTTACAATCTTAGTAATTTCCTGTGCAAAAGTAAAAGAAGAAGGAGATTGCTTCCAACAATAATTGTCGTAAAAATCTTATATTCCTTATGAATAGCCTAAACTTAAATGGATACATTTTCAATCGCGAAGAAATAGTAAAATTTGTTACGTAAATTTATAAAATTAAATTGTTTTAAAATTTATTAAGTTAAAATATTCTCGGTATTGTAGGTACAATATAGTATACAATAGTAGGTAGTACTTTTACAAGGCTTATAATATATTACTTTAAAGTATTGTACAAGTTTTGGTAATGGAACTATATATCAGGGATTTTAATTATATGTTAAATTCTGTAAAGCAGTTTGAGCTGTGAAAAGTAGATAACAAAAAATAGAACCAGGGACAACCCACCACCACCCATGGCCCTTTCAACCTCTCGGTCATTTGGGCCCAATCTCGGGAGGGCAACCCGGAATCCGCACTTCTCTTCGCGTTTCATCATCAGGATCAAAAAATAGAACCGACTCAAAACGCACTAAAAAGTAAAAAATAACTGTGTCATTTAGTTGCTTTAATTTACTTAAGCATATCTATGAAGTCGGTGCCAGCCAAGTTTAAGGAACATTTTATTTTACGTAGTAAAGCAGTTTATGGGTTCTAGGTAACGTAATTAAAGTAGAAACCTTGGCTGGCACCGACTCTTAGATGTGCTTAAGTAAATTAAAGCAACTACATGACACAGTTATTTTTTACGTTTAAGTGCGTTTTGAGTCGGTTCTATTTTTTGTTAAAAATTTTTATTTCTTACTTTTTGTGATTTATCGCCACGTAACGTACTCGTACTATACTGTCATAGTATATTATACGGCACTAGTAGCCAAAAAGCTACCGATACCGAGACAAAAACTATAATCGCTGTAAGCGTGCCTCCAAAATTTGAAGAGTTCCTTCAATTTCCCCAGGATATCATCATCCGACCGTAACACGATGACAATGGGACCACTTTGGATGTAGGCCCTTTCAAATAAAAAAATAATTATCAAAATCGTACAACTCTGTAAAAAGTTATGCGTGGTCATACATAAAAAAAATATACGTGTCGAATTGAGAACCTCCTCCGTTTTTTTTCGTCGGTTAAAAAGAATTAGTATACATATTTTAAGAAATTGTAATGTGTAATAATAAAGTTTTTCATTTTAACTTTAACTTCGTCCGCACGTAGATTCAGGATACCTATTCATAAGTTTTGTGACAATTTAGTATTACTACGGATTTCCTCACGAATTTTGTCCGTCACAAAATGTAATAAAGTGTGTCCAATAAAACGAATTAATATCCGACCGGACACCGACAACAAATGTTACATTGTAACAGATTGGTTTGTCGGGCCGAAAGGATTAGATCGAGGGACAGCTTGTGGGGCTGACGGATAAACTTCTGTTAGTTAAGTTATTGGCTAACTTACTTATATTTACACAATAATTAAAAACCTATGTTGACATGGGAAATGTTAGTTTACGACGGTGTAATACGATGAGGCAATACAATGGAAGGTTCACATATACGAATACAGACCGAAAAATAAATTCTTTGAACATAAAAAATTGAGTCATTAGATCTCTCATTGATCCACATATGAAGTTTCGGGTCACAAAGTCTTTATTGACTTTTTTGTTTTTTCTTCGAAGAAAAAGCTCTTATTCCAGAGTTAGGAAGATGGTGGTCTAAGCTCCATATCCCCTCTCCTAAACCAGGGAATGGGAGAGGACAAAAATATTATCAGTATATAATACAAAATGGAGTGATAGGTCACGAAAGGCTTTCACTAGCACCATGTTGTTTCCATTAGGACACACCGTTGCTTGTCGTTACGTATCAGCGATATAGTGAGGATTCAACAATCGTCATCCACTTCCATCGCCATCATAAGTCATTTTTTCTCAAACTACTCGCAATAGTTTTCATTATTTATGATTTTGTTTATAATTTTAATTTTTCAAGCACTTGCAAGGCAACTGCTGCAAATTATGTTTTTTTATAAGTGAAAAAAATAAAATTATAATTTATATATAATTATAAACAGCAAGAGATTGTAATAGATTCAAAAACACCGATTTCGTAAGAAATATATGCATGTATCTAATTGGCTGTAAATAATTGTGATTTCATGTATACTATACCTTTTATTTCAGTTTTTTTGTTCGTATAATAAATATTTAATTACATTGCTAAGTCTTAAGTTAATTAAATAAATCTTTATCTATACAAATATATAAAATTAAAGTGTCTGTTGGTAATTTTAAATTAACTTTTTTTTGTAATGTATACGATATACATTACATACGTATATATTTATTTAAATTTTTTAAAATTATAGTCTATTTTTATTATATATTTGTCTTTTTGTTCCGGCTACATAGCGAAAGTTATAAGGAGTAACTAAGGCTTCTTTAATTTCAAAAATTTTATCTATATTAATTTTAATTCTACGCGGTTAAAGTCGCGGGCGTCCGCTAGGTACAAAAAAATTAAAAATAAATACCTACCAAATACACAGTGACAGGTCGGGGAGATGAGGGGGGTCCAGGGGGTCTGTAGCAAAGTATTAATAATTTCAAGTGCTTGAAAAATTAAAATTATAAACAAAATCATAAATAATGAAAACTATTGCGAGTAGTTTGAGAAAAAATGACTTATGATGGCGATGGAAGTGGATGACGATTGTTGAATCCTCACTATATCGCTGATACGTAACGACAAGCAACGGTGTGTCCTAATGGAAACAACATGGTGCTAGTGAAAGCCTTTCGTGACCTATCACTCCATTTTGTATTATATACTGATAATATTTTTGTCCTCTCCCATTCCCTGGTTTAGGAGAGGGGATATGGAGCTTAGACCACCATCTTCCTAACTCTGGAATAAGAGCTTTTTCTTCGAAGAAAAAACAAAAAAGTCAATAAAGACTTTGTGACCCGAAACTTCATATGTGGATCAATGAGAGATCTAATGACTCAATTTTTTATGTTCAAAGAATTTATTTTTCGGTCTGTATTCGTATATGTGAACCTTCCATTGTATTGCCTCATCGTATTACACCGTCGTAAACTAACATTTCCCATGTCAACATAGGTTTTTAATTATTGTGTAAATATAAGTAAGTTAGCCAATAACTTAACTAACAGAAGTTTATCCGTCAGCCCCACAAGCTGTCCCTCGATCTAATCCTTTCGGCCCGACAAACCAATCTGTTACAATGTAACATTTGTTGTCGGTGTCCGGTCGGATATTAATTCGTTTTATTGGACACACTTTATTACATTTTGTGACGGACAAAATTCGTGAGGAAATCCGTAGTAATACTAAATTGTCACAAAACTTATGAATAGGTATCCTGAATCTACGTGCGGACGAAGTTAAAGTTAAAATGAAAAACTTTATTATTACACATTACAATTTCTTAAAATATGTATACTAATTCTTTTTAACCGACGAAAAAAAACGGAGGAGGTTCTCAATTCGACACGTATATTTTTTTTATGTATGACCACGCACAACTTTTTACAGAGTTGTACGATTTTGATAATTATTTTTTTATTAGAAAGAGCATACATCCAAGGTGGTCCCATTGTCATCGTGTTACGGTCGGATGATGATATCCTGGGGAAATTGAAGGAACTCTTCAAATTTTGGAGGCACGCTTACAGCGATTATAGTTTTTGTCTCGGTATCGGTAGCTTTTTGGCTACTAGTGCCGTATAATATACTATGACAGTATAGTACGAGTACGTTACGTGGCGATAAATCACAAAAAGTAAGAAATAAAAATTTTTAACAAAAAATAGAACCGACTCAAAACGCACTTAAACGTAAAAAATAACTGTGTCATGTAGTTGCTTTAATTTACTTAAGCATATCTAAGAGTCGGTGCCAGCCAAGGTTTCTACTTTAATTACGTTACCTAGAACCCATAAACTGCTTTACTACGTAAAATAAAATGTTCCTTAAACTTGGCTGGCACCGACTTCATAGATATGCTTAAGTAAATTAAAGCAACTAAATGACACAGTTATTTTTTACTTTTTAGTGCGTTTTGAGTCGGTTCTATTTTTTGATCCTGATGATGAAACGCGAAGAGAAGTGCGGATTCCGGGTTGCCCTCCCGAGATTGGGCCCAAATGACCGAGAGGTTGAAAGGGCCATGGGTGGTGGTGGGTTGTCCCTGGTTCTATTTTTTGTTATCTACTTTTCACAGCTCAAACTGCTTTACAGAATTTAACATATAATTAAAATCCCTGATATATAGTTCCATTACCAAAACTTGTACAATACTCGAAAGTAATATATTATAAGCCTTATAAAAGTCCTACCTACTATTGTATACTATATTGTACCTACAATACCGAGAATATTTTAACTTAATAAATTTTAAAACAATTTAATTTTATAAATTTACGTAACAAATTTTACTATTTCTTCGCGATTGAAAATGTATCCATTTAAGTTTAGGCTATTCATAAGGAATATAAGATTTTTACGACAATTATTGTTGGAAGCAATCTCCTTCTTCTTTTACTTTTGCACAGGAAATTACTAAGATTGTAAAATATAAAAATTTTTGAAAGAGCATCTGCTGAGCTTCTTGCCCAGCCTTCTCTGTAGAATCTACCTGTCAAACAGGTCGTAGAGTCACTTCGCACAGACATAATTACCTTACCTAACTGCTTGTGTAACAGTTTACTTGAAAGAAATTAATTTGAATTTGAATTTTGGAGGGGGGTGACAGATCATATTTTACGTATTTTCTATCATCTACTTTGAAAGCAGACTCCCTCTTGTTTTTGTTTTCACCGTTTTGTATAATGTAAGTACGTTACGGAACCCCCATAGAATGGTTATGAGATGAAGCAGCCCGCATAGATCCGTTGCGCAAGCGGCGCTGTTTGCGCATCAGCACAACCGGCCACATCACACGCACCGCTGTTTGCGTAGTGCCCGTTGCGGGCAACGTGCTTGTATCCACTGCGCAATACCTACGTCACGTTAACTTATAAGTGAAATTACTAAGAACGGATTTCTCGTTACTCCTACAGGATTTCCGCGACTTTATCAGCTAGGCACATCTAGTAAAAAGCAAATCAAGTCTGTTAGCGAAACTCTACCCGTGGATAGGAATGCACTTTCTATCAAAAAGAAGCAGTCGGATTTTTTTATAAGAACTGTTACTATTAACTTGAGTTTCAATGCATTTTGGAAATTAATTACACAGCACTATTATTATTCGTTTTATTGCTTGTTTTTCTTTATTTTTTAATTAACGCTGCAATTTCTAATAAACTTTGTGATCCTTTGGGATAAAATATTGTACATCTCTTTGTCTCTAATGACGTGTTCTGCGAATTTTGACTTAATTATTAAAATTAAAGATTTGAACAAAACATAGTCAACATTAAATAAAAAATGAATGTGCTATCTATACTAATATTATAAAGAGGAAAACTTTGTTTGTTTGCTTGGTTGTAATGAATAGGCTCAAAAACTATTGGACCGTTTTTAAAAATTCTTTCACCATTCGAAAGCTACATTATCCACGAGTAACATAGGCTAAATTTTATTTTGGAAAAAAATAGGGTTCCGTAAAATATTTGGGTTTTTCGGACACAAGGTGTAAAAAATCAACCAGAAAAATTACTTATTTTGCGTACGCTGCCTAAACTATAAAAGATAGAACCATAAAATGTTCTAATTAATTGGAGATCTTATAAATATCTACAAAAAAGTCCGCGACACACTATACCTATCTATGTCGAGTGAGGCACAATAACCATTTTTTTATTTTAAAATCTTAATTTTTTTTTGGACTACATTTAAACGCATTTATTTTACTCATGCTATTAATCCTTATCAAAATAAATTATTTCATCACTAAGTACAGTTTATGTAGATAATATTTGGTTTTTAAAAGATTAAAATTGGACTTTTGGTTTTGACGTTATGGCGAAATTAAAATATTACTATTTCTGCGTTGCGAAGTGAGCGTCACCAAGGCGGGGGCGCGCGTGCGGGAGGGGTGTTTAGATCTATGTTATATATACGATGATGAATTAAGAATTCGATCTTTGTTCAAATATCTATTTAGTACACGGAAGAGTTTGTTCGTTTGTTTAAACGGGCTCTATCTGCGTGTCGGATTGTAAAATTATTTTTGTTTATTCTGAAGGCTAGACTCGAAGAGTGAAATATACTATTTAATATCAATTTATACCCATCAGCTTGCCATAAATATATTTTTTTATGTTAATGTACTGAAATATCATACAATGTTTAACAAAAATGTAGACCTTTAGTACACGGGACGGGACGGAGGATATTGCTTCACGGGAAATATTTAATTACATTGCTAAGTCTTAAGTTAATTAAATAAATCTTTATCTATACAAATATATAAAATTAAAGTGTCTGTTGGTAATTTTAAATTAACTTTTTTTTGTAATGTATACGATATACATTACATACGTATATATTTATTTAAATTTTTTAAAATTATAGTCTATTTTTATTATATATTTGTCTTTTTGTTCCGGCTACATAGCGAAAGTTATAAGGAGTAACTAAGGCTTCTTTAATTTCAAAAATTTTATCTATATTAATTTTAATTCTACGCGGTTAAAGTCGCGGGCGTCCGCTAGGTACAAAAAAATTAAAAATAAATACCTACCAAATACACAGTGACAGGTCGGGGAGATGAGGGGGGTCCAGGGGGTCTGTAGCAAAGTATTAATAATTTCATCCCGGCGTTGCTCGACAGTCGACAGGGTGACGGATCACCGCTGGGCGGAAAAAATACTGCTTTATGTTTACCATCTAAGTGCAGCGAACGCTATCTGTGACTTTCTTTTATAGCCATGGTTGTAGAGTGCAGTTAACATGTCTCTACATAGTAATGCACAACAAAAATCCAATATGTTAATATGCAAGAATAAAACCTATACTAATATTATATATGCCGATTTTAATGTTGGTATCTAGCGTAAGAAAGGACATAGGCTACTTTTTTCGAAGTATCAAAAAACAAAATTTTGTTTTTTTGGCGTCCGCTAGTTATATTATAAGCCTCGAGCCTGTAATATCATAAACAACCATATATTTCAGTAGCACCATTGTGTAACGATGGTATAATAAGTGGGCATTGCGATTTTTTAAATTCGTCTCTATTATTCAAAACAAGCAGATACAACCGCGAGAAATATAATGTATTGCAAGCTTTAAGGAACACCAACAAATAAATTGTATGTGAGCCTTTTAAAAGTAAGAAAGGGAATAGCAAGCTGTCCTTAAGAGATAGATGTATGTTGTTGTAGACTTTTTGTAGAACTAATAAAGAGGAACGATTATACATAGGTACATTTGTTGTCTCAAATAGATAAAACACCGATTGCTGTAAAATTACCATGCGGCTTTCCGATTCTTTTAATAATAATCGTCATCTAAAATCTTCCTCAAGTATTATCACGAACAGACAGACCTTATTACCCGACTGTGCTACGCAAAAGAGTAGAAATGTGTTTATCGGCCTATTTATTTTTTACTACTGGAAGCCATATTGTTAAAGTGAAAAAAATTAAAGTCAACAAACTATGTCAAACGTTGAAGAGGAATTTAAAAATCATTTTTAGTTTTCTTTCGTAAAATGAATCTAGTGTTTAATGCCTCGTTCATTTTTGAATTGGCTGGACGTACGCGTATGTGAAAATGAATACAGCTGATAAATAGAAACATTAGGTATATTTTAAAATAAGGAAGTAGGTAACTAGCATTACTTTTTTACAATTATCACATGCAAAAAATAACTGTTGTTATGTTATTAGTATTTAAATATAATTTCCAAAAAAATACCTAATATTCGTTCAGTTTCTGAGGATGGGTGTAGAGATTTTTGATAATCTTTAATGCAGTAAGTAAAATAAAAAAAAAAACTAAAATTTCATCAAAGACACGGACATAAATTAAAAGCTGAAATATCACAGAGTCTTTTCATTTTTTCATCAGCAAATCTAAAGGGTTTTTGCCGGATAAGCATCAGAGTCCTAGCTTATTAGCTATTAAGAACTATTTAGAAGAAAATCCATAGTTTAAAATATAAGAATTGTACATTAAACTCGATTTCTATAATAGAACGGTTCAATTATAATTGTACCGTAAGAGTAAGTACCTGTTTACCTAGATTTCAGACATCACAAGTCTTGAAGAAACTTTGTATAATTAAATAACAACTTAAGCATAACATGAAGACGTCGACAAAAGCACTGCCGAAAAAATACACAGTGGTCAGCCTGTCAATCAAAATCCATCAGTCTATTATGGAACGTATAATGAGAATGTTAGAGTTGACAATCGCGTGTAAGCTGCCGGCGGGGCATGTTAGGGGATGAAAGGACCCCTCGAGAGGCCATCCATCGTCCGTGACGCCTCCGGGGGATGAACTTGTTCCGTTCCGCACAATAGCGGGACATGAAAATGTTTGTGCTTTTTCTGGATTCAGAGGATAAATAAGTTTTGCCTTTTATATGGAATTGTACATATTCTAGCGTTATTCGTATTATTTATCTTGCTTGCTCGGAGATGACTGTTTTAACCATAAAAGAAGACAACTTTTATTTATATCTACAATATTCTAGAAGACAGCGACTAAACCACACTCAATAATGATCTACATACATGAAAATTTCTTATATTAAAAATTACGTAGATTAAGTAACTTTTGTATATAATTTTAATTATTATTTTAGGAACAAAATCTTTATTTCCAACTCCTTGAAACAGTTTAATAAAAATTCATAAAATGTTGTCAGCGTTTACGTTTTAAGTCGTAAAATGCGAACTCAAAGAAAATTGCCATCAAAGTTCGACTTGTAAAGCAGATGCCTCGTGTTGTCAAAAAAGCCGAAGATTTGTCCTTCTAATATTATTCAGTTGTAAATTGTTTTATATTTGGGAGGATATTAATCTGCTATTGTAGTTAGTACTCCAACTCCAAGAATAAGTACATATATAACATCACAAAGACAAAGACAACAAGACATCCTACCATTTTCGACGGCCGTTGCATAATTTCTTAGCCTTTTCCACTCTTCTTAATCCTTTGACACAAGTTCGTCGGCTTAGGGCAGTCTTGACCTGGCCACAATTTAAATTGTCCTGAATTTGGTCCAGGAACATTTGCCTAGGCCTTACAACATTTCCATTCACTCTTTCATCCATTCTCTCTACGTGCCTAAACCATCAAAGCATTCCTTTCTCAATTTTTGTCACTACACCTTCCCTTACACCTCACCGTTCTCTTCAAGAACATCTCATTCCAAGAATATTAGTTGTAATCTCACAAGTTATCTTATGTTTCACATTATCTGTGATTTTGGTAGTCGACGTGAAGTAGGTATCTGTTCATATCTATGTAGACACCTACGTGCGTGCAAAATTTACAAAATGTAAAGATTTGTTTGACATTTACATCTTATCATGGGATTACGATAAAATAAAATTGATAAAATATATTATTTTGGGCGCTAACACATGCGCCTGCGTCCTATTTCCATTTTCAGTATTTACAGATTGTGTATTATTAGACATATTAGGTTCTCGAGTTGTTTTTTTAAAACTCTACTGAATACATAGTACGAAAAAATCGTCAATCATTATTGTCATTATATTTGCATAGCCTCATATACAAATGATATAGGCTTCTTCTTTTATTAACATGAGATTGGGACCTTGGAGTCAGAGCGCCCACTCTGCTTCAGTAACGATTGTTTTGATTTTGTGGCGAGGTAAGAAAGTCCCTTTTGAAAGTGTTAGTCTTTTTAAAATTAAAAAAATTTGTAACACTACTGTTTCAACAATTTGTTGTGTTGTGTTAATAAGTCCACCGTATACTACTACCTACTACTACTAACTGCCTCATTGATCTAGACTGCCTCGTTGGCCTAGTGGTTAACCTATGTGGCTTCGATCACGAGGTCCTGGGTCGGCTCACGGAATAATTCTGAGTTTTTCATTCTTCTTTGAAATTCTCAGTACATTCCAAGCCCGGAGTCAGGAAGTTGGCGGTGTCACAGCCCCGTGCCTTGGAGAGGACGTTAAGCCGTCGTTCCCGGTCACTGTCATCATCATCTGATAGTGATCGTTAATAAATGAAACATTATCACCCACCAACCCGCATTGAAGTACCCTGGTGGGTGTACGCTCCATATCCCCTAAGGAGGAAGGCCTGGCCCTGTAGTAGACCGTTAATAGGCTGATAATGATGATAATGATGATACCTAAGTGTTTAAAAGCATACCATATATCACACTATCATGTGTGAAATTCTCCTTGTAAAATTATATTGACACGTTTACGTTCCATGATAAAATTTTCCACAACCTTACCAAACTTTTTGTTTGTTCGAACAACGCAGACGTATCCGGGTGACGCTAGCAGTAACAGATAACGTTATCGCAAATCAGCGCAACAAGCAACAACACAACGAGGCCTGGCGACGTGCTCGTCGAGATAAGTTCTAAATCACCTTGTTCAGCTCAGGAGCAGATACAGACGCAGACGAGATGTCCGCTTGTCTAAATATTTACTATCTACGTTTCAGTTATCGAGATGGATGGATGATGTTTCGATTGTTTTACAGGTTTTTGATAATTTTCAATGGAGTATTTTTATATACCTTTACCAATGATAATTGTCTGATTGTCAATACATACCATATACTATAGAGAGTTGAATAGAGGTTCCTTGTACATTGACCTATCTACGTGCTAACGTAGATAATAAAGGTCTACATGAAAATCCTTCATCTTGGCTGTTGAAGGGTACACAAGGGTCCAAAACACTAGCGTGATAGCTTCCAATATATTTTTTTTGACTACAAGTAGGCTCTTGATTACTAATTCTTAACAGTTGGAAGTAATACGTGAAGCATTAAAACATGTTTGGCTTGCAGCAGCCTGATCCGTGACGGACTAATACTAAAGATTGAAGATTTAAAACTCAATTTACTTATGTTTTTGGCGACGATCTTTTTTTATCGACTACAAGTTGGCCCTTGACTGCTATCACACCTGATGTTAAGTGATGATGCAATGGAGTTGGATGAAATCCACACTCCTTTCGGTTTCTAAACGACATCGTACCGGAACGCTAAGTCGCTTAGCGGTACGTCTTTGTTGGTAGGGTGGTAACTGGCCAGGGCGAGTGTCTCCCACCAGCCAGACCTAGACAAATTAAGAAAAATCTCAATCCGCCCCGCCGGGAAACGAACCCAGGATCTCCTTCTTCCAAATCCACCGCGCATACCACTGTGCCACGGAGGTCGTCAACATTGTTCCAAACAAGCGTGTTCCAACCAACATTGCTTTCCATCAGCCGTGATTATAGTCAAATTCAAGCCGATACTGAAGTAAAAGCAACGGATAAATTGAATTGCGTAATAAATCGATTTATAAAATAGTATTTTGGTGCGAAGACCACTTATCAGGGCAGATGATAAACGCAAATTTGACAGGTTCGCTACCGATTACAAGCCACCGTACAGTTTGGTACCACTTCTAATATTACCACTGTAATCTTATCAGACCGTGTTTGGAACATTCAAGGTGTTTTCTAGTTTTGTTTTTGTCGTAGAAGAGCTGTTAGTGATAAAGCTCGCTAGTGACTAGAATTAGACGCAAGGTTGCATACATATGTTATTAAACATTGTTCCTAACGAATGTGTTTTGTTAAGGTTCGACAATTATAAAATAAAGAGAATAACTAAAGTTAATGGCTCAATTACTGATAATTAATTAATTGCTAATAGCTAAAGCAAAACTTACATATCTTACAATTACAATAGGTATGGTACGGTATACTAAATAGATATAGACCGTACTTAAATGTAAATGTCTGGACATTTTTACAATCCAATTGTAAAAATATAGGACTTGCAGCGGTGCTAGAATATATTTCTTATCCGTGTAGGACTTTTTATTTTCCCGGCTAACTTTTAGCTTTCTAAAATATTAATGAATGTTACCTCCCTAGGACGCTGCCGCCCCTAGACCGCGGTTTATATATACGGCCAATTAACGAATTCAGTAGTGATTTCGAGTAGAAACCCAGAACTTCAAGATTTTTTATTAAACTACGAAACCTTCCTCTATATAAACCTTCCTCTGGAATCAATCTATCTATTTATAAAATGCGGCGCATAGTTTTAAAAAGAGTGTAAGTACATGCAGCGGAAAGCAATCGTGTTTTAGGTCCATCATGTTACGAAAATTCCATTCTAGAAATGAATTAAATAAAGAGTACCTAACATATTTAGAATGGGAATGGTATTGTTTTGTAGGTATAAATATAATCATTGTCAGCTAAAAGTATTAAAATATTTCATATAATAATATCCAACAATCCGTAGTGATTAAATATTGACATGATCGGCGATTATCTTCATGATTTACAACGTTCAGCTTATCTTTCCACTACCATGATGTATTTGTTCAATATTCCCCTAAATATACTGGGGTTTTGATACTTAAATCTTACTCGCTAGTTATATTACTATTTTGAAAGTTGGGACATAATATCAATTGTTGCGATGCCGACGGCATGGATAGGCGTCCGCATTTTCGCATCGTAAGTTATATTTTGAATTAAAAAAATGTTTAATTTTTCTTTGACAAATCATTTATTTATTTGCTAAACATGGGTAATACAGTAATACAATTCTAATAAAAAGATCCAAACATGTTTTGCCACAAGGCGTGCAAATATTTACAAACTTAGAAATAAGGTTAGGTAATTAAAATGTCAAAATTATTACATGTCAATTATTAAAATTATAAAAATGTTATTAAGTAACATACATAACCAGACATAATTGTATATGTTACGGTAAAAATCCGTTTTTGGTTAGAACGTGTTTTTCCAAGTTAAAACTAGTTTTTTACGAAAGGCCTTAGTGAAAACTTGAAATAAAACCTGAACGAAGTTATTGAGTTCGAAGTTTAAGCTTAGATAAGAACTTTAAGAATTTAATTGAAGATCTGAGCACCCTGACTTGATTAGGTACATGTCAATTATTAAAATTATAAAAATGTTATTAAGTAACATACATAACCACACATAAATGTATCTGTTACGGTAAAAATCCGTTTTTGGTTACAACGCTTTTTTCCAAGCTAAAACTAGTTTTTTACGAAAGGCCTTAGTGAAAACTTTAAATAAAACCTGAACGAAATGATTATGTTCTAAGTTTAAGCTTGGATAAGAACATTATTTAATTGAAGATCTGAGCACCCTGACTCCACGCAGTCTGTCTACCCCTAGAGTATTTTTGTAAAGTGCGAAACCAAAAGCTCGCGTAGGCGGTTCGGAATGAAGTTCCTTTAGCGTAGGCACTTTAAATACTTGCTGTTATTATTAACAAATATGATTAATTCGAGTCTACGCAATTTTGTCTGCCTTTAAGTGTTATAATAAACCGCAAAACGAGAAACTCACGACATGACAGTTTAATTCTATTTTTCACCAAGGCTTCCCTTGTTCTAACTGGGAAAAGCACGCTCTAAACAAAAACGGGTTGTAAGTGTATCTATCGTAATTGCATTTCTGCGAAATGCTTTAAATTCTTGTTGTCTGTCTGTCCGCATTTATATGTTCCCTTTCAACTTCCCCGATTGATGATATATCCTTATTAAGTCTGAAGAGTATTTTTAGCTAAGAAGCGAAGAACACACCTAAGAAATTACATAAAATCGTTAAAAATATTCACTTCCGGTTCAAATTTTCAAACCGAAATTTATGTATAACATTACATTCAATATAAGGCGAAGCAGAAATGCAGAAGTGTGAATGGCTGGAAGCCGTTAATTTATATGTATTATAAAAAAAAAGTAAGTAAAAAAGTATGTATGTACGTATTATAAAAAAAATATTTATAGCAACGAAGGTGCTAAGAATTAATCGATCTATTTTTATCTGTATTTAATATGTGTATCTAGTAATAGATCTACTGTCGAATCAAAATATTAATCATGTCTTTTTAAGGTTCCTTTTCTTAAAAGGAAAAAACGTAATCCTTACAGTATCATTCTGTAGTCCGACCGTCCGTCCGTCTGTCTGTTAAGACCTTTTGTCTCGGAATCGCGTGTATGTATTAAATTATTAGAGAAATTGGTACTTAATAATAAGTGGAAATACGTTAATTTGAATATGAAATGATTATACCTAATCTGAATATAAACGCTTCGCCTCCTCGTGATGCGCTGATAACATCTGAAGCCCTTCCGGTGGACGATTTTGCCGACACTTTGACACTTGACACATGACGGTTGACTGTCATCTTGACGGTTGTATAAAATTTGACAAGTTGCGATCGAGCAGCTAGTAATAAATGAAATATGAACTGTCGATAATAATTGACTAAATCAACGCGCAGGTGTGATTGCACAGAAGCTTGTATTATCAATTTACCAGCTGACAGTCGCGATAAAGAGTCAACATTTGAGACTTTCACTATTTCTTTCTTATATCTTTAATTTATTGAGAAAAAGTTTATACAAAAAAAATATTATTATTTTTTGTATGCTTTGACGCCCGAATACCAAAATGTCGCACAAATGTCAAAAAGGTTTAAGTATATTACTGAGCATCTACAAAATTACAAATCCGTACTTATCGTCAGTCAATAATGACTACCATCGAAAATAGTATTGAAATTCAGGAGTTTCAAGTGAATGGTGGCCATAAGTGTTTGTTTTTTTCACAACTTTCCCAATATTGTATTGCAGGGCTTTTGTATCATTCAATAAGGTTTTCAGTTAGTTAGTTAGTTATATAAAAAGCAAGGCTCTACACTCTTGCTTTTGGTTTAAGTTTCTTTTGGAGAAACTAATCGCTGTAGTTTGGAAAGTAACACGCATTTTCTCTTGCCTTGTCATACAGGTCTTTATTTCATGCCTAATAAAGTCTTGACTTTAAGCATCCAGAACATGTTTCATGACGAAGCATTTGCACGGCCGTATCAAATATAAAAAATAACAACAATCAAGATACATGAGCGTATAACGGTATAAATTTCCCTAACAATGCTACCGCGACAATGAAGTCGTCAGACATTTCGGCCATTCGACTGCAGCTGCTACATCGATAAAGCAGCCCAATCGATCACCTCACGTCGCGAGGCGCACTATCCGGTAATTTATTATATTTGGAGTAAGTCGGATGCCGGCCAGGTATGTCAACACTCTATAAATCAATTAGGTGTACATCCCGCGCCGATAACGCCGTGACTCTATGTGCTCGAGACGTTTTTATAATTATGTCTCGCCTTATCGTTTTGACAATGGACAAGGGATTGCAATTAGGTCTGTAAGATTGCTTTAATATACTTGTCTGTTTATATGAGAACTCGATCGCTACAATGATTTACAACCAATCAGTCATCGTGGCTTTATTTTGTTTACTTTTTTTATTGGGCGGCCGGAACGATGAGCTTCGTTGTTATCGAATTACAAAACACAATTACAGAAAATTTTTGTTTATCTGGATTAAGCCTCCTACAATTTGTTACAGCACCTGTATCTACCGCAATTCTGTAACGAAACTCCTAAGTGCGGGTGGAATTTGTCACTATCTCTCTCTATGTGTAGTATCGCGTTTAATATCGAGAGATGGAGACAAAGTGAAAACACACACTGTCTACTTTCGTTACAGAATAGCACTAATGGATATGAATTTCGACCGCGGTCTCGAAATGATCATATTTAGCAATAAACCACAGCAGATCCAAAATCTCTCTAGGTCTGAGAATCACAACACTTTTATATCTTTAAAGCTCTTAAAGAAAAGCTTGATCCTCCATCCATTCCACTAGGCGGAGCTCAACTTTACAAGCTTTAGTCCCGCTCAGACTCAAGGCTCCTCGTAACACTGTTACGGTTCATTAAGTAGCCTACAGTAATTAGACAATTTAAAAAAAGTATTAATCCCAGTTTTATATTAAAATACTAGTGCCCTGCTCCAGGTTGTATGTGTTAATAGCTGAAGCAGTTTGTATTCTCCGTTCATTCATTTGTTGCTCAGTTGTATCAATACTGTACGAAACTTCCAGTCTTTCTACTTCTTATATTAAGACCTATGTATGGATGAACGTAATATCTTTGACTGTAGGTACTTGTATTTAACAAGAAAGTTATAGTAGTTATCAAAGTATAGTAAATAGTTAAGTGACAGCAGGAAACACGGGCACCGGAACAGTACTACTGTACGCGTGTTGAGGGAAATGTCAATCTCTTCGTACAACGGTGCTAGTTCTTGTGCCAATATGCAGTTATTAATGGCCCATTTACTAAGTACCTATAAATATTTTTCCATCATAAAAATTAATATCTTAGCATTCCATGTATTCACGATGGGTGCGCGTGCGCCGGATCCTTATCGTGGCACAGGTTTAGGTTTAAAGAGCTTTATACAGATGCATTAACACTCATCATTGCTGCTCCCTGACCAGGCACATTTGGGTACAGTTAGGCCAAGGACTTTAAGCAGGTTGTAGAAAGATTTTATTGCTTGCTACTATTACTGCATATAAACGCCATACATAGCCATTTTAGACTAAAGACAAGACTTGTTAGGTCATATTTTTTTACAACTTTCCCAATATTGTATTGTAGAGCTTTTGTATCATTCAATAAGCTTTTCAGTTAGTTACATAAAAAGCAAGACAAGGCTCACATTCTACACTCTTTGGTTTACGTTTTTGGCGAAATTAAACTCTGTAGTTTTGAACGTAACACGCTTTTTCCTTTTCTTTGTTACACTTACTTTATTTTATGCCTTGACTTTAAGCTCGTAATTCAGAACATGTTTCGCAAATTAGTATGGTGGGGTTGACTAATATATTTAACTTTATGTTAGATGAACACTTAATGCGATTGAAGTCGCAAGCAAAAGCTCTTTAAAATAAATATAGTTATTATCTATGGTTAGCGTGTAACATCGCCTCAAGTAGCGAAGTGTTTATCTAAGGAATCCGTTATCAAATATTTAATCGATTAACACGGAACCACCTGACGTACCTACTCCTATCTATACACCTCATAAAAATCACAGCTACACACACATGCGAGTACATTAACTTAAACGTGAATTATTTAATAATATAAACACTGAAAATAAGATTGTACAATTAAATCAAAATACTTTTAAATACTCAGTAGATGCAGTCTTAAGTTCATTATAAATAGTTCAATATAAAATTTTTTTGTTGTGTTCTGTGAAAATCCGACGACAAAGAAGATATTGACCGGGATCTGTTTATCATGCTCTCCGCGTCACGTGGGACGTCAACTTCCCAACTCCGAGCATAGAATTTCACTGAAGATCTACGCCATTACTTAGTTGATATCTTTTGGACGCGTAAAGTTTGGTTCCTCATTCCTCAAACGAACTTGAAACTTCCGTTTTTCCTACCACCTACAATATGGTTTAAGTCAAGAGTTAATAGGCATCTTCTAGGCAAGCGCGTACCACCGTAGACTGTATCATCGCTTACCATCAAGCGTGATTCAGCTGTTGTGATGAGCGTGATAACCTAGAGCATTAAAAAAAGAATTCTTAGCAGAAGGAAAGACTCGGAATTATTCAACAACCCGACCTAGGAATCGATCTCGTGATCCGACAAATAGACTACCAATAAGACCAATAGGCCCAAGATGTGCATGGGAAATTATTGGTCACCCAATAGCGCGTAATTGAGCATATTGCACTTTTTTTATTGACTATAAGTTAGCCCTTGACTGCTATCACACCTGACGTTAAGTGATGATGCAGTTTAAGATGGAAGCGGGCTAACTTGTTAGGAGTAGGATGAAAATCCACCCCCCTTTCGGTTTCTACACGACATCGTACGGGAACGCTAAATCACTTGGCGATACGTCTTTATCGGTAGGGTGTTAACTAGCCACGGCGAAAAGCCTCCCACCAGCCAGACCAAGACAAATTAAGAAAAATCTCAATCTGCCCCGCTGGGAATCGAACCCAGGACTTCCGTCTTATAAATCCACCGCGCATACCACTGCACCACGGAGGTCGTCAACTTTCTTTCGTTGCATTGGGGCGAACGATAGAACATTTTCAATTCCGTCGCTATTGGGCGATGATATGTCGTTTTCTCTACAAGAGATACCGCATCGAATCTTAGGCTCACAAATCGACAGTTATTAAGGAAGTCCAAATGAATCAAACCCAGTAGTGGCGTATAATCATAGCAGAGCGTGTGCTTAGGCCCCATCCATCACCACTATCAGTAATGTGGTGATAAGCTATCACTGCCGTTTCACATCGACTGCCCTCTCGATACAATAATCTGTTTGTACTGGGAGCCAAATCGTAACGTAATTGAGCTTTCCAACATTCATCCAGCCTTTATCAGAGGGATACCTAGAGATAGACTACACAGTGAATAACGCACCATTTGACGACCATAACTAGTACTATCGGAATGGTATTGTGTTTGATCTAAATAGGCATCTAAAAAACATTGGCAAGGTTTTAATAGAGTAGTTCTCAAATACTGCTACTACTACTCTAACTCTTTCACTAACTAGCGTCAAAAGGATATCATCCAAAACGTACCAAAAAGTCAAAGTGCCGGCCAAAGAAAAAAAATAGTTATTTGGATTGCTGTCAGTGTAAAAAGTGTTAGGAATAATATAATCTATCTATTTAAAAACAAAATTCTCGTTTACCGTTTAAACTTCAATATCAATGAAGGTTTCACAGCATTGCTGTGTTAGTAAAAAATGTTTAGAATAACATAATTTATCTATTTAAAAACAAAATTCTCGCTTAGCGTTTAAAATTCAATATCAGCGAAAATAAAGGTTTCACAGCATTGCTGTCGTAACAAAAAATGTTTAGAATAACAAAATTTATCTACTTAAAAACAAAATTTTCGCTTAGTGTTTAAAATTCAATATCAGCGAAAATAAAGGTTTCACAGCATTGCTGTCGTAGCAAATAATGTTTATAACAACGACTACAATATGTTTAAAAACAAATATCTCGGAAAAATTCTGCACTTTTAAACTTAAATATCAACGAAAGTAAAGGTTTCACAGCATTATATATAGATAGTAAAAATAACACCTTCAATCCAAGTAACTACTTTTTTTTCTTTGGCCGGCACTTTGACATTTTGGTATTTTTTGTATGGGCCGTGAAAGATGTCCTTTCAGTAATTACTAGTTCAAACTTGATGTTTGAGTTATGATTCGAGTATACGAATTTAGAGTTTAGTATATGCTTAGTAATATAAGACTAAGCACCGCTATTTCACCCTCATACAAAATGAAAAATAATGCTAAATTATAAGTTACTTGGTCATCAAATAGCGCGCAAACGAAATTATTGCTCTGTCTTTTGTTGCGTTAATCATCTATTCAAAAAACATATATGTCGGAGGAATTAGACTAGAGACTTAGAATAGATTGTTGTAATATTGTGATAGATATCATTGTTTATGGAAATGTTACTGTCTGTGGAAGTAATTACTTATGGTATGTCACGAGTTTGTTTATGGAAGTAATCGAAATAGAACTAATTGTAAATCATTTAATGAGAGATATGAGATAGGTGCTCACTTAAAACGTTAACTTCAATTTGATTTATTACATGTAAATTATTTATTAAATGTTGCGAATACCTCAAATCATTTTTAAAGTTAGTGTATTGATATGTAGACTCCAATAGGATGTAGCGACTAATCAGAGACAAGGTGCCAAACCTAGAGTGGGGTCAAATGACTTGAAAAAAATTTTTAAATAAAAAGTAAAAAATAACTGTGTCATTTAGTTGCTTTAATTTACTTAAGCATATCTATGAAGTCAGTGCCAGCCAAGTTTAAGGAACATTTATTTTACGTAGTAAAGCAGTTTGTGGGTTCTAGGTAACGTCCTTAAAGTAAAAACCTTGGCTGGCACCGACTCCTAGATATGCTTAAGTAAATTAAAGCAAATAAATGACACAGTTATTTTTTACTTTTTAGTGCGTTTTGAGTCGGTTCTATTTTTTGTTAAAAATTTTTATTTCTTACTTTTTAGTGATTTATCGCCACGTAACCTACTCGTACTATACTGTCATAGTATATTATACGGCACTAGTAGCCAAAAAGTTACCGATACCGAGACAAATACCGAAATCGCTGTAAGCGTGCCGCCTAAATTGGAAGAGTTCCTTGAATTTCCCCAGGATATCATCATCCGATCCTAACATGATAACAATGGGACCACCTTGGAAGTATGCCCTTTCTAATAAAAAAAGAATTATCAAAATCGGACTACTCTGTAAAAAGTTATGCGTGGTCATACATAAAAAAAAAAAAACAAATATACGTGTCGAATTGAGAACCTCCTCCGTTTTTTTCGTCGGTTAAAAATAGCAGAGATGTGGGCAGTTTTAGTTTGATAGTTTAAAAGAGTAGTTTAACGTGGGTTGGTCGAGGTGGACCTTTGTGAAAGCGCTGTAACAAGTGTAGATTGTACAACAAGTAAAGATTGGTCGCGTGAACCTACTGCTCTGAATCTTAATAATACTCCAAGAATTATAGAAATTTACTTCATGTATCAAACCATTGTAAAATTGCAATAAATCTGTTCGTGAAGACAAAGACATTATTTTATGCTTGCAAAATACCCTGATTGCTCACGATATACTAAAAAACACTAAAGAAATGTCAAGGAGAATACTGTCGACATATATATTACTACAATACTAATAAATAAAATTTTAATGTCCGTTTGAAATTTTAAATTAACAGCTTTTCACTATTTTGCATTTAAAAGTATGTTTCCGGAATATACATTAAAAAAATTTCTGGCTGCCTGTTTGTACCAGCTAATCTCCAAAATTACTGGACAGATTTTGACGGGACTTTCACTTGCAAATAGATAGGATTATTACAAGGAGTAAATTAGGCTAGCTTTATTTTAGAAATTTAATTTAATTTTAATTTCATGCGGACAAAGTCGTGTGCATCGTAAATATTGTACTGTTTAAATAAAATTTAAGTAACGCACTACAATTCCATGTATACGTTATTAAGTAACTAAGTAACATAGCTATTAACTACTATAAGTTTAAACCGACCAGTCGCTAATCCCCGGCGAGTAAGCGCGGTGGGCAAGCAGCAGTAATCCGGTAATAATGTTCGATAAACTCTTAATTGCTCCACAGTAGGCTAACTGTAGGCTAGGAGACAACAGATAGATTAGATATATATAACATACAGAGAATGTGGTCGTTTTGTTAGCGAAGCAAAATAATTATATATTATCATCGACTGTTATCGTTAAAAAAGATTTTTTTTATAAATGAGTTTCGATACCACACGCCTCTCCCTCTATAGATATAACTGTAAGTTATTTATAGACGTCAAAAAAAAAAAAAACAACAACAAAAGTACTTGTTGTCCCGACAATTTTTGGAAGTTCCCCTCGATTTCTCCAGGATTCCATAATCAGATCCTAACATGATGACTACGGGAACATTTTGGAACATTTTGGAAGCTTACAGTGCCGTGGGTATACCGGCGAAGTCTCTCTATAACTTGCTAAAAGACCTTGGCCTTACTAGAAGTGGGGTCCTTCCGAATTTGGCTGGGCAGGGAGAATAACTTGAACAGAGGAGGTGAGTGTTGACGGCCGTCACTAAGAGTACTCTTTTAAACATACACCCGTGTCACAAGTCTCGGGCTCTGTTCGGAGTTTTTCTCTCAGCCACGCGATGGACCCGCACGGTGAATCCATGGAATGCTAAGATATTCGTCTCTTTCTAACGAAAAAAATATTGTCGAAATCAGACTACTACTGAGTGGTATAAAAAATACACGTCAAATTGAGAACCTGCTCCGTTTCTCGTCGCTTAAAAATCAGTCGCAAGAATGTTTCTACCGTCTCTTAGACTATGCCGTGTGAGAGCAAGTGGTGCGGAACGATAGCGTTCCGTAACTCATTATTATTTTAACCGAATACAGGAGATACTACTAACTGAATTACGAATTATTGTTTTCATATAGCTTATACATATCTACTATTTAAAACTTGTGTTGAAATATTCGCACCCTGAATAACCTGTGGTTACGAATAACCTGTGGTTAATAAGAGTCCAACAAAAGCATAGTTTATCTTTAACAGTAAATGTTAAGCTATAACAACTCTACGCTTACTCGGATTCAATACCGAGCGGTCATGGTTTCGAATCGCGTCCAGTGGATTATAGTCATAGGAACTTACTCGTATTTCTCACACATCCATCCATCTGACTAAGTAAAAGTAAAGGTCAAATCCTTACTAATATTGTAAAGGCGAAAGTTTGTATGTTACTCGTTCCCGCAAAAACTACTAAATGAATTTTGATGAAAATTTACAATAATATAGCTTACATATTAGTATAACACAATGGACACATTTTATCCCGAAAATTCCAAGGGAACGAGAAATTCGCGGGAAACAACGGGCGTCCTCTTTTTAAACAATATAATATGGCTAAGTGAATATTTAATATAATACCAGGATAGTTAAAAAAGTAAAGTTCTTGTTATAACAACACGTATAAATAAAAATGTTTAAAATAAAAAGGGCTCATCTCACAATTTTTTTTAATTTGAAAGTAAATTAAAAAGCACATCCTGTACAACATCCTCCGTATTATTATAGCTTTAAAAATGATTTATTCAACACTATTAATCCCACCTCCTCCCACGTGTCCGTCTGTGCTCTATCTCCGAAACCACCAGACAATGGCTTTACGCTGTTATCTACAGAATGCGTTTATCTCAACTAACCCACATGGTTAAATGTTGCTGCATTAATGATAGAAAGGTATCGTGATAACTTGTAAAGCGTCGGTCACATTGTTGCGTTGTTACTTGTAGTTTGTGTTTAAAGTACGTTTAGCCTCTCGTTTTAACTCAGACTGACACAGAAGTAAAGCGGCGCGTCGCATCTTAATTTTTGCCTATGCCAAATTTATGTCTTTCTCTCTGGTGTTATACAAATGAAACAATGAAATTAAACGTCGCGGCACAAGGGAATCACTCCATTTTAGAATTTAAAAAATAATACAACTTTGTACCTTAGCAATCTAAGTTGAGCCTGAGGCTTAATTAAAATAAACCGTGTGTGTCAACTTATGCATACTCAGTAACTTACAGTAAATTTTAATTTTAATACATCTAAATAGTTCACATTTAACCAGCGACATATTATATCTATGCAATTAACATTATTAAAGAAGGAGCTTCACAACACTACTTCACTAAAAACTGTAATGCAATGTAATCGTTGTGTTTTGGCCTCTATACTTAGGGTCTTTTCACATCTGGTAGAAGACCTTGAATCGTGAAAGGCAAATTTAATAATAGTTGAAATGTCTAAACACATAAATATCCGATTTGACGAGTAAAGTCCAAAATACTTCAAAAATCATCCGACCGCACAAAAATACAGCTGGAACAAACACATCCTCATTCTTATTATTCCTGACTTTAAGCACTACGAGTATCAAATCAGCGCAAATCAATATGAACAATTGTATTAAAAACACAACACTCATGAAGCGACTTTCATTAAATCTACGGATACAATGCAATAGTATTACAAAGAACATAGCGACAGGAATCGACATAATTAATAGAATAGACGTCAATCTAATAGCAGGCACGGTCATAGATATGGTCTCTGTGATAAAGAAAAACAAGAAGAATATCAGAATTTCTTCGTACAGTTGCACCACTGCCACAGATGTGTACGCAAACTTTGATACTTGTTTTAGTGTATATAAATTAGCACCGTTTTCAAACAGGAATAAATCTGCGAACATTTTCAAAGAAATACACGCTGTCCAAATAGGTATTAGCAGGCTTATATATGTTGTTGCTTGGTACACAATTGATAATACTTCCACCATATCTTCACTCATTTCTCCATCTCTTATTAAAGTATATAAGTAAGATATAAGTATAAGATGTAGCGCACTTGAAAATGTATGTTGGTAATTGAAGTAACAATATAGTTCATTTTTCATTGATTTTTTACACCACTTTTGTATGCACATAATAAGGAAGCCGATCGCACCGCACGTAGCTCCAATTTCCAAAATTGATATAACTTCATCGCTAATTTCGTTTAGCTCACTTTTGATTTTGAAATTTGTATAATTTGAGATTTTACTATCGAAAGTATCTGAGAAATTCAAGCTTTCGTCACTCATTTTAATTATTCACATGCGGTTACGACGAAGTATCGATTTACAGTGAAAATGTAACTCATGGCAAATCAGAGTTGTTAATTAACTTTATTGATAAGCGTTTTGATAAAGTTACAAATAATTAATTATTACAGTGGCATTAATATGGTGTTTGTAGTGGGTAATAATGGTGGCAGTAGTAATGACTATGATAGGAGATATTATATTTACACATAGTTCAGGATTGAACCATAACAATATTTTGGCCAACTTCTATATTGTTAATGGTTCTTTCAAATTGATAATGGGAGTCTGTTATTTAACCAAAGAAAAAGCGGAGAAGGTTCTCAGTCCAAATTCGTTCGCTGCCGATAAATCACTAAAAAGTAAGATTTTTATTTATTAAATAATATAACCGACTTTAAAACGCACAAAAAGTTAAAAATAATTGCATCGCTTAATTATTTTATTAATACTTAAGCATACCTATGAAAATGGTGCCACCAACCTTTAAGACGTTAGTTACCTAAAACCCACAAAGTGCTTTGCTACTTTTTTAACTTTAAAAACCTTTCTTTAGAGGTAGATGGTAAAGTAAGTTAAAGTCACTAAATGATGCAATTATTTTTTTATTTTAGTGCGTTTTGAAGTCGATTATATTTTTTTATTAAACTTTTATTTTGAGAAAGTTCTAAATACGAGTTTATTTAACCAACTAGCAGTCGCCCGTGACTTCATCCGCGTGAAAACCTCTTAGGTATCCTTCTAATTTTAAAGACAGACTTTTATACAAAATGTGTGAAAGTCACATATAAAGTGTGCTCATTCCCCGCTCCCCCTCTCAATTTAATTTTTTTATAGTTTCCCGTGAAGCAATATCCTCCGTCCCGTCCCGTGTACTAAAGGTCTACATTTTTGTTAAACATTGTATGACATTTCAGTACATTAACATTAAAAATATATATTATTGGCAAGCTGATGGGTATAAATTGATATTAAATAGTATATTTCACTCTTGAGTCTAGCCTTCAGAATAAAAAAATAATTTTACAATCCACCACGCAGATAGAGATTAGCCCGTTTAAACAAACGAACAAACTCTTCCGTGTACTAAATAGATATTTGAACAAAGATCGAATTCTCAATTCATCATCGTATATATAATATAGATCTAAACTCCCCTCCCGCACGCGCACCCCCGCCTTGGTGACGCTCACTTCGCAACGCAGAAATAGTAATATTTTAATTTCGCCATAACTTCAAAACCAAACGTCCAATTTTAATCTTTTACATACCAAATATTATATACATAAACTGTACTTAGTAATGAAATAATTTATTTCGATGCAATAATTAATAGCATGAGTAAAATAAATGCGTTTAAATGTAGTCCTATAAAAAATTAAGATTTTTAAATAAAAAAATGATTGTTGTGCCTCACTCGACATAGATATGTATAGTGTGTCGCGGATTTTTTTGTAGATATTAATAAGATCTCCAATTAATAAGAACATTTTATGGTTCTATCTTTTATAGTTTAGGCAGCGTACGCAAAATAAGTAACTTTTCTGGTTGATTTTTTACACATTGTGTCCGAAAAACCCAAATATTTTATGGAACCCTATTTTTTTCCAAAATAAAATTTAGCCTGTGTTACTCGTGGATAATGTAGCTTTCGAATGGTAAAAGAATTTTTAAAAACGGTCCAGTAGTTTTTGAGCCTATTCATTACAAACAAACAAACAAAGTTTTCCTCTTTATAATATTAGTGTAGATAACTCTAATAGTACGGCCAATATTTCTACTGCCTCTCTAAATTGTCTCGTAGAAGATTACGTTAAAATGTCTCGGCCATTTAGATTACCATTGCCAACCTGAACCCGCCAGCTCACTTTACAGCGTGGTGAGGAGTAGATACGTACTGTATTATAAGAAGAGAAGCTTGCCAGTCCAATGGGCAGTTCATGGACTAATGATGAACAATATTTTCTCTGTACCAGTTTACCCACTGGTATGGGAGCGAGACATACGGATCCGAAACTTGATCGCTAACTGCGGGCTTCATAATAAGGCGTGATCGAAACAGAAATGAGGCGATCCGTAGAAGAACCAAAGTAAGCGACATAGCTCAGCGAGTCGCAAAACTGAAGTGGCAATGGGCGGGGCACGTGGTTCGAACAGCTGATGGACGTTGAGTGCCGAAGGTGCTACAATGGCAACCCCGCACCGGAAAGCGCAATGTTGGTCGACCCCCCACCAGGTGGACTGATGACATCAAACGGGTCTCAGGGAGCCGCTGGGCACATGCGGCTCAGGATCGTTGTGTTTGGAAGTCCCTAAAAAAGGCCTACGTCCAGAAGTGGACGTCCACCGGCTGATAATGATGATGATGGTGGGAGCGAGATGATTATATAGAAATACAATAGGTGTATTGTATATGTATGTTGATAACGTGTCACTTATAAGTAATAGGCAAGTATTAGCTACTGCAAACATTGCATAAGTTAGTTAAGTTACACAGTTAAGACCACATAATTTAAATGTTAAACCAGCTAAAGCCGAGCCGAATAGACGCGGTAAAGCAAGCCAATAACTGAGTATTTACATAATAGGCATCGGAGAGGTGCCGGCTACTCTCAGCCGGTAATAGCCGGCTAGGCGAAGTGGCCGCACTAATAACCCTTGCAAGTCACCTGCATTAACCGGGTAATGGAGTGTGGTCTAAGAATAAGCGACCGCGTCCTTATATTATACTAGCGGACGCCCGCGCTTTCACCTATCAGGATATAAACTATCTCCATTCCAAATTTAGTTAATACATAAATAGTTACCGCGTGAAAGGATAACCAACTTACATACTTACACGCAAACTTTCGCGTTTATAATTTTAATATGGATAAAGATAGATAAGATAATATAGAAATAGACTAAGGAGAAACCTGAAGTTTATGTGTACAGTATTTATAATTATACTTCTCTAAATCTGCATGTGGGATTGTAAATTATTTTGTTAGTATGAAAGGTAGACTCAAAAGTGAAATAGACTATTTAATACAAGCTATACACATCAGCTTGCCATAAATATATATTATTAATGTTAATGTACTGTAATATCGTACAATGTTTAACAAAAATGTACACGGGACGGGACGGAAGATATCGCTTGACGGGAAACTATAAAAAAATTGAATTGAGAGGGGTAGCGGGGAAAGAGCACACTTTACATGAAAGTCTGTCTTTAAAATTAAAAGGGTACCTATGAGGTTTTCACGCAGACGAAAACTCAGGCGACTGCTAGTGTGAAATATTAAAGTTGTAACATATTTTGTATTAGGCTTTAGTTTCCCGCTCCTCTGAGTTTGTTTGTTCAGGATATTGTAAAGATTTTCATTAGGTTTTCAAATCTTACAGCCTGTTCTATGTAGCCTGGGTGTTATGACCGTGACCATTCTGTAATGAGTACGGCTCAATAATCGTGGAACTATTGAGGCTTCACTCTTCAACTATAAGTACTTGTAGTGGAAGTAACCCTTAATAAAATAATATTACTAAGTACACCTTGATGCAATTTTGAGATTAATTCTTTATTTGTTATAGATGTGTGAAATGAGGCCAGGAAGAACGAGAGAACACGCTTTTCAAGCTCAAATATGTTTAACAAATAGTGCCCAAAGCCAGATTTAGGTCGATAGAACGAGTTCTTTTGGCACTCTTTACATCTATCACGACACAGAAAAAAGTGATATTTAGCAGTTCATTCCCTTTATTAAAGAATAAAAGGATCTTGTTTTAGAAGTCCCAGATTGGGACTGTTGGTATTCTTTGACTTAGTACTGTTGTGTCAAAACACTTGGGCCTAGAGCAAATGCCTGATCCGTTCGCTATATTATTTGGACGGGCCGAGATGACTTAAGTCTGTGTAGGATAATTGAATATGGTTTTCAATGTGAAAGAGGTGTAACTCTACAAACTTAGCGATCCAATGTGAGGTGCTTAAGTAAGAACACTCGGATCGCTTGTAACTTATAGAACCCACCAAAGCGAAGCAAGTAAACCGATTACGAGCGAGTGCCGTATCTCGCCATCAGCACGCGAGGCGCTCACGACATTCGGCTGGTAATGACCTACCGCTACCTCTACCCGCTGCCCGCTGCCCGCTGCCGCTACCCCTATCGCTGCTGGCACTTGTCACAACACCGACTATCGTCAGCTGATAAACAAACCAACTTATTAACAACTCTAGTTATGACAACTTACAACCTCGCGATTATTCTTTACATGTCACTGTTGGATGTTTTGACTTCGTTCTTCAGAATTCGACTTCAATCAAAACCTTTTTTCAACGTCTTACCTACATTTAAAACAGTATTAAAAAAATTAGCGCAAATAGAAATACAGAGAGTAATCTTTAATGGTAACCCTTAACATTTGACTCCAACAACAAATCAGCGCCATGACACAATATTATTGGCATTATTCCTAAAGGCACGTAAGTAAGTACCTACATATTTAGGTACACCAAAGAGTCAATTCTATTTACATTTACATTCAAACTTGTAGTGCGTGTACACGTCTTTTTGTAGTGTATATGTTTTCAGTATCACAGACCATGTTAGTAGGTCTTTATTCAGTATCCGTTATCAAGGTTCAAGAAAAAACCAATTTCCTCTTTTCTTTTTCTAAACACGACAGTATTAATTAGACAATTTTAAACTCTATTTATATTACCAGTTGAGTTGACAACAGATCTGTTGATCCATAATTATTAATATTTTTTCGATACAAATGTCATGCGACGTTTTTAAAGGTTTTAAAGCAGAAAATGACATTGTGAGATATCCTTTCTTCGGAATTATTTGCGGGTAAGAAAATGCAAGGTGTTTCTTATTTCTATTGCTGTTAGGTGTATATTCCTGTGTTGGTATGTTTCCGGGTGGCAGAGACACGTTTGCAGATTGTCCCGGGAGGTTTGATGGGCATTGTGGGATAGATAACATCGGGTGTCCACGTCAGGTGTGGTCGACTTGTGAGGATATTTCTGACTCATGCGAAGCTTTTGCTCGTTTTGTATGTTCGACGTTATTGGCACATTTTAGCAGATTTTTATAGCTGCAAGTATGACATGGGACTTTTGCGTTTGGTTATATTTTAATTAGGTATATGTGTTTTGGGTCATGGGCTTTGTAGGGTTCTGTAGTAAACCGTAAATTTTATAAGTACTTAGTAATAAAATAGTAAACCTTTGAATGATGACCTATGATATAATTTGTTGACGATTATGAGATTTTTATTTTCCACTAGAAACTACGAATTTTGACAGAGAATTTAACTAATCAATTAATCAATTTGTTAATCTCTGTTTAAATCTATTAGCTAATATTTATTTTTGTATAATTGGAAGAGTTTGCAATGTAAAACGTGCCAATATCAAACAGGGTCAGCTAACTTTATCTATAGAAGGACATTGACTTAGCAAATGTGTCTAGTCAAGTTAAATTAAATGAACTAGGATCTAAAACAGTTATACAAAAATGTCAAAAACTTAGGAGCCGTTACTGATTTCATAATAACTAAAAACCCATGTAACACATGGGTTTATTAATTTTATATTAAAACCTTTTGGATTAATTTGGACAGTTTTTCTAAATTGTACTTTAATAATATTTTTTGATTAATAGAGATTGCATTTTTATAGATATTGACTTGACTTTTGACTTTTATTTTTTAAAATGTGGAACTTTATTATTGAGTTTGTTGAAAATATTAAACTTGGCTCCTAATTCTAGATTTTTGTTTTTATAAGACCATCAATCATCTGCGTTGCTTCCACAGTAAATAGCTAATTTATCCGCAACAAACCCTCTACGAAGCTTATATGTAAGCTTAGTTATAATCATCATTATCAGCCTATACCTAGGCCTCTCTTGTTATTGGAGAGGGAATTTGGAGCATAGATAAATGTTGATGATAGTGACTGGGAGCGACGCTTGGCGCCGGAGGGTATAACATCACCAATGTCTCAACTTCAATCCTAGAATTCTTTCTAGAAAGAAAAAAAGTATGTTATTCAAAAGTCCGAACCCAAGACCATGTTATCCAATGTCACATTGGCTAAACACTAGCGCAACGAGGCAGTTATAAGCTTATACAATATAGCTAGCTTAGTATACCAGTGGGTATCTCAATACAGGCGACAATGACTTGCGACTTGTTCCACCGCAATAAATCACGCGACGTACTTTTATGCGGGTGCGATCAAATTACACGAATTAGTCGCGTCTACGACTAACCTCATATATTGTGTTGCTGCAGTGACGAGCGATTTTCTTACGTCGGTCGTGGGTGTAAATGTTATCTCGTGTTATGGGTAAATCAATTGATGTTTTGGTGTTTTGTTAAAAATGTTGCAGCCTTTTACTTTTTTTGTGTCTGTGTGTTACATTCTTCAGTAATAAAACATATATATAAACACATTCTATAGCTTAAAGTTTAAATAATGTATTCAATGTCATTATAGTCTTATTAATTAATACCTAGAGCGTCTTATCTGAATATGATGAGGTGAAAGTTTTTCAGATCATTGTCAAAAACTTCGTTTTATACTGGAAGGCTTGAAACTTTTAAATTTCAAACAGTCAAACAGAGAGATAAGAGACAAAAAATAATAAAAAGGAGCAACTTCTTTTCAATTTATGGTTATTATTTTGATTGTACCTACCTATGGGAACCGGTTTCTACTTGCATATTTTTTTTAGCATATAATTGAGAAATGAGGTCAACTTTTCAAAAACTCAATATCATTAGGTATCAGACGATTTAACCATTGGCCGTTGATGACGTTTTCAAGGAACCAAATTTTGCACCGCCAACTTCGCGATTTCTCGAAAAATGAAAAATTTGGTTTTTCCTCCTTTCCGCCCACAAAAAGACCGAGATTAAAACACAGGACCTTATCCAAACACGTGACCACTGCACCAACGAGGCAGTCAGAACTGCATGGTTAGATAATGTCCCCACACAGCCACCTACCCACCTCCCCGATGCAAAGCAGCGTGGCGTTATTCAAATACAATAATGTTATCGTCCCCAAACATAATAAGTTCCCCTTAAGCTAGCCCTGACTTTTCATGTAAGCCTGGTGTTCACAAGAGATATACTTTCAAACAGATATAATTTGTGTCAATTCTGAAGGAAGAATCGAAATAAAATCTTGAATTACTTAATTTTTAAATAGATCGGCTTACTTAATAAATACAGGATAACTTGTATTATTTATTGTAAAATGCAAATTGAAACATTCATTTTAAAATAATAACTGCTACTCACCTCGCTTATCTCGGCAGAATCTGCTTAGTAAACTTGACAGACTTAACTTTTCAAAAGTTATAATATACCAATTCTACTTGAAATAAATGAATTTACGTTTATCAAACGTTTTTCACTTTCTCAAAATTTATTTCGCCCATCAATATAAATAGAAGCTCGATAGAGCAGCCAAGGTCAATGAGGCTTCGCAAAGTTTCACTTGCATCAAAGTTCCATAAAGCCATACAATTGATATTGATACATACGTTGCCATGAGTGTGTCCAGGGTGTTAATAGTCCAAAAATAGAAAATTTTCTTTTGGCCCCACGCCGCCTGCACGCGACACCGCGGCTAGTTCGGCTAATCCCGCGACTATCTGTGTTTGTTTCAGTAATGACACGCGATCCTCAAACTGCTTGGGCTCAAATTCAATCAAATGGTTTCTTCTTATTTGATGTTATTCTGTAATTCGCTAAGGCCATGACTATTTTTATGGTTTTTTCATTGTATTGTGCTATCAAGACGGCAGTGGCCTAACTTGTTAGGAGTAGGATGAAGTCTACACCCCTTTTGGTTTTTACACGACATAATACTGGAGCGCTAACCGCTTTGGCGGTACGTCTTTGTCGGTAAGATGGTAACTAACCACAGTTAGAACTGGACCAATTATAGAAAATCTTAATTTCCGTTATGGAGGCCGTGTCTATAAGTATCTCAATTTTTATTGCAATTTTTATTTTGACGGCCGAGTGGCGCAGTGGGTAGTGACCCTGCTTATACGTATTAGGCTTTGGGTTCGATTCCCACGTCTGGAAAAACGTTTGTGTGATGAGCATGGAAGTTTTCCAGTGTCTGGGTGTTTATCTATATATATTATAAGTATTTATGTATGGTATATAAAAATATTCATCAGTTATCATAGCACCCATAACACAAGCTACTTATGAGTACGCTTACTTTGGGGCTATATAACGATGTGTGTAATTGTCCTATAATATTTATTTTTTTTTTAGAAAAAAAATAGTGAAATAAAACGTTAAGTTTGGGTAATTAGCAGCAAGGCCTTCCCAGGTATGTTTACTCTCAGAAAATGAAAGCCACTGAATTCGTTAGGAAAATGGAGCTTCAGAGAGGACAATTGTTATTATAGTTTTAAGTATTGTTTTCCCTCTGACTGCCTCGTTGGTCTAGTGGTTAGCCTATGTGGCTTCGATCACGAGGTCCTGGGTTCGATCCCTGGGTCGGGTCATGGAATAATTCTGAGCTATTTCATTCTTCTATGAAATGTTCAGTACATTCCAAGCCCGGAGTCTGGAAGTTGGAGGTGTTGGCCCCATGGCCTCGGAGAGCACGTTAAGCCGTCGGTCCCGGTCACTATTATCAACATCTGATAGTGATCGTTAATAAATGATACATTATCACCCTAAGCCCGCCAACGTTTGTCAATTTCAAGTCAGCGCTTTCTGCCAGCGAGACTAGCAGCCAATGCTGTCTTCGTGTAAGCTATGGTATAGACTATAGACCGTAATGTCACGTCGTGGACGTCAGGGCATGTGTTGTTGCGGACGCAGACGAACGCGTCGGACGCAGACGGACGCAGTGGAGTGGACGCGCCGGACCTCAACTTTTATTTAAAATTACGTCACATGTTGTGACGTCGTATCTCTCCAATACTGTTCATTAAATCGTGATCTCGGCGGGAGAAACTACACGTATATGTTGATTTCTACAAATATACTTTAGTAGTAATTAGTAAATATCATTAAATTAGTATATTATTCGTTATAACTGTAGACATTATTAAAAAAATTTTTTTCAAAATTACTAACTTCAATTAAAAGTGAACTGGTTTAAGGTTTTGATGCAGGGAACAAAATTGTACAAGTATCATGTTTCCTATTTTCCTTATTTTATTATTTCTACAAGGTTTATTATTTTTAGCATTTTAATTACTCTTAGTAAACACAATGCAAATTAAATAACAACGTGCGGCCCATTTGTACCACAATGGACAAAGTGTTGGATTATACCAATTTTCTATATACCAACTTTCACATAATAAGCGCAAAGTATATTTTCATGAAATTGTCTTAGTGATTAAATAATTTTTGGATATTACCTATAAGCTAATAATTTATTATTGTCAAACCCAAATTTGCATCCTGACACTTACAAGCGTTACAGCTCCTGTTTTTCCTTAACAAGATAAGGTTTACGTTTTCTCCACGTAGGTAAGCATAATGCAAACCACCATCGTGTCATGCGTACAAATGTGTATAGCCCCTTGTCTCAGCGCGGTCAGTGGTCGGGTCGCGGTCGTGTGTCGGAGGTCGGCCTTCGTCCGACACGTTGAAGCAAATAATTTGACTCGCTCCGTCTTGACATAATGTGGCGGACAGCTCCGAGTTAAATAGACGTTACTAAAAGAAAAAGTTGACGTTCGATAGCGCCTCGAGATACGGGCGCAGCTCTGTTGACGAGAGCTGGCACCGCTGCCCCGTACCTACTACACACATTGAAACATTGCCTGTGTGTCATTATCTTCAGCCTATTTTTCATCTGCACGGTCTAAGCCTTTATGTTAATTTAAAGATTAACACCGTAAACACTTTCTTGCAGATAAAACATAATTTATTTATTAATTAGGAGAAGGGATTTCATGCTACACCCTAATACCCTACCCACCCTAATAACCTACCAACAGGCCTTGGAGGAGCCAAGGCCCGTTGGTGGGTTACGGTGATACTGTTCATATCAGAAAGTATCGCTAAGTATCAGATGTTAATTTTGCTGGCAGCGATTGACTTAACGAGCTGGCTGGTGCATGATGTGTGACATCTCTAACATCCCAATTTCGCTGTAATCGAAATTATTTGAAGTAAATAAAGAAATATTCAATAAGTAAAGTCCAGACAAGCAGTCGGGAAGATAATATTGCATAATCAATAAGTATGTAATAAAAGCAAAATGATTTCATCTGTCGAAATAACAATTATTTTAACCTTTGACATCACTGCAGTCTGCAACTAGGTTTTGGGTTTTAAAACACTTTCTCTTCGGATGTAAAAGAAAGGACTTGTTGATGTTGTACAGATACTAGATGAAAAATGTATATTTAACGTAGGTGATGAATTTTATTCATTTATTACTTAGTTATTTAACATCTTGCTTATTCTATAAAAATAAAAATAAACAAGCTTTCGAGTATTTAAGTATTATATTAGATTATTATATAAATCTTAATTTTTCTAGTAAGTAAGTTAGTAAGTAATTTATCTAATATCTAGTATTATCTTCTTACCAGCACATAATAGTAATTAGTGACTTGGTATACTTAGTTGAACTTAATAAAATACCTAAGAATCTAAATAATACATTGAAATATTAAATGTTTTTGAGCTTAGCGTGCTGAGAGCTTCTAGTAAATACTAGTGCTTTGTCTACCTACCTACTAGGCAATAAGTAAATTTTAAAAAGATTAAAGAATTTTAGGTATGACTAAGAATCCTCTCTCTAAGAGACCGATATATGTTATGCAGTAGGTGGCGTGTTTGAGCAACGAGCAGCATAAATTGGTTCCTCAGCGATACTCCACGAGGTTATCGGCGACCTGGGCGGCCTAAGCTCCCGAAGCGAGCTCGGCTGGTTGGAAAAAACCAGAGGAGACCTACACAGGTGGAATCACGCACAACGGCCAACATAGACCGAAGAAGATAATATTTTAACTTAACACATAGTAGAGTATATCTATTTGAGAACAGATACACTTATAATTAGGTAAGTGAAGTTTATTTTTTTCCTTAACAGACACAAAAATGTCAACCAGACACGTTATTCTTGTGTTTATAAAGAAAAATTGGATCTGCAATTTCAACGTCTATTTTTTCTTTAAGAGCACAAAAATGACAACTAGAAATGTCATTCTTGTGTCCGAAAAGAAAAAATGAAACTACTAATATAATTTTTTCAGCGTAACTCTGGCACGGAGAGATTTGAAATTATCTACTTCTATTATTTAACTAATAAGTAATAAAATGTCGAATCATGCAGGTAGGTACTTTCCTACAGTTACAAAAACTATGAATATAGAATTCAACGCAAGCAAAGCACGGTCAGAGGGAGATAAGAGTAGGCCTTTTGTAAATTAGGGGAAGAGGGAAATTTCTCACTAAGGTCTTCTGTCTCCAATAAGAGAAGGAGATTTAAAGGTTAGCCTAGGAATACTGCTCTTAGTGGGTCTTGTAATTGTATCTTTTGATTACTATCAAAATGTTAATGATCGTGACTGGTCCGTGCTCATTGTGCTATCCGAGTCACTGGCCAACTTTCGAACTCCAGATGGCTACTGAAAATTTATACGGAAAAAAGAAACCTGAAAGTTTTTATAGCATGTTTCTGTTTAAGTATTTTTGTTTTTTAGAGGTGTAACTTGTAGTCGAATGCAGACGAAAACTGCAGGCGTATCAAGTGGCGCAAATGGTATAAATTCCTATAAAATGCCTTTCAGTAGCTGCAAGATGTCGGCTGCTGCTATCATCTGGAGCTACTAACTGGTACTCGTACTCAAACTTAGAAGTGGGTTATAGTTTCGCGAGCAGGTTTCAAACATATGACCTATGGTATGTCTTTCCTTTGCGGAGGAGCTACTTAATAACGCTTCAAATTTTTTCTTCAGTTAAGTCATCATCATCATCAGCCTATTAACGGCCCACTACAGGGCCTCCCTCCTTATAGGAAAGGGGATATTTGAGCTTCAGTTAAGTATTTTATATAAATATCTATATACTACTATTTGGTTGCACTTATTTGAATTCCAAACGCTCGCCTTGAACTTAATTGTTTGTAACAAGCTGTCAATAGATACGTATCGACACGCGGTGACAAGTTCATTGAATGAGTATTTTTAAACTGTTTGGTGCACATTTAATAAATACTTAATTGTAGTGGGTGGGTCGTGATTATACTTGTATACGCCAGCTATTGTATAATATTGTTAATCACCAGCAATTATACAATTTTAGTAATCACGCTAAGGTAGAAGGACTTAGATTATTTACTTTATATCCCTGACAGGTTACACGACATTGTACAGAAACGTTGTCTTTCAGGTAGGATGATATACCTAAGCTAGGCCAAAGCGAGACCAAATTTGTGCTTACCCATAAAAATAAAATAGTGATTATTTTAAAGAATTAATTTTCTTTTAAATCGTCAATGTGACCATTATATTGAAAATTTAATGGTCACATTTTAACTTCAGGCTTCAATAAATCGCAGAGACTTATACATCTATAAAGAGTAACTACAATAATAGCAGGAATCGAATCGAATCCAAGAGATGTACTCTTGGATTTTAGTAGGTAGGTACAGGTCTCTTATTACAGAATGATTGACGCTCATCTCATCAAAATAGAACCGAAAAATATATTTCACGACTTTTAAGTAATAACTTTTGGATTGCCCTGACAAAATGTGTTAAAATACAGAATTAATGACGGAGACTCATTGAAGTAATCAGCTCTACTTTCTTCTGCACAACGGAAAGAATAACATGAACTTTAAACTATAAATTACAAAATGTAACACTAATTTTAGAGGATTAGTTTTCTTTCTTACCGGTTTTTTTCGGCATAATTTGCTTTCCGCACCGGATGTAGGCAGGTATATCATTGTTAGTAGGACTTTTCAAAAAAATATAGTACCTAAAAAAAACTGACTTCAAAACACACCATACTTTTTATTACTCAACTATGTCTAGATACAAAGTTGGTGCCATCCAAGTTTAAGGAAAGTTTATTCTTAAAGTAGAAAGCTCTATACCATTAAGCAAAAATATATCTACTTAAGTATTTACGCGTTGAATTGAAAACATCCTTCGATTTTTCGTCGGTTCAAAACAGATTTTTTATATATTAGCTTGAAGTAATTTAATTTGAAATTCAGTTTTAAAATAAACACTAATTCCTCAATAATTTAGCTGTCAAGTTAAATGAAGACGTTAATTATAAATTAATTAATTGTACAACTAAAATTATAACCTAACAGCAATCTGCATAATACGAGTATTCTGTCGCCAGCACAAAGCACCGAGCTGACTCCACATTAACATACTCGCACGCTTGCTGCTAAGGAAGGAATTCATTACTCAAACCGGCCGAGATTATTAATTATTAAACACTTAACCGAGGTACTTCTTGCAAGTATCTTTATTTATTAAAAGTATTTTGGCGTTCGATGATTTTCATGTAAAATTGTGTTTTCCGGACGACATATTTATTTGAAAAATAGACCAATATGTAAAAAAAAAGTTGAGAGGTGTCAAGGGACGCCCGGATGGAACGAAATTGTTATATATTTTGGTCGTGTTCGTCTTCCCCCGGTGGGTGTTTTGAAGTGCTGTTGGGACGCAGACAGCACAGAGCAGCAGCGCAACGCAGGTGACTTTTCCTTCACAAGCGACACAACAGCTTACTATAGCAAAAAGTGTCGTTACAACTTTTCGTGAGAATTTTTTCCGTCTAGCCTAGAAGGAATAAATAACATGACTGATATATATGTAATCTTGTAAATATTTGTCGAATGTGACGAAACTAAGATTGTCCACACACACTCAGTATTATTGTAAATATGAAAGTATTGTAGGTAGTAGTGAGTCAGGAGTCGAGAGGCATTCGGGTGATGTTTTCAGTTCCATTTCTCCCACGCCTGCTGCCTGAGGGTATAGGGTAAGGTTGCCTCTAGTTGTAACTTGGCAGTATTGGTTTATAGGCAACCTTATGGAACATACAATCAATAATATGGACAATATTATTGCACGTATATCTACAGACTACCTATTAGAACGCAATAAGAGGTGCTTTATTAGTAATGGGTTGTAGATTACAATAAAAGAGATGCTGGTAAAAGTTGTTGAATTCATTCTGTGAATGTTTAACGAAAACGTTCACATAACCAGATATTTTGGTTAAAATGTTCTCCACCAATTTCATAAAACACAAACAAAATAATGTCTAAGACTGCTCTCTCTAACCTATAGAAATAAACAGATCTAGTGACACTTATAGATAAGGTAAACGTCCCAATAGTCGTCAGTTTCTGAACTTCGCTACCTTTGCAGCCTTGCCAGATTACTGCTAGTCATAGTAGAGAAAAACTAATTACATGACAAGAGAGCAAATTTAATTAATTTTTTAGAAATATAATTTTGGTATTAATTAGTTAATATAATGTAACTAAATATTTAAAAAAATTTCAAAATGAGCGATTTGTACCAGTATCCGCCAGGTTTGTCCTAATTATCGTCAAAATGTCCCAGAACTCGTCAATTTTGAAAAAGAATTTGAACTTTATTGACTTAGACATAAAGTTCATTTTATTAATTATTTTTTTTAGTTCAATATATATGATATGATTGTTTTGATACTCCAGCTTTGAAAATCTGTAGTCATGATGGGGGAATAGTATGCAGTCGATCTGGTGGTACTTGTTAATGGTAAATTTCCGAGCACCGTGTCTTGCCAATCGATCGAACTATAACCAAATCCTACAGAGATTTTGCAATGTGACGTACTAGTTATGGGAAGAGACAAAATCAAACATAATATGATTGACTGTGAGTTGTTATGTTTCATCGAGTTCGATGCTAATTTGTTTGTGAAGCATTTGTTATAGGCAACATTATTTGGTCTCGTTCCCATCCGTTCAGAACGCACAATAAGAAACTGCCCTCCGAAACAAAGTTATTAAACTAAAATCAGCGACCGACTCGAACCTAAACGTGAACATGTGTGACCAAGCGTGGAACACGGCATGTAACAAAAAGATCCAAATGCAGGACACTTGAACAAAACTTTTAACTCTGCCTCCAAATCCTACAAAAGTACTATTGCCAGGTGCAAGTTCATCAACGAATTGGTCAGAGGTTGCTTAAAATGCCACCTGGATCTCGTGCTTTTTGGTCTCTTTCCAAAGCCATTCAAGGCAACTTCTGCCGTTCTTCTTTTCCATCACTCTGCAAATTAGACGATACACTGGCCTATTCTGCTAAAGAGAAAGCAGAAATTCTTGGTACTCTCTTTGACAATAATTCTACGCTTGATGATCGGGGAAATACACCGCCTACCATCCCACGGTGTAATAGCTCTTTGCGTGACATACTTTTCACCCAGCGTGAAGGGCACAAAGCGCTTTTGTCCCTAGACATCAACAAGGCAAGTGGGTGGGTATCCCAGCGGTTGTGTTTAGAACTTGTGCACCAGAGCAGACTCCAGTCCTGACACGTCTGTTTCAACTATCCTACTCCTCCAGTACTGTTTCGACTACTTAGAAGACTGCCTTGGTACACTTAGTACCCAAAAAAGGCGATAAGTCAATTCCACCCAACTATAGGCCTATTTCTATAAACTCCCTGCACTCCAAAGTGATGGAACAAATTATCAACTTCTTGGGTACCTAGAAGAATGTCAACTCCTCAGCGATTCTCAATATGGCTTTCGCCATGGCCGATCATCTGGCGACCTCCTAGTTTACCTCACTCACCGTTGGGCACAAGCTTTAGAGAGTAAAGGAGAAGCTCGCGCAGCGAGCTTAGATATTGCGAAGAAGTTTGATCGAGTATGGCATAAGGCACTTCTGCCCAAACTAACTTCTTATGGACCCCCGGAGAAGCTATGCGATTGGATCGCCAACTTCTAAATGAACGGAGCATTAAATTCGTAGTCGACGGTTTGTGCTCCCTTCCCAAATCAATTAACACTGGTGTTCCACAAGGTTCAGTGCTGTCGCCCACGTTATTCACACATAAATGACATGATTTCCAGCAACAACATGCGTTGCTATACGAATGATAGCACGGGCGACGCCCTTTACAATGATCGCGTACAGCTTTCTCTTAAACAGCTGGAGGAGTGTAGGTCCAGACTTGTGTCTGAAATTGAGACTTCCCTGAATCATCGTTACTTTCAGCCTCAACATAGGCTCTTGCCTATGGTGGATGGTCGGAAAACGGTTGTCTTTAGCCCCAGAAAAGACGGAGGCAGTAGTGTTCAGCGGCAGACGGAAACTGGACCCAATAAGATTTATTGATAAGGATGCCACAATCACTCCAAAGGATCATATAAAATACCTGGGATTGTGGCTAGACAAAAACCTGAACTTTAAAAAACATATAGAAGAGGTAGCAAATAAGGCGCAGAACATGACGGCGGCGCTGTATCGCTTAATGCCGACTAAAAGTGGGCCCAGAGCAAGCAAAAGAAGGGTGTTGGCATCGGTGGCCCACTCTGTTGTCCTTTACGGGGCGCCAATTTTCAACAGCGCCATGAGGGTTGGGCTATATAGAAAATTAGCTTAGCTATTGGTATCTGTGGAGCATACCGTACAATATCCACGGATGCTGTGCTCGTAATAGCAGGACTTATCCCTATAGACAAAATGGTAAAAGAACGTGCCCAATTGTTCGCAAATAAGGAATTAAAGTTACTCACGTTGCGGCTGGAATCACTCGTGGAATGGGAAAGGGAATGGTTGGAAGGAGGAAAAGGAGCTTGGACCAGGGAACTGATAAAGGACCTCAAACTATGGATCAATAGAAAACACGGAGAGGTGGATCGGTGGCTTACACAGGCGTTGAGCGGTCACGGGGTGTTCAATACTTACCTCTTTGCAATCGGGAAAGCTCCGACTGATAAATGCTACTCCTGCGGAGAAGAGGACACCCCGAGACATGCTATTTTCGAGTGTCCGGCTTGCGCGGATCTAAGACTCGTGGCACAAGGAGTGAACAGCGACGTAAAGGCCCACAATCTGATAACGCGTATGCTTAGCAGCGAAGAAGATTGGCTAACATATGCTCAAATGTTAAGGGGCATAATGAAAAGAAGAGAAGAATTGGAGAAATGCGAGAAAAAAAAAGAGAGAAAATACGTAAGCGGGTGGGCATGAAGTAATCAATTGCGGTCCCGTGCCAACCTCGGAGTCCAGAGGGGGTCGTTTTAGTCCGTGCAAGTCGGACATACCCTAAAAAAAAAATAGGCTCTTGCCGCATAAAGCCCAAGTACGTCCGCACATGGAGTACTGCTCACATCTATGGGCTGGAGCACCTTAATACTAACTTCTTCCACTTGATCGCATTCAAAGGCGGGCAGTTCGCTTTGTTGACAATTCCAAACTCACCAGCAAGTTGGAGACCTTAGAACACCGTAGGGACGTTAGCTCTCTTTGTGTGTTCTATCGTCTTTATTATGGCGAATGCTCTGAGGAGCTGTTCGAAATTATACTACCCTCTGTCTTCTCTCAGCGGAACTTGCGGCGTAGAAACCAGTTTCACTTACACCATCTGGCTGGCTGGCTATCTACAACCTCTAGATTTTCTAGATCATTTCTGCCGCGCATATGCAGACTCTGGAACCAACTTCCTGCTGCGGAATCTTCTGACAATTATATTATCATAGGGGTATTTAAGGGGCAATCCAATCAATCAATTCCTCAAAGGCTGGCAACGCATTACCAGTACCTCTAGTGTTGCAAATGTACATAGGTGGTGGTAATCACTCATCAGGTGACCCGCAGGTGAGCTGGTTTGGCCGCTTTAATAGCGATGAAAAAATACATATCTAACGATATGTTTAAACAAAGCTGCATAACGAGCTAGTAAAGCTGATATTTATATATAACGCGTTAACGTAAAATCATATTTAACTTCAATTTTGACTTATGTTAAAAATGAAGGCATTGTAACTATCAAGTGGATATATTATCATCTTAACATTTAGAGCTAAGTTAAAGACTTAACACTACCAGGCCGTGCCTAATACAACATTCACCCTTATCCCCACGCAATAAAGCTGAAACTAGAAACGGTGTCAGATTTACGTTCATTTGCTGTGTTTGTCCCAGTGGTCGTCAAAATTTTGACGAGTTCTGGTTCAAGTTGGGAATTCAAAGTACGAGTAGATGTCACACGCCCAAAATAAAAATAAAAAGAAATATAACATGGTTTTTTTAATTATTTCGATAGAAAATTAAATTGACTCTTCTATAAAATAATTGGATATATCAAAAGTTGACAACAAATGTTACAAAAGTTACATCGTATACAAGCGTGGCGAGCTGCGATTCAGTGCCTAAACTTGTAAAAAAATACAAATATTCAAAAACGCAAACTTTCGTTTATTGTTTCTCAAACACCAATAAAGTGCTGATTAAAATTTTGCATACAAATTATCGTGTATGATACCACAAATATGTTAGCATAAATAAATTTTACTTAGTTATTATAAGAAATAAATAACAGGCCTTTTTCTATATTATGACGGCTATTGGGACACTGTCGACTTTACCAGCGTTTACCTTAATACTAAATGAAAGGTGAGCGAAAGGCCACTGATATAATATCAAGACTTTGTGCTTACCGGTAGGTTTGGGCACATTCCTTTTGACTTGCATCCACTTGTAGGTAGGCACAGCAGAGTGTGACGAGTGCGCCTGGTGCCCCAAGTGGTGGCCCTGCAGCTCTCCCTCCCGCGGGAATCCTTCTCTTAACCCCCCGAACTCGTCCTTGGGGGTGTAGGGGTCGAAGTCACCGCAAGGCAGCGGCGACCCGGCGTGGTTGTACTGCATCGTTGAGTCATCCACGAAATGCATGTTGTATTTCGTCTCCAAGTAATGGTTGTCTATCTTGTGCTCGTGCAAATGCATATCCTCCGGTCGGGGCAGCTCCTCCCTGTGCTTGAAAGCCTCCGGGTGGGGCGGGAGGGGATGGATGGGGTAGTTCTGCTGCAGGTCGCCGTAGTCCAGGTTCGTGTAGCACAGGCCGGTGTCCGTGCTGATGACGGGGGCCGCCTCGTGCGCCTGGTTGTGCACGATGGGCTCGAAGTAGGGGGTCGGCTCGTAGTAGCTCTCGTGGTACTCGTAGGGGGGTTGATAGGCCGCCCCCTGCTGGTAGTACTCGGCGCTGTACCCATTTTGCTGATTGTTGTACATCCCGACGTCCATAGTCATCATGTTTGTCGCGACTATCGATATCGGTATTACATCACACACATCACTACGCCTCAAGGGGCGAGTCTCGTCCCGTTTCGCGATCGAAGTTCCGCGGAGCGAGCTAGGGTCGTGACGCCGTTTTATCGATCGACCGCTCGGCAGGCGAACCGGGGAGCACCGATCGGATCTAACGCACGTAAAAATACAGCTCCTTCGTCTCTATTTCACTGTACGACAAACGTATAGATAGAAATGAACGCGGTTAACGATAATCTCCGGTTCAGCGATGCGAGTTCACGATAAGCGGATAAGGAAACGTGATTTTTAAATCGAAAGACGCGTCGGCCGTCACGGTTAAGGTGCTTATTATAATATTTACGAGAACGCGCCCGTACGTGGCGGTCGCGGGCAGGTAAACCGGCGATCTGAAAAGTTAAGACTTAAACGAGGGCGGGGCCGAGCCGAGGGGAGGAGTGTGAGGGCTGTCGTCGACCAATGGAGGCGCGCACTTTAATGCCACGTCCCGCATTGGCCGGTCCGAGATAATAGTTGCGAATCTTGGAGGCTGTACGGGAGCTGGAGTTTTTTATTTACTCGGTTCCGCGTCGAGTGGGCCGGCTGTCCGTTTACGCGAAATGCTTTAATTTATCCGCGTGACGTAAATCGATTTGGAGGTGTGAACGGTTGGCTCTTATTCTCCTTTTGTTGTTGTCGCTTATGTTCGTTGGAGTTTGCGCTTTTACCTTTGTTGCACACAGTAGGTAGATATAACCTGCGGATTTCATATTCTAGTCACTGGTTTTATAAAAAAATATTAAATTTTTTGGCTACAGTCGTGTAATTCGATAATATTTTCTTATCATATAAAAATAATATGCTTGATCAATCCCTAAAAACACTTAAACATTCGTATTGAAAATATGTAACTACTAGGTAAATTAATTACCTACTTACCTACCTACTGCTATATAGCTTTAGCCTTATCTACTTATACCTTAAGTATGAGCAAAAACAACTTAGGTATTAAGATTTCAAAGAATGAAAAAGGTATGAACTTTGTCTCAAAAAACTGAAAAATCTTTTTTCAAAAAACTGAAAAATCTTTTAAATCTTTCTTTAGTTTAGGGATATAAAGTAGGTAGGTAAAGTAGGTAAAGTAGGTAGTACCTACTAACTAACAGTGCCCAGAGGTTGCACCCAGGTAGGCAGGTACCTACTTATTCGAAAATTGGGATAAGACATACTTAACGATGTTCATTCTTGCCCCAGTAGCCCCAGTGGGAAAGAGGGACTTGTCTAAAATTCACCCTAAGTACCTTGCTTTACCTGAAAATGAGATTGGAAATCCGCGCGATTCAGAATCCTAATCTCGAATGCCTATCTATACCTAATTGAGGTCCAGGTAGGTAGAAGAGTTTGTACTTCGGTACCTAGACACTTGCCTTAATCTTTTATCTTAGAGCAGGCGATACTTGCTACTTGTATTTAGTATAGGTATCTAGATATGTGGGACATTTGAAGAAATCCATTATCATTTTGAATGCTTTTTTCTGAATATGTAGGTATCATCATCATCATCATCATCATCATTACCAGCCTGTAGACGTCCACTGTTGGACATAGGCCTTTTTAGGGACTTCCAAACGCAATGATCCCGAGCCGCCTGTTGCCAGCGGCTCCCTGCGACACGTTTGATGTCGTCAGTCCACCTGTTTGGGGGTCGACCAACGCTGCGCTTTCCGGTGCGGAGTCGTTAATCTACCACCTTGGGCCCCCAGCGCCCATCAGCTGTTCGAACTACGTGTCCCGCCCATTGCCACTTCAGTTCTGCGACTCGCTGAGCTATGCCGGTTACTTTGGTTCATTTGCGGATCTCCTCATTTCTGATTCGATCACGCAGAGATACTCCGAGCATTGCTCTTTCCATCGCCCGCTGAGTGACTCTGAGCCTTCTTATGAAGCCCGCAGTCAGCGACCAAGATTCGGATCCGTAGGTCATCACTGGCAACACGCACTGTTCGAAGACTCTCGTTTTTTTTTGAAAAAGTTGTCACGGAGTTTCCCGAACGCTGCCCAGCCGTGTTGGATTCGGCGGTTCACCTCTTTCTCGAAATTGGACCTACCTAACTGGACCATATGCCCTAGGTATATATATCTACTCGTCTACAATTTCGAGTGCAGAAATGTATGTAGGTATACCTAAGTGAAACCTGAATTAAATGAATTTTATTTTATTTTTATTAGGTATCTATCTATCTTTAGGTATCTACCTACTTAGGTAGGTAAGCAGGTACCTACCTATCTTAATTTGATAATTTATTTGTTTTGCTATGTTCCACAATAAACCGATGAATTTAAGCGACAAAATCATTTAGATCTGACAGAAAAACTTTAAGGTAGGTATCTACCTACCTACTTACTTACTTACCTACATTTCAATTCGGAAACCGGTGCAGGCTTGGGAAATGTTGACTTAGTGCAATTGTAGAGTCACCAACTCCTCGGTCCATCGGCTTATCACGAAAAATAGCGCAATAAATAAATTAAAAATTATCCTTGTCCATCCATCCTATGTTAGACGAAGCTTTGGTATTCACTTATACGTAGGTATATATCAAGAAACTAGAAAATTACTAAAATACCTATTGGATAGATATCTACATTCTTACTAGTAGTAGTGGGTAGGTACGTAGGTACGCGTAAAGCTTTAATAATTATCTACAACGTAACTCGTTTGTCTAGGTAATCCAGTAAGTAATAATTGGCTTCAGCTCAATGTGGTTTCAAATCCTGGAAAACAATCGAGTGATAAAATAATGAGCTTATCAACATTTCTGAAGTTGTTGATATTACAACCCTGTGGCTTCTAAAAGCTGTCGGTTCCGGTATTTATCATTAACATCTGATATTGATCGACGTACTCTAAGATTGTCAGTTTAAGCCCTACCATCTGCCAAAAGGTTTGTGAATAAATAATGGCTTCACCAATTTATGATCAACCTATTTTCCATCAATGGATTAGGTCTCCATGCTTACAGTCGAGGAAATTAAAAACTTCATTGAAGAGTTGCTGTTAAAAATCGTGATTTTGGGGTTCCATACCTCGATAGGAAAAGTTGGAACCTATAAGTATACTTTTGCTGTGCAGGACCAACACGACATATTCATTTTCAAAAAATGGGTTAAAATTAAGTATAGCATACTGCTAGTCAAACATGACATTCTTGTTGACTTAACTAACTTGACACTTTGTGTGAGTGTGCACACATTGCTACTCGTCACGTAGTAATAGAACTCACATTCTTGGAGTTTTTATTGCACACATGCACTGTAAGCGTTTGAAAAACAAAAAACGACGAGCCATCATGGATTGACCAATCTATAAGATGACTTTGTGACGCGTGGAGGTATCCAGCTGAAATCTAAATCTATTAAATACGCAGGTCCATTGTCCCTTAGAGTTGTGAAAAAATTAAACTTCTACAAAAAAGATACAACCGTTTACTTATGCCCTATAGATAAGTATTTCTACACTGTTTTTTTCTGCTATACCTATCTATATATATACTAAAGCCAAACTCGATTGAGAATGCTGGTCAACAAAAAATTTAAAATGAGGGTAGAAATGCAACACATTTTGTGCGTAATAAATTTAAAATTATGTTTTGTTTTTTTTTTAAATCTTATTTAAAAGATATTGAATATATTAATTCGTTTTAAGCTTACTAATCTAATTTATTGTCATTAATTCGTCATTAACAAGTTAACTAAAAAAATTAGGTGTGAAATGACTAGTGATTTCTACCTTCATTTTTCATTTGTTTGTTTACAAGCAGTATCAATCGAGTTTAACTTTAGTATAGGTACTAACGTCTCCGGATTAAAGGACATACCAACATCATGCCTCCATTGGACAAGAACCACAATGTATGATGTTCTTACCGTGATAAGTTCCATTGAAATAGGTACTTAATTTCCTTAATCGTAGTAGAGGTTTTCACCTTAAACAAATAAGTCCATAGGTTTCGACATTCGTCAGACCAGCATTGTTGTTATTGTTGGTGTAATTGCAGGCACTGAAGGCTTCAGGTTGATGGACAGAGGGCGGCACCTTATAGGACGTGTTCCTTGTGTGGCCTACGAATTGTTGCTTTGCTGCTGTTGCTGAAAGTTTCCCATTTGCCATCTTATGGTGGTACCTACATCTTTTTAGTTCGTCTAAAAAACTTAAAAATTACGCTGCTTCTTGCTCAACAGGAAAAAACTGCTCTATATGTTGAGATGACCTACATACATGTATAAAATCTTTCAGCAAATATAAACAAATCTGTAGATATGTATTTATTAAATTTTCATTGTTAATTGTTTGTGTTGTTCATAACGGCTTCTTACATAATCAAGCCCTTTTTTTACGCTGGGAATTGCGTTTACGCATCCCCTCCGAAAACAGAGCAGCTGCGCTGTTTCCAGGGACTCCCCGGCCGAGAATCAGCTGAAATACCCACTAAAAACCCAGCGATGTTCCATCGCGCCGCCTGGTGACTGGGTCCCGGGAGCATCATGAATCTTCCGCAACCCAACGAGCGGCGTCCGGATCCTCAACTGGGGAATCAATAGATTCCCTCCATAATCAAGTCTATCGTAACTCGTTTATGGGGTAAGTACCTACGTGTGTATAAGGAGCTTAGATCCATAGTGCTTCTTCATATATTTTTACTAAGACTTTTTTGAAAAAATAATCCAGGATCTAATGCCATAGTTTAGGCCAGGGTTCCATGCTCTTAATATCATGGCACGGATTTTTATTTTTATGGTTGACTTACAAAATAATTGCCTGAAGTAAAAATTAGTAGCCTATCTTAATAGCCCACTACAAGGCCTGCCTAATTTCTTTTAGGAGAAGGGATATGGAGATGAGGTTATCACTCTTATCACTATCAGAAAATAATGGCCGGCAACGACTAATAAACGGAGGTTTAAAGGCACAAATTTTCCAATTCTGCGCACACCTTTTTACCAAGGATTTTTCGCACAAATGAACCCAGGACCTCGTATTCGTCGCCAGAGCGGCGAAAGAGCCACAGCACCTGGTGACAAGATAAGTGCTGGCCAGGATTCCATGCGTACCTAGCTCTTAATCGTGGCGAGGATTTAAATTTATCTGGTTGACTTACAAAATATGCCTTATGTAGAAATTATCAGCCTATACTAACCGTCCATTACAGGGAATACTAATTTTTTTTGTCAACTATAAGTTGGCCCTTGACTGCTATCACACCTGATGTTAAGTGAAGATGCAGTCTAAGATGGAAGCGGGCTAACTTGTTAGGAATGGGACGAAAATCCACACCCCTTGCGGTTTCTACACGACATCGTACCGGAACGCTAAATCGCTTGGCGGTACGTCTTGTCGGTAGGGTGGTAACTAGCCACGGCGAAAGCCTCCCACCAGCCAGACCAAGACAAATTAAGAAAAATCTCAATCTGCCCCGCCAGGAATCGAACCCAGGACCTCCGTCTTATAAATCCACCGCGCATACCACTGCGCCACGGAGGTCGTCAAAAATAATTAATTTCAATTTAGAAGAAGAGATTATACTCGTATATAAAGCTTAAACCTACCATTCTTCTTCAACCATTATTAGAAGATACAGAATAGAAAAGACAGCTACAAGGAACCACTTATTTTTCTGATTACGGGCAAAAAATTGTAACCTAAAATTTCTTAGATCAAAGAACCCAGGGCCTCGTATTCTGAAGACAAACAGGCTAACCACTGTATCAAAGGAGCAGTGAAGTGTGACATAGTGCAGGGTAATTTTAATTGTCTGCACTCAGCCCGTCACCCGATGTTCTCCCGTCGACAGCAATGAGATGATTCTGATCTCGAACCTGTCGCCGGAGCGGTGACAGAGCCACACCGCCTGGTGACAAGATAAGTGCTCTCCAGTGTTTTATATGTAGCTCTTAATGACATTGTTTTAAGGTTTATTATTGTAAACATTTTTATGATGGAGCTAACGATAGATTCAGGGTTGCCACACACAAAATTATTATCGTAAATGCCACGTTAATGCTAATGTGTATATTTGTAATATTTAAGGTATAACGAACAACTTTTTGACGACCTCCGTGGCGCAGTGTTATGCGCGGTGGATTTATAAGGCGGAGGTCCTGGGTTCAATTCCCGGCGGGGCAGATTGAGATTTTTCTTAATTTGTCTTGGTCTGGCTGGTGGGAGGCTTTCGCCGTGGCTAGTTACCACCCTACCGACAAAGGCGTATCGGCAAGTGATTTAGCGTTCCGGTACGATGTCGTGTAGAAACCGAAAGGGGTGTGGATTTCATCCTACTCCTAACAAGTTCCGCTTCCATCTTAGATTGCATCATCACTTAACATCAGGTGTGATAGCAGTCAAGGGCCAATTTGTAGTCGATAAAAAAAAACTTAACGCAAATATAGTATAGAAAAAAAATATTAATAAAAAATAGAACAAATTCTCTTAGATACGACAGAAAAACTTCGACGTTCGTTCCACTCTTAAACCATACTCAGATGTTGATGGTGCAATTTACGTCAAAGACTTGACTTCATTAGATATCCAGTAGGTGTTACATATAACATCACGCCTCAGTTATAGGGGTAGGCAAAGAGTAGAAATTACATCCTGCCATTTTCAACTTTATACAAGTTCGTCGGTTTAGGGTACTCTTGACCTGACCATATCCAATATACCTCGAGCGGATATCAAGTAGGTAAACCCATTTGACTGCCTCGTTGGTCTAGTGGTTAGCCGATGTGGCTTCGATCACGAGGTCCTGGGTTCGATTCCTGGGTTGGGTCACGGAATAATTCTGAGCTTTTTCATTCTTCTCTGAAATGTTCAGTACATTCCAAGCCCGGTGTCTGGAAGTTGGTGGTGTTACACCCCCGTGCCACGAAGAGTACGTTAAGCCGTCGGTCCCGGTCACTATTATCAACATCTGATAGTGATCGTTAATAAGTGAAACATTATCACCCTAAACCTGCCAACCCTCATTGGAGCGGCGTGTGGGTGTACGCTCTATATCCCCTCTCTTTTAAGGAGGGAGGCCTGGCCCTGTAGTGGGCCGTTAATAGGCTAATAATAATACCCATTAGATCTATGCTTGATATCTTAAAATATCTTAATCATGATAATACAAATTTTATTAGTTTGACAAACTCAAGTAAACGAATGTTGCCACTCAAAATAATTCAAATATCTTAAAAAATTGTTTTAAGATAGAGTATCTACTAAATTCAGACTTTTTAAAAATTACCTATTTGTGTGGCAACCCTAATCTCTGAGTAAAACAAGAGTGAAATTAGTAGATCTTATGGTAAAAGTTATAGGATCCATGTTCGCGTGACTAGACAAGTTTATAATAGAGGATATTTTAATGAGGTTGGACGTGTTAATGCTCCAGGCGAGACAGATAACGCGATGTAACAGATGACAGTGATAGTGATGTAACTAGCTGGCTAGTTTCAATGGATAAACTGTCGATATTTTGACGTGTTAAATGTGCCTCTTTTTTATTAATTATCATACTTCTTTTTATATGTGCTTCGTTATCATATTACATAAATTGTGCTTCTTTGCATTTCTGCGGAATGCTTCAAATTCTTGTTGTATGTCTGTTTGTCTATCTACACTATTTATATTTTCCCTTACAACTCCCAAACGGCTTGGCCAATCCCCGATATGAACGATAATATATCCTCATAGGAAAAAGTCTGAGAACTGTTCTCAGATACTTTGGGTGTAAATTATAAAAATCATCCTAACAATGCATATTTTTAATGATACTGTGGATAGGAATATTTTTCTAGACATAAAATTGTTTAGAATATGCACTTCTGGTTCAAATTTTCAAACAAAAACAAGAAAAAGTATAATATTGGGTTCACTATCAGGCGTGGCAGAAATGCAGGAGTGTTAACGGCTAGAAGCCGTTTTCCGACGCGACTTATTTTTTTTTAGTTGATATCACTTCGTTATAAATCATTGAATGCAGGTGGTGTGGTGTGGTGCATAGAAGTCCCCTTCAACGGGCCTGTAGGACTAAGGATAAACAGTGGATGGACTTTTAATATAACACAAACTATAAATTTTGTAGGTAAGTCCGAATGCTTTTTTCTTTATTTTAAAACGTAAACGCCTACCAAAAGAGCAAATCATGAGAGAAACAAATATTAGGGTTCAAAAAACTGTCCCCCCAACAATCGATATAATTTATCGAGTCCACGGTCCCCCTATCTACTCTGCGTATTCAATTAAGTTGTTGAGTGCTGTATTCGGTCTCTGTTGCTCTCTTCACAAAGTCGTATGTGCGTCTCCCTCTAACATCAACGGAAGCACTCGTTATAAGCCAATGATCATGATAGGGGCAGTGGCGAAGGGTTAAGGTTATTGTTTTTTTCATATGAAAGTATGTAGTCTAAGAGCTGGTTACGAGAAAGAGAGATTGATATTAGTATAATAGACAAATGATCATTAAATTACGTTTAATTTATTATCATTATGAGCCTATTAAGAGCCCGCTACATGGCAAGAATTCCCTCCACAAAGACCCACCACGCTGCCCCAATGCTGGTTGGCGGGTTTAGGTTGATGATATTTCATTTATTAACGATCACTAGGTATCTAACAGTTTAATGTGCTCTCCGAGGCACGAGGGTGTAACATCGCCAACTGTCCGACTTCGGGCTTGGAATTGACTGAAACTCTCATAGAAGAATGAAAAAAAAATTATTCCGCGAACCACGATTTGAAGCCAATACCTCGTAATCAAAGCCGCATAGGCTAACCACTAGACCTGACTGTCATAGACTGCCTCGTCGGTCTAATTTATATTATCTAATAGTTAGAACACATTACAATAAAAAGTGGGTTTTTATATAAAATGATCTTTTTTTTTTTTTAACTATTAACACATTACAATAAAAAGTGAGTTTTTAATACATAAAATGTCCTGACACTGATCTTCTAAATATGTAGTTTTTTATCTGCTCACAGACATCACTCTCAAGCGGCACTGCGTAGGACTGCAGTGCAATGAAACCACTGCACCCGTCTAAATGTTTATGAAAACAAAATTAAATAGGTAATACCTACGCAAGGGTTTAACAATATAAGATACTAGCTGACCCGGCAAACGTTGTTTTGCATTAAAAATTAAAAAAAAATTAGATGAAAATTAGATAGTAGCCGATTCTCAAACCTGCTGAATACGCATACAAAATTTGGTAAAAATCGGTAAAGCCGTTTCGGAGGAGTATGGCAACGAAAACTGTGACACGAGAATTTTATATATTAGATTGTTAAACCTTAGCCTAAGTGCGTTTTGAACTTATTTTTGTTAAGCTTGTACCTACCTCACAGACAACTTTTTCGATAGCACTAGAGTTTGAAGAGAAAGACAGTATTCATTTTATTCATCATTTTTTTGCATTCAAATATAATTTATCTAATTTTTTGATTAATAAATAATCAGTATTTTAAAGCAATCAAAGAAAATTCTCCCTTGGAGTTCTTGTCACTGCCTCTTGTACTATTATAGTCTTAATACCTACTGCAAATACTGAATTTTATAGCGGAGTTGTTTTTGCGAGTGTTGAAATGGGATGGGTGGTTTTCTTTCTTTTTCTGTGTGGGAAGTAATAAATCAGGCGTCCATTTTGGTTTTTGAAATACGTTGTTTTGTGTTAAAAGTTGTTTTTATTTCAAGATGGCTACCTGTGATAGGCTCTAAAATGTTTAATAATATTTTATTTAACTAATTAGCGATACGGACACAAACAACTATTTTATACGTAAGTTTTTGGAAACAATTTTTACATTGGTATCTACCAACATTCATTTTATTACACTAAATATTAATTTTATATTTTATAAATAAGTATAAATCAATATACGCTTTCCGTCTGTTGGGATTTTTTGTTTTTGAGATTATATAATTCAGTCCTGATAAATATAGGTACTTATAATCGACATCAGTCTTTTTAAATAATATCTACTTATGTAATTTATATTTCAGTAAATGCGAATACGAATTTTTAGCATTCAAAAATATGAAAATATGGTTCTATTAGGAAATTTTATTAAAAATCAAGCTACATTGTTACATAGGTACAAACCTAAACAATTAATTGACATTAAAAAATCATGTAACTAATAATTATTTTATATATATATAAAAATGAATTGCTGTTCGTTAGTCTCGCTAAAACTCGAGAACGGCTGAACGGATTTATCTTATCTTGGTCTTGAAATGTTCGTGGAGGTCTAGGGAAGGTTTAAAAGGTGAGAAAAATTCGAATAATTGCCGGGAAAATTTCTAAAAAGCGCGAAACTGCCGCTATGGCTTCCAAATTAATCCGTGTTACATTTTACGTACTGAATACTTAGAGGTCAGCATTTTGGAACTGGTATTCTTTCATATTATCAAGCTATACCCATCAGTATCCATAAATATATATTGTTAATGTTAATGTACTGTAATGTCGGACAATGTTTAACAAAAATGTAGATCTCTAGTATACGGGACGGGACGGAGGATATTGCTTCACGGGAAACTATAAAAACAATTAAATTGAGAGGAGGAGCGTGGACTGGCAACACTTTAGATGAGTCTGTCTTTAAAATTGGAAGGGTACCTATCAGATTTTCACGCGGACGAAGTCGCGGGGGACTGCTAGTAATTAATATATTAGTAAGTGCGACCTGTCGTAATAAAAAACAGACATCTCCTAGACTATTTTTATCTATCTACGATCAAGATTTTGAAAACATGCACGAAATTCCTAATACTAAATACATTTCTGAGGTCTTAATTTGCGGGCGTCTAATTATTCTCGTAACAATAAACATTATTATAGAGCTTATCTGATTGTGGATTTAAATAGGCATTCTTATTAAATTAAAGAACCAGTGAGCTTAATATAAACAAAAAAAAAAGTTTATGAGCAACCATTACTTATAATCATATTCGAAACACAAAAAGCAGGTCGCCTACTTACACGCTGACAGAAATCGTAAAAAATATTTTTAAACGCGATAAAGAAAAAGTCAACAACAAAATTGGTTTTAAGCGTTACGCGCTCGGAAAAAACTCGCACAACATGCTCACTCCATTATTAATCAAAGCTCACGTCACAACACTATGATATGCTTATTCAGTAATGACTAATAACCCTTTTCACTCTCAACTCAATTTATTTTCAACCCCAACATTACGGAATGTAAAGTATAATTTTCTTTACTTTACTACTTTGGATATAGAACGTTTTTAAAAACAGCGTTCTTTTTAGTGTCGCTAATAAAATGTGAACTGTATTTTCATCGATTAAAGACCATTTTGAATTATGGTTCTATATTTAAAATTTGTATTGCATACAAGAAAACTCAACCTTAATTCTGTTCCATAAGGCGGGAAATCGAGTGGTAGGAATCATTTTAATGGCATGTAAAATGATAGCGTATTGTTTTGTGTATGAAGACATCGGCTGTCAGGACGGTTGTCTGTTGTCTGTGGTCTGATAAGGCTACGTTTCGTTAATGTTCCGTGGGTTTTTTTTAATGCTGATAAGTTCCGAGTGGGAGGAAGGTATAATGGCATACGAATCAGAATATTATGATATTTTGATGCGATTAAAGCGACTTAACCTTCCTATACCCGCGTATTGGTCTGTCAGACCGACATTTTCAGTTTGCGTCTTTTTCTTCTTAACGGAAAATGTTAGCACATTGGGCTCACTTGTAGCTGCGTGAATCGTCGCCGGCGTCTATTTGGTGTAGTGCAAGCGCTTGCACGGGTAACACATGTGCCAGTACACGACACTGGTTGGTCCAGGAGACCGATGCGGGTATAGCCGTTACAATTTTAGGTAAGCGCTGTGTTTAATTAGTCCTATAATTTTAATGATTTCTTATATTATTATTGGATTATTATTTTATAATATACTTTTAAACTACTTTTAGGTTAAATTTTCATCTCAAAATGGACGAAGAGCGAATAAGATTGATTTTAGAGGAGAATGATTCAGATTCTATCTACGATGACGAAAACGATAGTGATTTCGAGGATCATGTGGCAATAGAGGCTTAAATAGTGATACTGAATAGGAGGGAGATTCTGACAGCGAAGTAGAGGATCGAAGAACTTTTAGTGACTACTATCTCGGCAAAAATAATCAAACAAAATGGAATAAAACTGCTCCGTCAATGACAGTAAGAAGACGTGCTAGAAACATTGTTTTTTATAGTCTAATGAATGTGGCAGGAATAAATTCATTCGTCATAGATGTCCACAATAATTCCATCAAAAAATCATTCGCAGATCATTTTTGGAAGCTCTATCATATGATCTCATAAATCCACATCTGAGGCGACGTAGTACAACACACATTTACCAAGACTCATAAGACAAAGACTTGCTGAAATTTGTAAATTAGATGATCCAGAGTCCACAACTACAACAAATAATAATAAAACGGGTCGTTGCTAATATTGCAGCTCCAAAAAAAATCGCAAGTCACGATATAACTGCACTACTTGCAAGAAATATTTTTGTATGGAACATGCAATTATGGTGTGCTCTGACTGCTATGGTGGACCATCAGAGGAAATTTATTCTGTAGCCTATGATTGTTTATTTAGTTATTTTCAAGATTTTAGAGATTTTTTTTGGTTTGATTACAGAAGAGATATTTTTGTTGAAATTTATGTAGTTTATAAGAATAAGTACAGTATTTCAAAGGCTGTAATAAAAGGACTGTTAGTCAGTAATAAACATTAATATTGCCAGAAATTTCGTTTATATTGATTGAGCAAAAGTCCCTTTTAATCGTGAATTACATTTTAGTGTGGCTATAATGATAGTTATTTAATTAGTAAACGTTAGAACTATCGGTCCGAGAGACCGACGCGGGTATATGTGTTATTGTATTTGACGCGGGTATAGGAAGGTTAATAATGGTGACAACTGACATACCGGACATCTCGGCTCGGACATCATTAAGGCTTTGTTTTTTAAATTTTAAGTGCCTATTTGTTCCGTTGTTGTATCATTCTTTTTTCATTGTATTTTGGACAATCGGACTGTAGGGAATATCTAACTTTAATCTTTTAGGTACTTTTATCTCATTATAATGAAAACATGAAAAATATGAACGGGTTTTTCTTATAACTCGGAATTTATTATATTTAGTATATTATTATTATAATTAGTTATAATAGTTATACTTACCTTATCTTTGGTTTTAATTAAATGAATTTAATGAAAAATTGTAATAACTTCATTTGCACAACCTTCCTTCACATACTTATTTTCCGGGAAAATGGCGACAGTTGAAAAACAAATACTTTCGGTGACGTCCGCAACTCGACTTGTTTCTGTGTACAACCCAAATTATTTTTTATCTGTGACTTTTAACCTAACCCAACTAACCAATACATTATAACTAAGTACTGCCATCAGCGTCATTAAGTAAATTAGCTAAATTAATAGCTCTAAGTTGCATTGTACCTTCTTTCTATGTTTATTGCAATAAAGTTGTTTAAATAAATAAATAAAGTAAAATAAATAAAAATTAAATTTATTTATCAGCATCATTAGGATAATTGAAATAAACTCATAATGAACTAGTCTCTTCTTTCATAAGAGAAGATGACTTGGCGATGTACCACCACAATGCTTAAGTAACTTAGGGTAGAGCATAAATTTTACTTTAGTAGCACAAAAGTTGATAGTGGTTATTAGTAGATGCAAGAAGTATTTTTTGCTATTTTATGCTCTGCAATTTCTGCAATGTCTTAAGACATGTTTGCAGCTAAACTCATTGATTTGCCCAATTCATATGAAGGAAGGAAATAAGAATGCCGTGCTCATTTTCTCCGGAAACCGAATTCCTGTACCTATCGTATATTCTGTTGTTCTGGTCTGAAATATTTCTAAGATTTCCGTTAAGATTTACAGGCAAATGAGGCTTAACATCTGGGTCATCATACTTTGTGTTAAAGTGTACAAAACACTGCAAAGTATCATAAGTAGTTCCTGTGAACTTTGCTGATTGATATGTGATAGTTTTTCTTTTTGAAGTGGGCATTTTGCTTCTACCATCAACTATCAGGTCCTATAAAAACCTCCCTTAAAAACTATCTAATCGCAGTGGCGTGTATTTCATAAATGCAAAAAAGCACTGCCTACCCTAAAGTTATAAACCAGTATCTATCTGAGGAGAAATTTTCTACTTCGTGTAGATAGTACGTATAACGCCTACCCTAGTTAAAAACTTTGTGCACGTCATATTCTGTACGCTACTTAGGCGCGGTGAATATTACAACACAATCATGTCAGGTAAAGTCACCATCGTACGCTAACTATCCACTATGTACAATTCCACTATCGCGACGGGAGGCTGATGCCCCGGGGAGCACGTCGCCATCCGTCTTGGTTCAGATAAGCGACAAACTTGCGCTGCGAGATACATCTCCCGAGGGAGCACGCTCGCCTTACCTACCCTTACCCTTTCTTCACTACCAACAACAACAACAGCTCCCGATATTTTTTATTTTAAAATGGCAAAGAACAGTTATTTTAATCGATCGTATGTAGGGTATTATCAAAATTGAAATTCAAATATCGTTTATTTTAAGGAGGATTAGTTTACAAGCACTTTTGAAATGCCATTTTGATTATTTGTAAATCTACCGCTGGCTCGAAAGGCAGGTCCTGCTGACAAGAGCCAACGACCAACTCAACAATTGCCTCCACCGCTTTTGTCTGTCTGTTACCTACTATTAAGAATTCTGAAAATTTTTTCGCCAATAGATTGAACATAGTGAAGGTTTTAGTATATAAATTAGCAGGTGGTAGTTGATGGTTAATTGTTAGAAATATGACGATATTTGGAAGTATCAAAAATTATCAAGATGCCCGGGAGCTTATAACAAAACCGCTGTCTATCCTTCTGAGATATAAGAAAAAAATGTACCTATTGGGGAATGTTTTTCTTATTTTAAATTTTTAAAACAATTGCAAGAAAGTCTGCAATACTTACCTGTCTCTTAAAGTTTATTGTTCACTATACGCATCCTTTTTTTTTAAATATATATTTCTTACGAGCTTTTTTTGTTGTGATTTTCTTGCAGCAGAAGTCACGGACGTCTGCCAGTAAGTACCTACAAAGTTGTTTGACGGTTTTTCATATTATGAACTGGTCTTAGATACTCATCTGTTTTATGAGAAAAAACAATGGGAAAACCTATTGTTTCCCAAAATCCTTATCTGTTTTATGCAATCTGACAGTTTAGATGTTTTAAAGAATCTGGTTAAAAGATTAAAAATAATAAGCGTTGATTCAAAGATTGTTGTTAATCGGTTTCTTTTTTACTAATCGTCATCGATAACATCATTAAAGTATCCTGATGAGTGGTAGCTTGTAGACAGAAACCCCTTATCTAAACCGACGGCGATTGTTTTGAAGGAATCAATAGGTTAATATTTGCCCTGCTTATCGTCCTTTGCCGACGCCGCGCGCCATAAAACATTACGCACCTGTAATCTATGCCCGTGGGAACACTCTATGGGTGGTATTGCACTGAAATTATAATCTTTATTACCTTAATTTCATTATTTAGGTTTAATGTTTGGACTCTTATTAGAATCAGGCGTTAATCTGTGGAGTGGAAGTTTATTAGAAATACATTAAAAGTAGTAAATCATTCTTTTATTTTGCTATTTTCTGCGAAATAACGTTGAATCCGACGGATTTCTGTCGGATCATTGACTTCGTCGCTTGGATTTGTCTGTTTTGTGAGTGTGCTAGAATTAAAATTTCATGAGGATGCTCCGGTTACGGAGTGAAACGTACAAAGAGAGATTTATTATTGTTGGCAACATCGTGTTTCTGGCAGCTGATATTTTTGTTGTAGTGGTAGCATTGATCAGCAACTACGCCACTGTAGCTGCGCCCTTTTTTGATTGTTTTAAAAGACGATTGTTGTGACATTACTTATATATTGCATGCTTTCAGCAAGCAACACGAGTTAGAAAGAGTGTTAAGAAGTTAGTTATTATTATCTGGACGACTTTGTCGTTTAGGTTTGTCTGGTTTTCGCGGAAAATAGCAAAAATAACTATTTTACATGAACAGTAATCATGAAAGTCCAGAGTCGGGCTAGTTAGCCGTCGATCCCACTCATTAAGATTAACATGCATGAGTCTAAACTTCTCTCACTACTCTAGGAAATCCTTGGCCCTGTTCATCATGCAGGTTAGCCTTTCAGCTCAAATTCTTCGATTAGAAAGAAAGCAATCATGGTCACATTTTATTATAGCAGTTATTAATTGATGGACCAAGTTGATAGCCTACCTTATGGTATGTGAACAACAGCTTCCTATAAAGCGCCACCCTGTGTGCTTAAACCTCAGGTTTAAGTGCTAAAGGCCTTACATGCCTGTAATCACACCAGGGACCCATTACAGCAATGCTACTTGGCAGAAAGCATGTTGGTTGAACTTGTCTGAACGAGCACTATCTCAAAAAGTTCTACTACTCTTGTCATTAAATTATTATTATTCAGTTGTAGAACACTATATTTAACTCCTCGACTATGACATTTTAATTAAATTTTCTTTATGGTTTTTGTTAGGAACAACTTGTCACGCTAGTTTCACGCAAATGAAGAAGGCAAGGAAAATACACCGTCCATTTTTATCCCCTTCTCCATGATTACGCTAGGCTGATAAGTTTACTTTTAATGAAAGTCTACTAAATCTCGACTATATCAACCTTGAGACGTCACCAGTTGACAGTTGTCAGTGTCATAGTGACAGTTGTCAGTGTCACGGTGACAGCCACCATCACTGAGCGCTTGACGGAGCACCCAGTGATTAATTACAGCCGTTAATTGGTTTGACGTAGATTTGTAACACATTCAATTGCAGCGATCAACGCAGATAAGCTTTTTAATTTTATAAGTTGGTGCTTGACTAGTTGACTAATGCTAAGATGATACAGTCAAGGAAGAAAAGGAGACTGTCCATTTTTGGCCCGACGTGAACAAAATTCATAGAAAAAAACCAAAAATCATCTTTTATTCAAACATGAATATTTATGAATTATAGGATTGGATTAATTAAAAATATCGATTAATTAGTATTTTAATCCATAATTATATTTTTCCGCCGCACATTTTTACTACACCACGTTTTTTATTTGAATAACCTTCATATGAATCTTTGCAGAAAATAAAAATTAGAAACACCTGGACGCAGAAATTTAATATTTTTTAAATTCCTTGTTGTTAGTGCTATTAAATTAATATATAATTATTATTCTCAGTGACTGTCCATTCCGGCGCCAAAACCTCCATACAAAGTGGACAGTCTCCTATAATGCACACAAGCCAATAATATAACAGCGTAAATTATTTTCAAAGAAGAACCGCGGGTTTTAATTTATTAAAACCATCTTTGAAAATTAATGAGAAGAGATTAATAAAAAAAACACCCAAATTAAATCAGTCTTTAAGTGGTACTCATGTGGTACTACCGTTATATTTTTGGGAATAGAGTCACTGTGTTTTGGTCTCGAGGAGACATTATAAGAGGTAGATGAGGCTGAACCCCTAGGTCGATGGAAATAGGGCAGTATTTTCTATACTTCTATAGCACGTGTTTCTTGCATAGCCTGCGCAGTGTGAAGATGCAAAACTTACCATCAGGTCAAACTTCTGCTTACTCCGTCAGTTATAATCATAAAAATCTCTTGACATTTGATGGGTTAAATTAATGAACAAACGACTCCCTCTTACATTGATAGCTGGTCTTAGCAACTCTTAAACTACTTAAACATATTAAACTTAATCGAGTTTGGGTTCTTTAAATTATTTAAAAACGAACGAACGAATTTAATTTATGTTAAGAAATCTTGTTAGAGAATTTTAATAAAAGTTGTTTTTTTAATAGATATTAAATATATTTTATCATAGGCGTCGTAGCTAACATAAAAATAGATTTGGATAAATAATATACGATTATCTGTTTATTTTATCAAAACGTACGTAACAAGTCAGTTGGCAAACAAGTGATATTTGTAGCAAACAAATATCAAGATTATCTTGTAATGCCTACTTTTACGCATTGAACTGATTGTTTTTACGATTTCATGACTCATCCATCCATAACCACCATGATTACTTACTATACTAAAGCCAAACTCGATTGAGAATGTTTGTCAACAAACAAATCAAAAATGTAGGTAGAATACTTTAAATACTTTATGGTGCTGCAGGCGTGGACAAAATACTTTACTACCTGGGAAAGAAAGATCTACCAAAACTACGTTTGTCCCCGCCTTATACATAAATTTTAAAATTTAAATTCACCATAAAGTATTTAGAATTTTATATAGATAAAGTGATCCTTGTTTTTCTTTTTTCAGTTCTTAACTTCTAAGCAGTCGGGTTTTTGTTTTTATAATAATAATTTTATTTGAGACTTTTTAGTTTTAATTTGTGGTATAGAAATGAGACTTGGTACACTTTTTGACCTTTTTTTGTTAAAACAGTAATATAAACATGATATGATATTTATATTTTTGAAATGGTCTTTTTACGACCTTTCATTTGATACCCATATTGCTAAGATAGAAGAAAGAAATACACACATCCCCCTTTTTTCCCCATTTACAGCCGCCATTTTGAAAATTTATATAGCCTTTGTCACTTCCACAATTTTTCCAAAGTCAACGACCCCTCACATGTCAAAATCTGTTCAGCCGTTTAGGCTATAGCGCGTGCCGAAGAAATGGGCATACATACATACATACATACGCTCGAAAAACATTTCCCTTCTTCTGACGCAGTCGGGTAAAAAGGAAATACTTAACAGCTACCGTAACCTAAACTAAAATAAATAAATAAATAGTTTATACATTAGAATAAAACATAGGCCACATTTATTCCGAAATTCCCACGAAAACTGCGCGGGATAAACCGCGGGCATTCTCTAGTTCAATAAATCTGCGTGCGATATAATAAACTTTTTCAATTTTTCATCACATAACAGGCGATTATAAAACGAATCAAATTCATATATTTATTTGTACAAATACAAATAAATAAAATCTGTGCCTGTTTGTAATATACGGTTCTTGCATCAAATCAAATTGTTTTTAATATGTTTATCAATCCGTCGATCTGTTTGGAGTTTTTGAGGCACGCTTACAGCGATTTCGCTTTTTGTCTCGGTATCGGTAGCTTTTTGGCTACTAGTGCCGTATACTACTACGTACTATGATAGTACGAGTACGAGTACGAGTACGTACGATAAACCACTAAAAAAAAGAAATAAAAATTTTTAGCAAAAAATGCCGTCCTTAAAGTAGAAAACTTGGCTGGCACCGACTTCATAGATATGCTTAAGTAAATTAAAGCAACTAAATGACACAGTTATTTTTTACTTTTTAGTGCGTTTTGAGTCGGTTCTATTTTTTGTTATTTTTTGTACTGATATTTGTTGCTCAGATACTTCATTTTTAGAAAAAAAAAATGATAATTTTTACTACAAGTTTAATTTAACTTTGTTGCAGTCAATGTGAATACACCGTTAAGCTCAACTCAGATTGAAAGCGACGCGTCGAGTTTGTCAATATCTATTTTTAACCGACGAAAAAAAACGGAGGAGGTTCTCAATTCGACACGAATTTTTTTTTTATGTATGACCACGCATAACTTTTCACAGGGTTGTCCGATTTTGATAATTCTTTTTTTATTAGAAAGGGCATACTTTCAAGGTGGTCTCATTGTCATCATGTTAGGATCTGACGAGGATATCCTGGGAAATTTGAAGGATCTCTTCAAATTTTGGAGGCACGCTTACAGCGATTTCGGTTTTTGTCTCGGTATCGGTAGCTTTTTGGCTACTAGTGGCATATAATGTACTATGACAGTATAGTACGAGTACGATACGTGGCGATAAATTACTAAAAAGTAAGAAATAAAAATTTTTAAATAAAAATAGAACCGACTCAAAACGCACTAAAAAGTAAAAAATAACTGTGTCATTTAGTTGCTTTAAATTACTTAAGCATATCTAGGAGTCGGTGCCAGCCAAGGTTTCTACTTTAAGGACGTTACCTAGAACCCACAAGCTGCTTTACTACGTAAAATAAATGTTCCTTAAACTTGGCTGGCACCGACTTCATAGATATGCTTAGTAAATTAAAGCAACTAAATGACACAGTTATTTTTTACTTTTTAGTGCGTTTTGAGTCGGTTCTATTTTTGGTTAAATTTTTTTTTGTACTGAAATTGATAATTTTTACTACAAGTTTAATTTAACTTTGTTGCAGTCAGTGTGAACACACCGTTAAGCTCAACTCAGATTGAAAGCGACGCGTCGAGTTTATCAACATCTATTTTTAAGACGGAGGTCCAGAGTTCGATTCCCGGCAAGGCAGATTGAATTATTATCCATATATTGGGCCAGGTCTGGCTGGTTGGAGGCTTTGGCTGTGGCTAGTTACCACCCTGTCGACAAAGACATATTACCAAGCGATTTAGCATTCCAATACGATGTAGTGTAGAATTTCGTAGTCTAATAAGTTAGCCTGCATTTATCTTAGATTGCATCATCACTTTGGTAAGTGATTTCTTCTGGTGGTCCAGGAGTGACTTCAGTCAAGGGCTATTTTTAACCGACGAAAAAAAACGGAGGAGGTTCTCAATTCGACACGTATATTATATATTTTTTTTTATGTGTGACCACGCATAACTTTTTACAGAGTTGTCCGATTTTGATAATTCTTTTTTTATTAGAAAGGGTACACTTCCAAGGTGGTCCCATTGTCATCATGTTAGGATCTGATGATGATATCCTGGGAAAATTGAAGGAACTCTTCAAATTTTATAGGCACACTTGCAGCGATTTCGGTTTTAGTGTAAGTATCGGTAGCTTTTTGGCTACAAGTACCGTATAATATACGTGGCGATAAATCACTTAAAAGTACGAAAGTATAATAGCAACTAAATGACACAGTTATTTTTTACTTTTTAGCGCGTTTTGAGTCGGTTCTATTTTTTGTTATGTAATGAATAAAATCAATGCGGTTAGTGTGAAGACGCCGTTAGATGTAGGACGGCGCTCGGTGGCCGGCGATGTCGATGCGATGTGATAAGATTGGGCGCTGTAAAAATCACAAGTCGATATAATTCCGATGTCCGTCATTATCACTTATCACGCCGATAGCTTCTAGATAATTTGACTGAAGATTATTTTAGTTTTCACTAGTGGACGCCTGCGAGTTTGTATGGCCTTCTTCTTTAAATTCTATTACTCTCCGTTTGTAGGGAAATAATGTATGAAGTGTATATTTACAAGTAAAAAGTAGTCACATACGTGATCATAATCATTATCAGCCTATTAACGGCCCACTATAGAGCCATGTCTCCTTCCTTGTAGGAGAGGGGATATGGACTGTAGACCCACCACGCTGCTCCAATGCGGGTTGGCGGGCTTAGCGTGTAATGTTTCATTTATTAATGATCGCTTTTAAATGTTGATGATGATGACCGGGAAGACAGCTTAACGTGCTCTCCGGGGGTATATCACTAATTTCCCAACTTCAGACTTGGAATAAATTGAAAATTTCATAGAAGATTGAATAACTCAGAAATTTTCCGTGATTCGACTCAGGAATCGAAACATGGACCTCGAGATCGAAGTCACATAGGTTAACCAGTAGACTAACGAGGCAGCAGAGATGTACAAAATGGTTCCAAAACAGCATTTAAATACAAAATGCAAAATACTTTTCAGATTTACTATTTCAAATACAAAATACCAAATAGTTTTGCGTTTTGTATTTCAAATGCTAATGCAAAATAGGTATTTTCAAAATACTTCTTTAAAATAAAATACCTTTTGAGCAAATCGCGTGATATTTTTATTTAGTTTAGGTTTTTATCATAAGAAATAGAATAGAGATGACAATGCTGAGCCAAATGTCACCGTATGCATGACATTTTGATCATATTTATTAGTAAGCGTATGAATAAATTCTGCTATGTTTAATAATATTCAAGAAGAAAAAATGGACACACATGGCTAGTAGGCCCCTCTATCGATGAAATTCGTCAATACGGGCGTCATTCGTTCATTTCATTTTGTTTGACTGGTAATGTTGGCTAAACTTAATTACAAAGTAGGTATTATGCATTTGAAATAAATTAAAAATGCAAAATACATCTCGAAAAGAATTTCAAATAAAATACAACATTTTTTTTACTAAAAGGCATTTAAATGCAAAATACAAAATAGGTATTTCGTATTTGCATTTTAAATAAATCGCATCTCTGCGAGGCAGTCATACATGCTCGTAGTAATAGGTTGACTTTATGTACAGGCTAACTCCGTTAATGAGTATTCGTATGAATTAAAACCCAAGTGTACAAATTAACCTATTGAGATAGATGTTTCATTTCGTTCCTACTTTACCATTCGTGTCATATAAGATGCCTGGTATCGCAAAGAACTTCACTACTACGTAGGTAGGTTGCGTACTAAACGGTGTCATTCTTTGTTCCTCGTACGCACTGCAAATCGAATGCTCTCTAGTTTCCACCTACAGTACTGGTATCTCAAGCAAAAAATAAGCATATGATAGATGTTACACCATCGGCTGCATTTTCGGACAATCGGACGTGTTTGCACTCAAATAATAAATAATAAATAAATAAATATTATAGGACAATTACACACATCGATATATTATAACCCCAAAGTAGGCGTACTCGTAAGTAGCTTGTGTTATGGTTGCTATGATGAATATTTTTATATTTATTATACTTAAATACTTATAATATATAAATAAACACCCAGACACTGGAAAACATCCATGCTCATCACACAAACATTTTCCAGATGTGGGAATCGAACCCACAGCCTAGGACGCTGCGCCACTGCGCCACTTGTTCGTCAAACAATATATCTATGTATGTAGTATATTAAAAAAATATATAGGTATACGGTCGAATTGAGAAACTCCTTTTTTTGAAGCCGTTTATAAAGATAGAGCTGAAGAGCTTGAAATTAGATAGTCGGACCTAAATCGGAGAAATACAGGGTTCAATCCCCTTACGTTGGATTGTTGGATTGGATTGATGCATAGTTGTAGAGATTTTATACGTAATTTCATGGGGCTTCATTTTCTGAAGTCGGCTAAAACGCAGGTGAAACAACGTCCAACTGGCGCAACCCCAAAAATGTTGAACGTCATATTTATCGGCGATAATGCGCCAGTAATGATAAGCTGGGTATTACCGCCCTATCGCTATCAATGGCCTATCGCCTATCGCCTTATCTGTTCCTTGTAACCAACTAATCAATTCTAACCTTCCCGATTCAGATTAAGCACCTGTCTTGATATAGTTTGAATTAAACATTTAGCTTTGGATAGGAATTTTTTCTACTCTCTTTTCCGAATTTATTCAATACAAAACCTTAAACTGTAACATCTAGCAATCCATTCTAATAGCTAGTACTAATAGATCGTATAGTAGATATATACTTCATATTTTTATTAAAGTGTTACCCACACATTGGAATGATTTCTATTTGAAAATAAACATAATATCAATAATTGCGGAACCAACGGGATTCGAACCCGCGTCTTTCTGGCAGTTCGGGCCTCTGAGTTCCTTTACCGCTAGGCTACGGTGCACGGTGTGTGTGATATATACTTACCAAACGGATAAACAGAGTGCCGAGTGTGAGTTTGTTACCGAGCGACTGCGTAAAAACGTAACGCAAATTTATATGGAATTTTAGTAGCGCCATCTAGTTATAGCGAGAGTAAACGCTTTTTTGCTAAATCGCGCATGCGCGGTAGGGTTCCCACGCTATATGCGTAGACACATAGCAGTTCATCATAAATACGAATAAATATATTTATTTTCATGGTCTAAGTTTTCTTATGAGGCCTTTGTTATAAACTATTTGTTTAGTTTACAAGGCTACAAGAAATGAATTTAGCTTTGACCGCGACGCACGGCTACACGACACGACACACGCTATTGCTTTCTGATACACGGGGTGTACAACAAGTCCAACTTTAAGCTCGTTCTAGCTCGTTCTTGAACTCGAATTTAGGCCTTATGATTCGTTTCTGAATATTCTAACTACTGGTTCATCGCAGCAGGCCGGGTGCGTGAATATCGGGTGAGGGTTACAGTGTGAGCTACCGTCCACGCGCGGCGATAGCGACGGGCGCCAGCTCGCAATTACTGAGATAAGTGATAACATGCATTACAACTATTTTAGATCCACTACAACTACATAAATAATCAGCACAGGATGTTCGAAATCTAAATGTGCATTTTAAAATTTAATTAAATAAGTAGATATATATTTATTACTTCGATACTTTTTACATATTATTTATATTCCCATCCAGTTAGAAAAGCTTTTTTCAAATTACTAGCGCCGAAAATGATATCATCACGAAATCAGCGTCTATTTTATTCGTTCATTTTATAAATCGATGTTAGCATATAAAACTATTTTTTTAATTACATTAAGGTTTTTTTTATCGACTACAAGTTGGCCCTTGACTGCTATCACACCTAATGTTAAGTGATGATGCAGTCTAAGATGGAAGCGGGCTAACTTGTTAGGAGTTGGATGAAATCCACCCCCCTTTCGCTTTCTACACGACATCTTTCCGGAACGCTAAATCGCTTGGCGGTACGTCTTTGTCGGTAGGGTGGTAACTAACCACGGCGAAAGCCTCCCACCAGCCAGACCAAGCCAAATTAAGAAAAACCTCAATCTGTGCCGCCAGGGATCGAACCCAGAACTTCCGTCTTATAAATCCACCGCACATGCCACTGCGCCGCGAAGGTCGTCAAAATATAATAGTTATATATGCTTACTTTGGGGCTATATAGCGACATGTGTAATTGTCTTATAATATTTATTACATTTTAAGGATCATAAAGTACCGCTTTTATAATTTTGTAAAACATCAAAAAAACAATGTCCAGTATTTTGGCAAATTTCAATAGAACCTGCTTCAATACCTTTTACCGCGGATTGAACCTGGAGCTTTCAGCCACTACGTCAACAGTCCCATGCGTCGGACGCCAAAAGCTCGCATCTCCGATCTTGATAAATCCTTGACATTGCACGTTTTTTACACACCTTTTTACATTCGGACCGGAAAATATCATATTCTTATTTGTTTATCTCCACGCCTTGTCAACTGCCTCCAAAGCTACGTAATTAGAAAGACAAGATGATTTTTTTCATATTAATTGACTGAGCATTAACTTTTTCCTGTCAATATAATTTGAACTTTAATAAGACAAGCTTCAGGGTTTAGAATTGATTGTGATATTTCCAATAGCGATCTTCGTCAGGGTTGTCGATGTTAACCGAAACCTTTGTTTATTTTTAATATTATTTTTCGGTGACACTGCCATTTTATGGGTGACTTTGGTAAGCTTTTTAATTTCCTTTTGGAATTCTTGGATGACGTTAATGCAGTTTGTTTAATTACTGTAGTGATATGAATATATTTTGAAGTGGTGTCAGCGATAAATATTACTGTTACTGAAATGTTTTTGCGTATGTTTTAATAAATTAAGAGGACACATTTAAAATAAAACCTACATATGCCGCCTACATATGCAAAATTAATTATTGGTATAACATCTGAAAGACTCATATATTCAGCTTGTAGGTATTTATAAATGAACGTAGACCTATAGGGCAATCACGTAATGACACTACAGTGTACTTTTGAAATCTCCCTCTATATCTATAAAATATTTTTAGATAGAGAGAGACATATAGGAATTTGAATTGCACACCGTCGAGTGTCATTAAAGTTGATATGGCCTCTGATCTATTCAATAAATGTACATAGAAGTACTTTAGTCTAGACGTTGTTATTGACTGAGTCTTGACTGTTGCAGTACAATACTTTCTGAACTTGTATTTTCAGAGTGCCAAGTGTGAGTTTGTTACCGAGCGACTGCGTAAAAACGTAACGTAAATTTATATGGAATATTAGTAGCGCCATCTAGTTATAGCGAGAGTAAACGCTTTTTTTGTTATATAATTTGACGTTATGAGTGACTACGTTTTTACGCAGTCGCTCGGTGAAAAATTCAGACTTTCCCTACAGACTCTAGGTACTGTACCTTGTATTTCTCTTTTCAGTTTTAAAGTATTTAAAGTGATTATATATGCAGTCGGCTGATTTTAATTTTCTAATTTATTTTTTATTTTACACATTTTAGTTACAATACCTACCTAATAATATAAATATTATACACTATATTGGATGTTCACAAACCTACTTAGACTGCCGCTTAGCGCATTTTGTATAGAAAACCAATAGCATACTTTGCAATATTACATATTTTTTTTACCTTTTAGACTATGACATCTGACAGTCGCCATGTAGGTTTTTTGTTAACACTTGGCTTATCAGTGGTTTGGGAGATACGAGGTAACAAAGCATATTAGATACATGTATAGAATCATTACATGTATGAAAGTATACTTACAAGACACGCGTGAAAAACATAACCCTTCTAGGCAGTCGGGTAAAAAGTGTTAATAGATGAGCGCGACGCAGACAGACAAACAGTTTCTAATGAGTGTTGTATATTAACATCGCGAGGCATTAGACGGGCCAGTGACCATTGATTACGGACATCGTTGGGGCAGGCTCGGTTTGGGGTACCGTTGGTACTTGCCGCATTGTTTTACTCTCTTTTTTATCCACAATACGCGCCATTTCAAGGATTACTTCAGATGATTTCAAGGATTAGTCCTTGAAATGGCGCGTATGCCAAGCGAAAGCTTCTTAAAGTAATTAAAGTTTTTCGCTACAGGATATAAGTAATAGTATTGACTGTTCATCATCATCATTATCAGCCTATTCACGTCCCACTACAGGGTCAGGCCTTTCTCCTTATAGGAGAGGGAATATGGAGCGTAACCCACCACGCTGCTCCAATGCGGGTTGGCGGGCTTACGGTGATAATGTTTCATTTATTAACGATCACTATCAGATGTTGATGAAAGTGAATGTACTGAACATTTCAAAGAAGAATGAAAAAGTTCAGAATTATTCCGTGACCCGACCCAGGAATCGAACCCAGGACCTCGTGATCGAAGCCACAGAGGCTAACCACTATCAGTTTAAACTAGGACAATGTGTGTGTTTTTTTTAAATGAGCAATTGTTGAGTTTTTAACTGGCCAGTTGGGAGGTAGCTATCCTCTGCATCTGCTGGATGGCTACCTCCCAACCGGCTTAACCAACTAATCTTATCAATCGGCGGGTAGAGTAGATGAGTTTGACTTTTCAATGGGGCATATAAACGAAGTATACTTGAAATAAATTAATTTTGATCTCGTGAGCAAGATCCATCATAGCGATCTATCGTTGATTTTTTATTCTTATATTATTACGTTAGTTTTTTTTCTCTCATTTATCTTTATTTACATATTTTTTTTAAAATTTTTAACAATGTTATAAGTAATACAAAAATATATATAAAAACACTATTAAAAATTTATAAAAAAAATATTTTCCTCCGTTTGCGGGGCCTTTGCGGGTCCAAGCATCCGGTGGTCAGGGCTCCAGAGTGAGGAACCTCCTCACAATACGCGCCGTTTCAAGGACTACTGCCCTCTGTATCCGACCCTTGATCCAACAATTAAGCGAAAGCTTCTTAAGGTGTTGATCGAAGCTTTTCGCAAAAAGACCATGGACTGAAACGACTATCGGAACAATAATAGTTGACTCAACATTCCACATGGCGGTAATCTCGTGAGCAAGGTCCAAGTATTTTGATACTTTTTCCTTTTCGGCTTTTACGAGGTTATCGTCATGAGGAACAGTAATATCAACAATTAGTTAGTTAATTATTAATTATATATATTACGTGTGTAAAGATTTTATAATTTCTAAAAACTTTTTTTCTGCTTCTGTTACACTATGCGCTACGAACGGTGAATTTAGAAGACGGAATTGCAGGGTTCAATTGGGAATTTGACACTAATCAAAATATTGGAATTTAAATTTATTTTTTGAAACTTGATTCTATAACAAATATAATATAGTAAAACTAATTAAATTGATCGAATAAATAAAAAGTTATAAGCATTTGAATATTTCTGATTAGACGGAGACAGACATACTGTGATGTGACGTCACACCACAGTATCGCCGTAGTGGCTTATTACAAATTTTCATTTTACGAGAAAAGCACAGAAGTCCCCTACTCCAAACATTTGAACTTTGCAGATTATTATTTTTATCCTAGTTTATAATAAACTAATAAAATAAATTGAGTCAAATATCCAATTCACGGCTGGGTTAATAGCTTTAGGTCAGGCCGGTGGGAAGCTAAGGCAGGGGCCAGTTGCCACTCTGCCCAAAAATACGGTGCGATGTGTAAAAGCCAACAGGATTATGGATTTCATTCTACTACTAACAAGTTACCCCCTAAAACTGTAAAATCTTAGAATACATTAACATTTACCAGCTGTGATTGAATTGAAGGCCTATCTTGAGCGGCGGAACCCTCAGGCGGAGTCGCGCACGCTGGGTTGCGGTTGTTGTCAGTGTAACCCGAGCTGGCTCATTGGCGAGTTTTGGTTGTTGACGATGTTGACGCCGCAGACACGCGCCGGTGTCGGTTACGACAAAAAACACGAGACAATGTAAAAACTTTGACCGACAACGATGTAACCTCGGTCCTTGTCTTCCGTTGGTTAATTAACTTTTTTTTGTGACATTAGGGACTTCAAGTTATTTATGATTTTGATGAAATATGAAGGGTTATTATCCTTTGAATTAGATATTTCAGGATTCATTTTTTTATCTGAGGTTATAATCTTTGCAACTTAACAATTTGTAACGATAACTTTTGACGACCTCCGTGGCGCAGTGGTATGCGCGGTGGATTTATAAGACGCAGGTCCTGGGTTCAATTCCCGGCGGGGCAGATTGAGATTTTTAGCCAGCGATTAAGCATTCCAGTACGATGTCGTGTAGAAACCGAAAGGGGTGTGGATTTTCATCCTACTCCTAACAAGTTAGCCCGCTTCCATCTTAGATTGCATCATCACTTAACATCAGGTGTGATAGCAGTCAAGGGCCAACTTGTAATCAATAAAAAAAAATTATGTATTTTGAAACATTAAATAAACAATTTTCTATGTAAATACTTTACCAGACTATTCGCCAATAGATACATAAGTTGCTAGAAGGGTTAAACCTGTTCACATTATGATGATTATGATGTTATTGCCCGTATTTCTTGATATAATTGCAGTAACACAGTGGATACCTAAAAACAAATACACGAGCATTACTTTGTAGGTTTCATAATTTCAAATAATTTTAGCTAGCAAGATTTTCGTCATACATACAACAATATTTGAATCTAAAATAATTTAAATTTTTTCTACTTCTTCAAACTTCCTAAAATTATTTTTAGGAAGTTAGGGTATAATGTTTTTTTTAATGGTTGCATTTCATAAAAGGTTCGCGTCATTTTTATTTGGACAGAACATTCCTTATTGATAAATTGACAGATACTGGAATCTACACAGGTTACTCCCGAGGGAATAAAGATATTTTAAGGTAATATCGACAACATTAGATATACATTTAAATTTTAATATTGTATTCAAATATAGCTCTTATGTCTTTGTGTTTGAGGGTAAGAGTTTGAAATATGTCTGTAAATAATTTGGTTGTTTGCAATAAGGGTTGTATGGAATTAGCCACGCGCTGACGGTTGGTGGTCAATTGATGGATTTTTTTGAGGTTTTACTCTTAAAAGGCTTTACTCAAAATGGCTATTATGGATAATTGTGTTGTAAACCACACGAGATCTATAAAGTGTAGATAAAGATTTAAATAAAAATAACGTAAAAAGGAAAAACATTAATATAATGGTTGACTTAATAAATAATATGTAGGTACTGTATCGGTGCAGGGTTATGTCCGGTCATAGGTTCGAATCTTCAGGCGGACTGTATTGAATTTTCTTTCCTTCCATTAAATTCTCAATTAAGTTTTGATTTCCTAAAACTCGAAAACGATTTTATCTTATTAATGTTTCATTTATTTTATTAATGTTTCATTCAGGAACTTTCTAATTTTCTTTTTCTAAAAACAGGAAAAAATCGGACTTAGTGATTTTGTATAACAATTTTAAGTGGTACAAGGACACCAAGTAAGAGCCCTTCCCCTACAAACTCCTTTTCATCTGCATGTTTATAAACCACTGCGTCGGTGGGGTGTTCGCTCGCGGTGCGTGTTCGGTACGATGCTTGTAATTTCCGTTGTTGTCACTATTTTAACGATTTTATCTGCTTTTGTACATTTAAACGACTTTCCATCGAATAATAGAGTTAATGCACATGACAGAAAAGCACAAGATATCGCTTTCTATTGTACTTATGTGCTTAATGTGTAAAAGGATTCTGCTATATTCAAGTTCAAAATACAATTTGATTTATTTTAAATAGGCTTCCACAGGCAGTTTGGAATGGTCTATTAGTGAGAAGTAAGTAAGTAAGTAAGTTTTCATAGTGTATATAAAATAGACCTATTTGAAGTGAAAGATTTAAAAAAAATCATTTTTTTTTATAAAACCTAATGAAAACCGAGTAGTCCCCCTGATGGTAGGTAAGCGTAAGTACATCACCTCAAGAACAACATATCGCAGAGTAAGCAATACAATATATCCTTTAATAATTGCCCCTTTCGCCCGTCAAAACGTCATGTTTAGCGCACAATTAGCCTAATCTCTGTGGACTTATGGACTGGACGCTTCGTCGAAGGTGGGACGAGACAATGGCCGACTGTTGTTGTAGTGCATTGTTGTTGAGATGGCGTCCCGGCGCGCTGTCACAACAGAGCGAGCTGTCGCGCGGACCAGTGGATAGCACTGATACTCAAACTTTATCTATAAAGTTTTATTTAACTTGTCAATGAGTATGTCTAGGTCAAACTATGAGGCTAATAATTAGAACTCTTCCTTATGTTAATGGTATAAAATGGCTAATCTTATTTGTTGGGCCAAATAACCACCAGCTCTTTAATTATTAAAGTAATTTTTTTTCAGACACCATAATGATATATTTTTAGTCACCGTAGTCTGAGATTATCGGTAGAGGTGTGAGAACGGTGGTAGAGTTTATACAAAGTAAAGTAAAGTTTTAAGGGGTTATAGGTCAGTTTATTTAATTCTTTGTTACCTACTTCTTTGAAACGAGCTAGGCTAAGTTTTTTGTGGGGTTCAAAATGTTTTTTCAACTTTCTCTTTTGCTTCTATACCGCTTGTAGCCATGGCTGAAAATGTCGGAAAATGGTCGTCAATTGAACACTGTACCTACTTGACTTTTTTTTATTAAATGAGATTATCGTAATCTGCTAATAGATATTATATAGGTGAAAGTCTGTGTGTTACTCTTTCACGCCACAACTGGTTTGGCTGTTTGGTATGATGTTATATTGTAATCCGGATTGACACATACAACTTATTATACTGATATGTATTTGTGCGAGAGCAGATTGAGACAGGATCTTTGACTTTAACAGGAATTAAAATTTGGTTAAAAATTAAATATAGGCTGTGCGTTTGCATTTACGTATTAATAAAGTTTGGGATGCGATGGTTAGCTCTGGAATCGTTCATTGATTCGGAAAGAGCTCGTTTTTTGTCCGGCGCGATGTCCTGCGCCGGTGTCAGGTAAGACGTCACTTTTTGTTCGCTCCGTGCCCACGCTGTTTGTCTGCCTACTCGAGCAGAATGATCTACATCAAAACCGTAAAATACTTATTTATATTGCAATTGTTTGTCTTACAGCTAGTCAAATGCACTTCTGAAATGGCCATTTTCAAAATTTGATTAAAGTTTTGATTAAATTATTGTTTGTAGCGTCAACATCAGAGTGATATTATAAAGTATATAATAATTATATTTAATTTTTTAAGTTAATTACGTCAACTTTTTTATTATTAACGTAAATATACGAAATGTATTAAGGAATTTAGATAATTGCAGGGTGAGGGATTAAGTATTAACAGTGATTAAGAGACTGAGATTTTACGCCGGAAGTAAATAGGCATAAATAAGGCTGACTACATAGCGATGACTGTACCTTCGTGTCAGAGGAATTTTTGATTGGTATTGCCGTACAGGTACGTAGGTATAGTTTGTTTATTTTATGAAAAGAATAAACGTAGACAATATTAACTCTGTTCTTATCTCTCGTAAACAAAAATGTTGTCAGATTTGCAAGAATGATTCATTTCTTTTCTGAGTTTTCGAAGTTAGGTTTTAAAAGATGCTCTGTATCTGCTTTTGATATAAGTTCAAAATAAATTTTTATAGCAAGACGAATATCTTAGTTATATAATTCTAAGAATTCACCGTGTGTGTTTCTTAGAGAGAAAATCTCCGAACAAAGCCTGGGATGTATCATAGTGGCTAGTTTAAGGAGCTTGTGTGGTATAGTGGCTAGTTTCAGGAGCTCCATGCAATGTAAACACTTACCATTATCAGCCTAGATATTAACGGCCCACCTTCGCGTAGTTTGTAATAGGGCTCGCAGGGAATATGTGCGCTGCCGTAGGCGGAACGGGCTTAACCTGCATCTCGAGAACAGGCTTCGGGACGCCTACCGCGAAGCAAAAAATGTGCTTCAGTTAGCAATTAGACGAGCTAAAGAGAAATCTTATAAGGAGTTGCTGGGAACCTTGGATCGTGATCCTTGGGGGCGCCCTTACCGGGTTGCGAGAAATAAACTTCGCGTTCAGGGTCCCCCAATAACGGAGAATCTGCAGCCAGATTTCTTGACTCGCTTGATAGGTGATCTATTCCCAGATTCGCGCGGCCACATTCCACCGACGATGGCTCTCCCAGCTAGAAATCAAGATGTAGGTGTTGTCCCTCGAATAACAGAGGAAGAGATGGATCAAGCCAGCGATCGCTTGAGACACACAAAAACAGCACCTGGACCTGATGGAGTTCCAGGTAAAGTTGTTTTTATCGCTGTAAAATGTATGGAGGAGCGATTAAGGGACATGTTTGACAGTTGCTTGCTTTCTGGCCAATTTCCAAAGAGCTGGAAAGTGGGACGCTTGTGCCTACTAAGAAAAGAGGGCCGCCCTTTGGACTCCTCGTCATCATATAGGCCAATTGTCCTGCTTGATGAAGTGGGCAAGCTGTTTGAGAGGATCCCAGCCCCGCGTCTTTCCTCGCATCTTGACACGATAGGTCCAGCTCTTTCTGAAGTACAGTATGGATTTAGGGCAGGCCGGTCTACCTTGGATGCCCTTAATACTCTGAAAAGCCTTACAACTGAAGCGGTGGAACGAGGGCAGGTAGTTCTGGCTGTTTCTTTAGATATTGCCAATGCCTTCAATAGTCTGCCTTTTGAAACTCTACTGGAAGCCCTTCAATATCATAGAGTGCCAGCCTATCTCAACAGATACCTGTTGAAGGCATACCTACAGGAAAGACAAATTATGTGGGAGGGACTTGATGGGCATTTGCACCAGAGCTTTGTGCACAGTGGAGTTCCGCAAGGATCGGTATTAGGCCCCAGTCTCTGGAACATTGGCTATGACTGGCTTCTGCGGGGCCAATTGCTTCCGGGAATGAAAATCATTTGTTACGCAGATGACACCCTCGTGACAGCCCGTGGGCGGAATTTTGATGAAGCTGCTCGCCTGGCGGAGATTGGCACCTCCATGGTCGTGGATAGAGTTCGGATGTTGGGCTTGAGGGTCTCTATATCAAAAACTGAGGCCATATTGTTCCACGGTCCGCGTAGAGGTCCGCCTCGGAATGCACATATTTCCATTCAGGGTACAGTCGTAGAATTAAAGGCCAACATGAAATATTTGGGACTTATTTTGGACGGACGCTGGGGGTTTAAAGCACATTTTAAACAGCTCGGCCCCAAGTTGGTTAACACTGCCACCGCTCTCGGCAGACTTCTGCCAAATATCGGTGGACCAGAATCTACCTGTAGGCGACTCTACGCAGGAATTGTGAGGAGCATGGCATTGTACGGTGCGCCCATATGGGTACATGCTATGACTTCCGATAACAAGGCACTATTGCGCAGGCCTCAACGAATCATAGCCATGCGAGTAATTCGGGCATACCGTACTGTATCATGGACGGCGGCAACGTTGCTGGCTGGTGATCCCCCTTGGGAACTACAAGCCGAAACTCTTGCGGAGGTATACCGTTACCGCGCGGAAATAAGGGCCCGGGGCGAGTCGCCAGCAGTGGGACAAATTGGGAGAATCAGGGCTCTGGCACAAGTCGCCCTAATTGATAGGTGGAAGGAAGACCTAGAGTATCCGACTGCAGGCAACTGGACTGTAGAATCAATACGTCCTCACCTGCGGCATTGGCTGAAACGTAAGCATGGCTCTTTGACGTTCCATCTGGCGCAGGTGTTGTCGGGTCATGGTTGTTTCGGCAAATATCTGCACCGGATAGGTAGGGAGCTGACACCAGCCTGTCAGCAATGTGGGGCCGAAGAAGATACAGCTCATCATACGCTGGTGGAGTGCGCTGCTTGGGAACCGCAGAGGCACTCCTTTGCGGCCATTCTGATGGACGACGTCTTGCTGCCAAGCGTAGTGAACGCTATGATCAATAGCGAGGCGTGCTGGACGGCCGCTGTATCTTTCTGCGAGTCGGTGATGGCTCTCAAGGAGGCTGATGAGAGGGCGAGATAAGCGGATCCAGATGCTCCTCTCAATCGAAGACGAAGGCAGGGCAGAAGGAGGCGTCGCTATGCGCACCTACTTCCTCAGTAATTAAGATACTGATAAACGTCGGTACGTCATTGTAGAATAAGTATTCGATCCCGTGGCGTACCACCTAAAGCCGCAGACGTGTCCGCTGGGTTTTAGTGGGTATTACGGCATAGCCGGGGAGTCCCACATACCCTTCCGGAAGTTGATTCGTTGGGGGGTTTAGGTTGATAATGTTTTATTTATTAACGATCACTATCAGATGTTGATGACAGCGACCGGGACCGACGGCTTAACGTTCTCTCCGAGGCACGGGGGTGTAACACCACCAACTTCCAGACTCCGGGCTTGGAATGTACTGGACATTTCATAGAAGAATAAAAAAGCTCAGAATTATTCCGTGACCCGACCCAGGAATCGAACCCAAGACCTCGTGATCGAAGCCGTATAGGCTAACCACTACACCAACGAGGCAGTTCCTAGAACAACGAGTCTTGTAAACACTTACTTATTACAAAATATGCTCAGTAGCACAGAAGTCTCTTCTATGCAGCCAGCCTAAGCATTATTTTTATTGAGTTAATATAAAATCTGGGAAAACCTACTGAATACGAGTATTAAATTTTAGGATTCTTTAAGTGTTTTACAAATCTTGTATGCTTTGTTATGCATATTTTTCTTTATTTGCAGCAATAGACATACCTATTTATATAATAGTGACTATATATACTGTGAAAGTGACGTCAGAATTTATAAGATTGATTAATTGTCACCTTATGTTGTAGATGTGTGGAAAACAAAGGATATAATATTATATACTGTTTTCGCTTCTTAGATATACTAACTCTAAGAAATGGAAACAGTACAGTAGGAAGTTAGTTTCATAAGTTTGATTAAATGTACTGTGCCGTTTTCTATATATTTTTTGGGATAGTTAGACTTTTGCGATACCCATGCCTTATGGGAAGCAGTGATAAGGTCTAAGATGGAGCGTGAGGTGCTCAAATCATGGTGGTGGGAAACACGTTTACTGGAAAAGCTGTCCACATTTTTGATGTAAAAATTAGGCATTAGAACTGTTATTTTTACTAGATAGGACAGCGTAAAATTATTTTAAAATCTATTATTATTACGTATAATAAAAATATCGCAAATAGGATTGGTAATTAATTATGATAAAGCCGTCAAGCGCGATCTAATCTCGGCCGATAAACGGATTAATATTAACAAAAGTATCGGACAGATATAACGGCCAAGATTTTTATATACCTAACGATAACAACTGATAGCTATCGTTTACGCAAGCCACCGCTCCTTTTGGGTCACGTACTGTGGGTATTGGTCAACTAACTTCGTAACCCAGTTTTACTTACATTTTAGTAAGTAGGTAAATACCGACACCAACAACTATCGGCAACAATGGGCGCTGCCAACCAACATTTGCCTAAGCTTTAAGAACACTCCAGTATTAATTACAGGAAAATGCAGCATATATTTAAGCTTTCGTAAGATCAGTGTTAGGCGCCTGTTTGGTAAGCTTCTATTTTAGATTACCTCTGAATCTAGTATGCTACCATATTGCTCATGTTACTAGTAATTACTCGTACCATCAGACGTTAAAGAGTAAGACCAGACTCACGGCTTATCTTACTTTCCGAAACCCGGGGGTGTATACTTCCTACGTCCCCAATACGGACTGTGAATTTTCACAGAGACTTTCTTAAAAGAAATGAAAAGGCTTTTTTTGGATTTGAACTGTGTGTCACAGACACAGTTCAAATCCATTTTCCTATAAATTGCGTTACGGTTATCCGTCCTACATTACACATTTACAAATTGTTATTGCCCATGCTATCTCTGTTAGCTACCACAATTGTTGAGAATCTTTAAAAAAGGTTATGGGCTTATCTCAAGTTGTCGGAAAAGTCGCTAATCGTTCACAATTTAAGTTTCGATGCAAAAAATGCATTGTTATTTTTATTTATATAATCATAACACTTGATTTTGTTAATCACCTTAATTTACATTTAAAAAATGCCAAGTTTATGTCTTATACTTGTCATTTTTTATTAATTAAGTCTACTTACGACTGTACGAGTAGCTACCAAGTAGTACCTACGAGTATCTCCTTACTATTATCTTATCTCTCACCGAAATTCACATTAATAATGCCTGAACACGTGACTCATAAAATCCAAAACAAAACATCATCCAAATAGGATAATTCAAAAACCCTAAACTCTTCAGTCAAAGTCCGGTGTTATTGTCAGATGGTTGAGTTTAACCTGTTCATCTGGATAAAGATCTCTCGTTAGGGTTGCCACTTGTCACTTGTATTTTATTATTAAATTTTTTTTAACAAAAATATAACCGACTCAAAACGCACTCAAAAGTAAAAAATAACTGCATCATTTAGTTGCTTTAATTTACTTAAGTATATCTATGAAGTCGGTGCCAGCCAAGTTTAAGGAACATTTTTTTAACGTAGTAAAGTAGTTTGTGGGTTCCAGGTAACGTCCTTAAAGTAGAAACCTTGGCTGGCACCGACTCATAGATATGCTTAAGTAAATTAAAGCAACTAAATGATGCGGTTATTTTTTACTTTTGAGTGCGTTTACAGACGGTTCCATTTTTTGTTAAAAAGAGTTTATTTCTTACTTTTTAGTAATTTATCGACACGTAACCTACTCGTACTGTTCTCTCATAGTAAATAATACATCACTAGTAGCCAAAAAGCTGCCGACACTTACACAAAAACCGAAATCGCTGTAAGTGTGCCTATAAAATTTAAAGAGTTCCTTTAATTTTCCCAGGATATCATCATCAGGTCCTAATATGATGACTATGGGATCATTTTAGAAATGTGCCCTTTTTAATAAAAAATGAATTATAAAAATCGAACATTATTCAACAACTCTGTAAAAAGTTATTTGTGGTCATACATAAAAAAATATACGTGTCGAATGGAGAACCTCCTCTGTTTTTTCGTCGGTTAAAAAAGGTTTTGAATGTTCGTCTGAGGTAAATGTAGACACTTACTTGCAATTTATTGTATTTTTAATGACCAGCCTGTGCGACTACGGATTGTGAAATTCTACGTTTTAGCCCCGGTTCTTACAATGCAATATTGGATCTTTTCCCTTCCAAGACAAATTATAGAAGACAAACGCAAACAACTTCTGTAAATTACATCTTGTCAGGTGTAGGTTTCATCCCTTTTGTGGTTCCCACACGCTAAATCGCTTGCCGGTACCTCATTATCAGTAGGGATCAATAATTAGAAAATGGCCTTAGAAAAGTCCTGTTTTCAAACTTAAAGCAATGTATTTTATTTATACGATAATGGTGGCAGCCCTATATTTGACATGCGCATTGTGCGACGAACAGGAGCTTACAATGATTGGCGGTAAACATGGCGGCCATTGTTGTGAGACAACTGACAGCTAAGCATCTTGTTGGCCGTCTGCTAATCCGACGCACGGTAGCTCGCCAAATCCTTACTTAACTTTTAATACTTTGTGTATTATTTTAATACTTACTAGCAGATGCCCGCGACTTCGCCCGCGTGCTACATACTGCGTCGTCTGTTTCAGAATATGAAATACTTGAGATACTTTAAATTTTGTATACAAGTCTTGTGAGTAATACTGCCTTTTCTCTCCAAAATAAAATTATTATTATAAAAACAAAAAACCCTAACTGCTTAGAAGTTATGAACTGAAAAGAGAAAAACAAGGATCACTATATCTATATGAAATTCTAAATACTTTAAGCAGATGCAAGCGGGGACAAAATACTTTATTTCTGCGGGGAAAGAAAGATCTACCAAAACTACGTTTGTCTCCGCCTGCAGCACCATAAAGTATTTAGAATTTTATATAGATATAGTGATCATAACTTCTAAGCAGTCAGGTTTTTTGTTTTTATAATAATAATTTTATTTGAGACTTTTTAGTTTTAGCTTATGATATAGAAATGAGACTGTACACTTGGTACACTTTTTGCCATTTTTTGTTAAAACGGCAATATAAACATGATATGATATTTATATTTTTGAAATGGTCTTTTTACGACCTTTCATTTGATATCCATATTGCTAAGATAAGAGAAAGAAATACATACGTCCCCCCTTTTCCCTCCCATTTACAGCCGCCAATTTGAAAATTTATATAGTCTATGTCACTGCCACAATTTTTACAAATTCAACGACACCTCACATGTCAAAATCCGTTCAGCCGTTTAGTCTGTAGCGCGTGCCGAAGAAATCGACATACATACATACATACATACATACATACATACGCTCAATAACATAACCCTCCTTCTGACGCAGTCGGGTAAAAAAGCAGCTTGTTTGGAGTGGGTCTATCAATTAAAGGTCGAATCCAGGACCAGTCCAACCCAGATACAGTTTTGAACTCGCCGCTTAACTTCGTTAGACTTGAATTTGGTAACTTTTTGACCTTTATGTTATTGGTTCATATACCAGACTGACACTAGTACAAAACTTTTTAGATCACTTATAAAATCTAGTAAGATGTTTTGTAACAGTCTGTTATTGCTATAATAGTTACATCAGGAGTTATTATTTCCTTTACAAATAAAACTTATGTTAATCATCATCATCAGCCATCATGCATGTACTGTTGGACATAGACCTCTTTTAAGCAGCCCTCTCTATTATTGGCTTTTGCTCCAATCGAAGCTAGGCACCTTCAGGAGATCGTCGCTCCACCTAGTCGGGGGAGAGACTCTAAAATCCGCTTGACGAGAGGCAGTCTCCACTCAAGGACCTTACGACTCCAATGACTATCGGTTGTTCGACAGATATGACCAGCCCACTGTCTCTTCAAAATACAAGCCCTGACAGATAAGTCGGTTATTTTAGTTTTTTGGCGGATTAGTTGATTTCGGACGAGAGCCCCCAAAAAAAAATCCAAATCCTTATAAGTCAAGTCTTTCATTTATATTAAGCAATTTATATTTTACTCGTGGCTTGGTAATGTAGAATTTATCAGTTACTAGCTGACCCGGCAAACGTTGTTTTGCATTAAAAATTAAAAAAAAATTTAGATGAAAATTAGATAGTAGCCGATTCTCAGACCTGCTGCATACGCATACAAAATTTGGTAAAAATCGGTAAAGCCGTTTCGGAGGAGTACGGTAACTGACATTGTGACAGGGAAATATTATATATTAGAAAAATGATTAAATTACTAAAATGGCTATTAAAAAATGAGGGTCGATCGTAGAAGGGTGAAAATAAGGGATTGTATGTATTTTTGTATGTTGTATCATAAAAAAATAGAAATTAAAAATTTTGTCTAAAAAATAAAAAAAAAAATTTTTAGGGGGATGAAAAATAGATGTTGGGCGATTCTCATAGATACCGGATAAGCACAAAAAATTTCATCAAAAGAGGAGTATGGCAACGAAAACTGTGACACGAGAATTTTATATATTAGATAAGGCTGAACTGCCGTGTGCAATCACTGTTCTACTGTTTGGGATAAGTTTTAGGTCTAATGTTTTTTGTACCCCTGACAAAGGTCTTGACAATTGTTTGAGAAAGTAAATTAACTAACTTAGATGCTACAACATCACACCACATTTGCTTTTGTGGTCGATACTATTACAACACGTCTGGCTCGACAGTCTGGGCTCTAGTCTTTGGTTAGGCAATGATATATTGAGCTTTCCTTTAAAGCCCGAAATATTGAAGAACGCCAAGTAATAATATACTCGTACCCCAGAGAGGACATTAAACCTTCGTCCTCTCGCCTGTTCCTTCTTTCTGTGTTACAAGATTCAAATATTATCACCCTATGCTCGCCAACCTGCATTGTACCAACGTGGCGGGTCTAAGCTCCATATATCCTCTTGTAATATGAGACCTGGCCCTTTATTGAACCGTTAAAATAGGAAACAAATGATAATGAATAAAAACATAATTGGTAATTTTATTATATTTTCTTAGATAGTACACATGATTCGGCATATACAAGAATATCTTTTATAAATAAGTTTTAAAGTACTAAGTATATACCTACGAGTCTGAGCTGGTTCGTATACAAACTTAATTATTTTATATAAGATTAGTATTTACAGTACATATATAAGTAATAAGTCACAAAGAATGGAGGTAAACTATAATCTATTTATTGCACCTGTAAAATATTGTGAGGAACCATCACTTACGTTAAATTACTCATCTAAGTTATAATAGGGAAGATGATTGATGTCAAAATACTGGTGTGTATACTTTTTTAAAACCGTACCAATAATATGAATTGAAACATTGTGAAAAAAGTAATGTAAATTAAATTGATCATACAGAAAAGTTAATTGTTAATTGACTTTAGAGTTTTCTTCTAACTTATATATTTAATATCATTTCCTTCCAAAAGTTGTACTCATAATGCAATTTTTAAAAGAAAGGCTATTGTTAGAAATGGTCAAATAACATCGATTTTTAATTTGTCAATACATTTGACAGAGGAAAATCAGACTGATTTTTTTTGATAAAATCGTATATAGAGCTAGCGTGAGAGAGGTTTTAAACATTAGTCGGAAGTCCCTACAAAAGGCCCATTATGTCCATGTCTATCGGTGTTATGATGATGAAACTGAAATGGATGAATGACGAACGTTCTCTGGTATACGAGAAGATTGTAAACCGTCTGAACGACAGTACATCTGCACATTATTAACATTGAAAAACTGGATTAATTTTCCTTTAAATATTTGCCATTCACTTGTTTTATGAGTAAATTCCCTAAATAGGCCGACATTTTAAAATAAAAAATGGGTAAGGGTTACTTTGAGTTCGCCAAAATAACGGGTTGGTAAATAAAACAACATTATGATTATTATCTATAATAATATTTTTTTATGTACTACAAGTTGGCCCTTGACTGCTATCACACCTGATGTTAAGTGAAGATGTAATCTAAGAAGGAAGGGAGCTAAATTGTTAGGAGTAGGATGAAATCCACACCCCTTTCGGTTTCTACACGACATCGTACCGGAGTGCTAAATAGCCAGACCAATACAAATTAACAAAAATTTTAATCTGCCCCGCTTGGAATCGAACCCAGGACCTCCGTGTTATAATTCAACGTATACCACTCGACCACGTAGGCCGTCAAACCTCTCGTAATATTATAAAGAGTAAAGAATTGTTTGTATTGAATAGGCTCCGGGACTACGGAACCAATTTGAAACATTCTTTCACTGTTAGGAAGCTACACTATATCTATATTATAGTTTTAATTTAAAAATGAAGAGAGCTTTCAGGCTTTCACACGGACGAAGTGATTTATAGTTGTGATCAATTCGAACTATCAGTACGGTACACTTTATTAAGAACAACTGTGTTGTACAACGGCATCTATTGGTGATCCTTAGTAAAATCGACCTTCACTCATCTGCTGCACCATATGAAAATAAAATTTTATTTACAAAACATGTTTCCGAAAATATATTTTTTTAAATATAATTTTCATATAGTTACTAAATCAGTAAAAATCGATCTTACTAGGGCCCTCTAGGTACTATATTACAAGGTAATTAAATCAAGTCAACCTTTCACACGATTGCTCGTTAAATCGAGTGTCATTAAATAGATTGAGTACAAATGTATTTTGTGTTATAAAGTAACTTATCTCCGAATACTGAAACTTCACTCTATATTGAATAACTTCGTATATTACTGAGCACCTTTTGAACTCCAAGTTCGTATACTCAATCATGACAACCTTCTGCGGTACTCTTATGACTCAGGAGGATGAGGAGGTAGAGCGCTTTAGGCGAGTTTCAGTGATCTTTCAGTATTTGGTCATATATTTGCTTTGTTCTATGAACTGCCTCGCTCGGTGCGTTGCACTTGTGCACGGAAGCCGGCTGCGTCGTCAGCGGTGTAGTGCACAGTCCGCTGCTTGCCGTCCGCGTCGAGGAAGGAGTAGAACCCGCGCACCACGCCGCCCTCGCGCGTCTCCTGCGCAGCCTTCGTGTCACCCGTCTGCTTGTTCTGCAATACATACGATAATACATTAAAGCAGCATAATGTCTGTCTGGTTCTCTCCGTGCTTAGCTACAACAGTGGATAGAACAGTAGAAGAGGAAGAAGAAGAAAAAATATACTTCATTACACACTATAAACAATACGAACTACGACATATATTAAAACTTGAAAACTATTTACTATCTCTTCTATTTTTCTCTCTCTCCCCAGACCATCAATATAAAAGAGAGAGAGAAAGAGAGTAGTAGTAGTAATAGTAGAGGCTTATTTTTATGCTGATAATCCCTCAGAAAGGGGTTTTATGCAGATGAAACATGCAGGGCACATCTAGTAGTTGTATAAAACACTCCTATAAATAAATAAATAAATTAGACTCTTCGGAGAAAAAGTTCAGTAAATAGTAAAGTTGATATTATGTCTAGCTAAATCTAGATAACTGTATCGTTAAAATTACATTATAATTTTCAAATGGATATTTTATACACGTCGAATTGTTTGCACATTCTTAACCGCATAATTGTAATTATGTAGGTACATAAAAATTTACTCCGTTGCGTTGCCGTTAATAAATTATAGCATGAAATAAGGGAGGGTTGCCACAAAGGCAGAAGACAGAATAAATAGAAACTATTACTACTTTTTATTAATAACTCTTTTAATATTTTTCTGAAGGATGCAACTCATATCTGAAGTAAATTTCATTAAGATCAGTTAAGTAAGATAGGTTATATTTGTTAGCAAAACATTTTATTAGTTGATAACACGAAAAATACCTAAAGTATAACTCCCATAAAATCTGTATGAAATGACTAAATTCACATTAAACCAATTAAAATAAAGAATTCTTTTTATTTGATATTATTATTCAAGAAAAAACTAAATTCTGCATTTTCTAGTGTCTAATATTTGTAAGATGAAGGTATAAAAACATAACATTTGTTTATTTGTGTAATTGGTTTTTGACAAAGATTATAATATAAAAATCATATCAGGTTAGTGACAACCCTACACGTACTACTCACTAAGTACGGTGGGTGCGAAGGTTATTACTTCTATCATTAATACCTTATTAACTTAATAACCTTAATAATTTAAGTTCTTCTTATATTTTAGTGGAACATATCTTTCATAATATGGCGTTTCTACAAGATTCTTATATGAGTTATTGAATACCACGAGACCATTTTATTTTATGGTCGCACATGGAAACATTCGGCCTTGTTTGTTCTATGTGATCGTATCTATCTATATGGTGAAAGATATTGGGTCGGATTATGGCTTGCTTACTAATTATAGTAGCTATGGTATGACTTATGAAGTTACGACATGTTAGTAAAGAACTAGCGGACGCCTGCGACTCCTTCCACAACAAAATTTTTACAAAACATTACAACATCACCAAATAAAAAAATATACGAGGCCATTTTTCAGCAAACAGAATGCGTTGGTAACTGTTAGCTGTCGTTAAACAATAATAATTAAGTATAAAATTAGTAATTCGATTTCTGGGATTCTGTGTAATTATATTTATTTTTGACGACCTCCGTGACGCAGTGGTATGCGCGGTGGATTTATAAGACGGAGGTCCTGGGTTCGATTCCGGGCGGGGCAGATTGAGATTTTTCTTAATTTGTCTTGGTCTGGCTGGTGGGAGGCTTTCGCCGTGGCTAGTTACCACCCTACCGACAAAGACGTACCGCGAAGTGATTCTTCCGCTACGATGTCGTGTAGAAACCGATATGGGTGTGGCTTTTCGTCCTATTCCTAACAAGTTAGCCCGCTTCCATCTTAGATTGCATCACCACTTAGCATCAGGTGTGATCGCAGTCTAGGGCCAACTTGTAGTCTTTAAAAAAAAGGGCTTCGGGAACAGCTTCCAGGAGGCGAGGATGAGTTTTCCGATATTTCTAACATTATCGACATATTTCTAATTTAGACAAAACCTTGTCAAATACCCCAACATTTCCCAGGAATCACTCTACCTATCAATAAGTATCTGACCATTAAACCTATGAGAGCCTACAATCTCTCTGTGTCATATAAGGGAACTACCAAATTGAATTCATTAAATCTAAAATAATATTTACTTACATAAATTATGCAAAGTAGTATTAGTATAAGTACCAGCGGAATTACCTTGGCATTAATTACTATGTGAATGTACTCCCATATATATTTGTTTTTTAACAAACCGCCTTGGCAACACAAGGGCAACAGAAAACTTCTACATTTTTAGCAATAATCGTAATATAGGTAATTTAATCATTATCATTTCATCATTTCATCATCACCATCATCATCATCATTGGACGATTTCAATGTTAACTATAGTCACAAGGCTCTTGCCTGGAGAGCAGGGATTGGAGCCTATAGAATTATCACGATGCTCGTATTGGCTTAAGTGGTACATGTGCTGTTTAACTCAGAAAGATCGCGATCAGATGTTAATAATAATATTAAGCTGGGCCAACCTTGCTTTCAGAGAAAAATTGTGAAAAAATTACGAAGCAACAAGAATAGCCCAATAAGTATGTATCTATCTTTATTGCACTACCTATTCGAGCCACCACTTCATGTTCCACATTAGAACAGGATACAGAGGCAGTTTCAAATTTGATTGATTTAAATTACGTACTTACTAAGTAGGTACGATTTATTTTCGCAATGTATCAATCAAATTTTCGCAATATCCCAATCGGATTTAATTTGATTAATTATTGTATTTCCTTATTTAGATGACAGGTTGTATTAAACAAGGTAACGAAACAATAACATCTGGAAACAGAAACACTTCACAATTTTTAATATTATGGACATTAAAAATATGAGGTGAGGTGGTATAACAGACATAAAAAGAAAATAATGAAAAAATGCAAAGATTTGCGACCACCGTCAACGGAAGCCGGTGAAAATGACCCCGTTCGGGATTAAGACCAGGACCACGATGAAGAAATGACCACAGAGAGATTAAGAAAATAAAAAAGATAAAATAAACCAAGTTAATATAACGTTTACATAAATTAAAAGTGGAGTATACGCGTTGGGAAACGTGATTCAAGAATGGCAGCCACACCTTCATCGCTTCCTACATTAGTCGTGAGTATGCAAAGTTATTTGAGATGTATTCCGAAAACGACATTCATTGCTGGCTACCCACATATTCTGTATTAAGGGTACTTTTGTTTGAAAATTGGCAAAAATGAAATAGAATGATGAGCAGCAATTCATCTAGCATTTATTTAGTTACGATTTCTTTTTTCTAATTTCAAAAATGTTTAGAAGATTACAAAGAACACTTTTAAAAATTTATAAAAAAACAAATCAATCCGCCAGCTTCGAGACTCGGGGCAACAAACAACCGGTGGTCAGGACTTCAGAGTGAGGATTACGCGCCGACTCAAGAATTACCGCCTTCTGTATCCGAACATTGATCCAACAACTAAGCGAAAGCTTCTTAAGATATTGGTCGAAGCTTTTCGCTATTAGACTATTAACTGAAACAGCTATAGGAACAATAATCGTGGACTCAACATTCCTCTCGGAGGTAATCTCGTGAGCGAGGTCCAAGTAATTTGCCACTTTTTCCTTTTCGGCTTTCACCATATTTTAATGTGGAACAGTAATATTAACAATCATTGCACGGCACACTGATCAATCGATTATCACTATGTCAGGTCTATTGGCTACAATATACCTATCAGTGATAATCGTTCGATCCCAGTAGAGCAACGCACTGCTAATTGCAAGAACTGACACTGGGTCTAACCTGTAGTAAAGCATGGGTACTTGATTATGTCTCTGCCGCCGTTGGCAAGATGAGTACACCCGGAAATTATATGTCTGAGGGATTCCCCAGGATTATGATACGCTCAATATATGTCTAGAGTGCCACAATGATTTGAATTGAATAGGAGTTAATAATTAAGTTCGTAATATAAAAAATGTTTAAAAAAATTGCCTTACATGTTTTAGTTACCTACTTTTGGAAATATTTCTAAATTCAATGTGTTAAGGTTTTAATGTTCGCAACCTCCGGCAAGTATAGGAAAAAAATAAAGAGTATCTCTTCGCAATTATGCTTGCGAAAAGATACTCTCCGGTAAAAGTTACAAAAAAAGTTTCAAATAAAATTTGTAGATCTTAAAATTTTAAAAATAAAACGTCTCAATTTGACTGGCCTGTTACTTGTGTTCAGTTCAGTGTTGTGTGTGTACAGTTTTAATATAGACAGATCCATGTGAACATGATACAGCTTAGTAATTCAGCGCGCAATGTAATGTGCCTTTATAAAACAACACGTAAGGGCGACCTTGCCAATTATGACCCTATTGTTTTGAATTATTTCCAAAACGAAATATGGTGAAGTAATTATCCGACATTGATCTAGTTTTTTTGCACAATGTCGTAACATGGCTGACATCATTCACAAAGATCGTGATTCGGTAACGAGGCATCTTGATAAGACGAAATCAAACTCTTTCGTTACAACTAGGTCACATTCACAGGCACTTTTGTAACATCAGAGCATACTATTTGTTATGATTCTGTATATATTGACGACCTCCGTGGCGCAGTGGTATGCGCAGTGGATTTATAAGACGGAGATCCCGGTTTCGATTCCCGGCGGGGCAGATTGAGATTTTTCTTAATTTGTCTTAGTCCGGCTGGTTGGCTGGCTTTAGATTTCCGGTACGATGTTTGTAAATATTACAAAAACTCATGAGCTGCAGAGAGATAAAGTTATGGAGTGGGCTATTACCAACCAAGATATTATAACTTCTAGAGTTATATTCAGAGGCAAAGGGGACATGATGGCAAATAATCCTTTTTGATTCCATAAATAAATAAATAAGGTAACGTAACATTAATCGCGATCTATTCATGTTTTGTTTTTAAATCACTTAATGTTTAGCTAATCAACTCTATTTATTTTTTGCGAAACGTAGAACGGTTCATATTTACTTTCACAGGTGGGTACTAAATTAGGGATGCCACAGAGACTACTAAAAGTTCCTACATACATACTTACATACATATATAATATTACGCTTAATACCCACAGGGGTAGGCAGAGACTACATTCTTCCATTTGCCACGATCCGTGCATACTTTCTTAGTTTCTTCCATTCTAATTAATACTTTCATAGAAGTTTGTCGGGCACTCTTGGCCTAAATTAGGACTAGACTAGACTAGACGTCGACTTTAGACTCTGTGATCTCGTCAGAACAGAATTTTCTGACTTTAAGATATCCAAATATTCCGTATACCTTCGTCGTACATTAGTACTTCTTTCATACATGCATATACTGTCTGCTTGATTTGGTTTGCTGAATATTCGGCTTTCACACGAAGTTATTATATAAATTAACTGCCCACATTTATTTTTCATGGTTCACTGGCCTCAGTAATTTGCACTGTGCTTTGATATCTTATCCTGCATTCTATCGTTTTCTCAACCATCTACAATGTGAATATCATCAGGTTAAGGAGAACATACACCTTCTCCTAGATAGATAAGCGGGATAAGCGCGTTCCACTGTAACCTACCCAGAAGTATAGCCAAGCGCTACTATAAATATAAGTATAACTAAAAACACCAGAAAAATGGGACTGATTAAGTAGTTCTATCTTTTGTAATTATTAGACATTAATCTCTTACGTTGCCATTGTTATTGTATCTAAAAGATATCTAAAAGATAATAAAGTGACATCCCTGCAGCACATAACTTTCACCTTATAAGAGTATTCCGCGCGCGGCCTTGCTGTATACTGTGAATGAATAGCAGTTCAAGGTGAGAGAGTTACGCGGACGTGATCTACCCACTATAGTATTGTTGGTTTATTGGTAATTTGGTTATTTCAAGTAAAATAAAGTTGACTGTTTACGTTGCTACATCAAGAGGTCCTGGACCTTAATCCTGGGCCGGGTTTTGGAATAATTCTCACTTTTCTTTCTTCTAAGACATTTTAAGCATTCTTAAAATTTCTCATAACTTGGTGCTGTTACAACCCCGTGCCTCGTACTCACTATCAACAACAGAGTTCGATATTGAATTCAACGTTATCTCCCTAAGCTCGCCAACTCGTATACCTAGAAGCTGCATGAGCCGTAAAATAGGCTGGTAATGATGAAGTAAAATGTCTACATAGCTTTTAGTTCTGGGACATAAATCCTAAGTTCGAATTCCAGCATGTCGGTCCCGATCATTATCCGGCAGTACGAGTGCAGTGTCGGACAATGAAAACACATACTTAAACGAGTTTATTTTCTATATATGAAAATTTTAAGAAGTATCTGAAGTGCAGCTGCGTTGAATTATAGTATGTTAATAAACATAACTAAAAATATTTTATTCAATATGTTTATATAGTTGTTACGTACAATTGTACATTCTACGAGTAGGCACTTTATCATCGAAAGTCCTTAATATGAGCAGAGTGGTAGGACTAAGTTCCAAGACTCCTTTATTTTTAGAAAACAAGCCTAGAAGTGCATTGACTAAAAGCGATGTCTTTTTAACAAAACGAACGAACAACATTGCTTGCTTGATGATATTTTTCTTGCAACAAGCGAAAAGCCTTGAAATACGAAAATATTAAAACTTATTAAAATCCCGAAGGTTACTGAATTAAAAATAATTCACACAAAATTATTAAGCACAATGCATTATAACAAAAATATATAAAATACTTCAATAAAAATTCACGCGAATTAAACTGTTTAAATAACGTATCTGATGTGATAATTACGCTGATTCGCGAAACATTATTTATTTCCTTATAAGTATATGATTGAAAACATTTATTAGTTATTAAAATGCCAAATAACAATTTAGTACTAATAAAAGTTAAATGCCGTATCTCCAGTAAGTACTACCTAATTAATCCAATTTAGCAAAGCCTTTTTATTTAGTATGGACTGAAAATAGGTAGGCACATATTATATTACTGTCAAAATAAGAAGGCCATTATATTTTTTTCTTATCAACCACAAGTTGGCCCTTGACTGCTATCACACCTGATGTTAAGTGATGATGCAATCTAAGATGGAAGCGGGCTAACTTGTTAGGAGTACGAACGCTAAATCGCTTGGCGGTACGCCTTTGTCGGTAGGGTGGTAACTTATAACTAGCTACGGCGAAATCCTCCCACCAGCAAGACCAAGACAAATTAAGAAAAATCTCAATCTGCCCCGCCGGAAATCGAATCCAGGACCTCCGTCTTATGAATCCACCGCACATACCACTGCATCACGGAGGTCGTCAAATATAACCTATATATATAAGGTATAAGGTATATGACCTGATCTTACGTCGACAACCATCGCATATCTTGCAGAGCGTAAATGTTAATCAACCTCAATTTAATTAACGTTCAAAATTATTAAACTCGTATTTATAAGTTCTAAGCAGCTTTTTACACAAGTTTTTCCATATCGACAAAATACCCAACCAACAAATATATTGTTGTCCAAAAAAATTCCGTAAATCGTAAAATGAATCGGCGTGGAACATGAAAAATTTGCATGAGCTTTGCAAATGCCCAAACGACCCTCTTATCACGTCGCACATGTAATTATAATTGTAAATTAAAATCATTAGTAAAAAGCTGTACAAAAAAAATCTTGCTTTGTTCTGTTGCCTAGTGTAAGGTATCAAACCCGGAACCTTTTACTGCGTGACGTATGATATTAAATGACGAGGTCGAAGTTACTTTTTCACAAAAAATTGGTTGTCTGTAAAGTCGGTTTACTGACGATAGTTGAACGTGACAATGTCTTAAGAAAATACTGATGGAATGGTAGCATTTAATTGGTTATTAAAATTTTTCATTTAAGTATATTTTTATAAATATTAATTTAAATTAATAAAATAATTGATTTTGATTTTATAAATTTATATTTTAAATTTATAATATATATAATAAATATATTAATTTATAAATATATTAATTTTTAATTTAAAATTAATATATTTAATAATTATATTTAATAGACGGATGTCGAACGCTGCCGAACGCAAAGGCCGATTGTGCTTCTTTGTCGCTCGTTCCGCGCTCTCGCTTGCACTGCAAGCCTTACATGGAACGCCTCAAAGCGAGGTAACGACGTATGACGTCATGTTTTTTCGTGCGTGCAGCCGGCTCTATCGAATTATAAGACGTTGTCACGTCAAAAAGTGTTTGATAGTAACATGATATTTATCTATCTACAGCAAGGCGATAACATGATTCTACAAGTGTATGTGACTAATTATTCATATAGAGACATTTCAATAGGCTTTCATTTAAACACAATAACTAAATGACTAATAAGTAATGTGTAAATTGATGACGATTATTTAAAAGAGTGTCTTTTGAGTTTCTTCCCGGCGATTCTCAAAAGAATCTTCCTTCTGGAATAGTTATAACATGACGACCAGCAGACACACTCGAAGTTTAAAAAATGCTTGTAACTAAACCTAATTAAAAAATAGAAAAAGTACAATCTATTGAGTGGGTTTGAAGCATGGGAAATCAATTGATTTATTAGGGTGATGACATGATTTTTAGGTAGTAATTATTTTCTTTAAGTTTTCGGATCTATTTAATGATTTCCTTAGACGTCAATTTAAATCGTTGAATTTGGTCTAGTGATTGGAGGTTATAAAATTTTGGAATTTCTAAATTTGATTAAAACACGTAGTATGCTCAAATGATTTGAATCGATATTTAAATAGAAGTCGTAGTAGTGTTAATAGCTAGTAATTGGCAGTGACATATATTTGAAAAGGAGTTGATTACAAGATCGGTAACAAGATTTTTACGCAATTCTACAAAAGTTGCTAGCAAGAATTAAATTTTCAAATACAAATTATATTAGACTAGCACCTTTTAACATTAACATATTTATACAATGGCTCTTGCATCTATCTGTTAAGCGTAATGGCAATTTGTAAATAGTCTGACACGCCAGTGTGAAAGGGCAATTGGGTGAACAATTTTTTTGCTGACCTGGCTATTATAGATAATCGCACAGAAATAACTTGTTGACCTAAGTGACAATTTTAGACCATAACACAAAAAATCACTTTAAAATAAAATAGTGACAGTTACCTTTTAAATCTAACATAAATTATTTGTTATTTAGACAACTAATTTAATAGTAAGGTCTTTCACTTGTGTAAAATGTAACATTCCAATTTCCTTCAAGATAAAGATGTCTTTGAATCTTCGATTCAATGCATTTATTTGTCCATGTTACAGAGCACAATTAAGTCTACTATACAAAAAAATTTTAACTTTTGGTATGGATTTTTTGCTTCGAGATGGAGTCAACATTCTTAACCTTCAAAAAACTTGTCACGTCTCTTTATGAGTAAATGTTAGATAAGAAGTTACTTATGGAAGGGAGCTTATATCATAATCATTAATTGAAATGCTTTGCTGTATGTTATAAAATTTAAAATAAAACAAATATGAATATGAGTTTCATAGGCGTAGGTATAAATGTTGTCAAAGTTCAATGAGGTTAATTTAAAGAAGAATTTACGTATACTTTCCGAAAATTTGAAACGGATAAAATTTTTAATAAGTTTTCAGCATTGTATGAAAATTTAAAATAATTCCCATTTTTACTTATCTAGCAGCAGACACTTAAGATTTTACGTGGAATTAGATTTTTTCGAATTTCGTTTTTAACCGCTCTACAACCTATAATTCATGAAAATCCATTTCGAGATTCCAGAGAGAGTTTTTTTTGTATATTAGTACACTCCATTCATCCTCCATCTTTATTTGTCTATTTTACTCATTAATATCTTTTTCTTTTAACAGTTTACATATAATTAAATTCATGATTATCTATAGTTTATGTCAAGCTTGCTTATACACATGCCAACGTTATTATAATCTCATATCGTTTATTATAATCTCGACTAATTACTGATTTCCACGTTAAATGCACTTTCTACAATTACCTGTTTGTTGATATTATCATACGCAACGTAGACGCGGCTATGTGAATACATTGTTAGTTTCAATGTAAGGAAAATATATAGGTACATTCACATAATTATTATAACTACGACAAGCAATAAAGACAGTTGTACTTCAGAATACTTAATCGTCTCAAGCATACCAAACCAAATCAAAATCATTACATTTAATTTAAATAGCCTATAATGTTAGTGGATAACCAATAAGATATTTTTGAGTTAGTAATATCAATTACTGACGTTATTCGTTATAATGACGATCGATTTAGTTTGTTTGAACAATTTTGGAGCAGCTAGGTCATAGAAATGAAAAATTGAAATTTGTTGAATTTATTGATTTTAATAAGAACCACTGCAGAATTTTGTGCCAGCTTTTCTCGGTTCTTTTCAGTCTAACTTACGCATCCATAGTACAGGCACTACTAACTAACTTGGACTCAAAAGTAAATGTATAGAATTTTTTTATGGGCAAAATGGGCATCTTAGCGTGCCGCTGATACTTAATAATTGTCATAAAAATAATTCCGATGCTATCTAAATAATTATAAATATCTTTGTAACTGAAACTAAGAAAATTACAAACAGTTAGAGAATTTTAAATTATAGATGATCGAGATTAGATATGAGTTAAGATTTAAACTTAAGTATTTTTTATGTTATTTTATTTCTATTATTGATTTCTTCTAGGATAAGAACATTGCTGCTGTGCAAACTTACTACAGTTTATAAAACCTTATGACACTAACTAATTTCGTTAAAGCAGGCTCCAGTACAAATTCCACCAGCAAGCCTTATTCAATTCTGGGCTCTGCTCCTGATTGGACTATATTAATGGACACGTATGAAAAGCACTATAAAATCCCGGAAGACTTAGCTATTACGACATCTAGACCGGACATATTTCTTTTTTCCAAACAAATCAAAAGTATAGTACTTGTTGAGCTTACAGTGCCGTGGGAAACAAACATCCCTAAAGACCCTTTAAGACCCTTTTAGATTCAAAGTGATTAAAATTACGACCTTACTAGATAATGAACTAACCAAAAATGGCTATGTGGTTAGTTTATACGCGGTAGAAGTGGGTGCGAGGGGTATACCAGCGAAGTCTCTCTACAACCTGCTAAAAGACCTTGGCCTTACTAGAAGTGCAGTAAGTAGTAGGGTCCTTCCGAATTTGGCTGGGCAGGGAGAATAACTTGAACAGAGGAGGTGAGCGTTGACGCGCGTCACTAAGGGTACCCTTAAACCTACACCCGTGTCACAAGTCTCGGGCTCTGTTCGGAGTTTTTCTCTCAGCCGCGCGATGGACCCGGCACCCGCACGGTGAATCCATGGAATGCTAAGATATTCGTCTCACACTAGACGTCGCTCGCGGTTTCACCCGTAGGTACAGCTCCCGTTTCCGTAAAAATCTCGAAATAAAATGTAGCCTATGTGTTATTTTGATGTATAAGCTGTGTTACTACAAAGTAGAATCAAAATCCATTCAGTAGTTTTTGTGTGAAAGAGTAACAAACATCCATCCATCCGTCCATCCATCCATCCATATTTACAAACTTAAGCATTCATAATATTAATAGGATAACCGATATTCGTTCACGTTGACAGAGTTAACAATAGTATGATAAGAGAACAGTGTGGTGTAAAAGAAGATGTACTTAGTGACTAAAATAGAGAAAGGGATGCTTAGATGGTTTGGGCATGTAGAAAGAATGGATGAAAGAAGATTAACTAAAGAGATTTACGAGGGTGAATGGAAATGTTGGAAGGGGAAGGCCTAGGCGAATGTTCCTAGACCAAATTCAGGACATTTTAAATAATGGCCAGGTCAAGAGTACCCTAAACCGACGAACTTGTATGAAAGGATTAATGAAAGTGGAAGAAGCTAAAGAAGTATGGAAGGACCGTGGCAAGTGGAGGGATGTGGTCTCTGTCTACCCCTACGGGAATAAGGCGTGATGTTATGTATGTATGTATTTTAGTTAGGGCTAAGGAGGTTTTCGTAGGTACCTGGCCTAGAACACCAAAGTTGAAAGTACATATTACATGGATGTTTAGCTGCAGGAATTTTATTAGAGGCTTCGAAGATTTTTTAAAAATTTGGTAATTAAGAGATTGCTGAACATCATCAACCTAATGTCCCCTCAACTCTACAATCATTGAGTACTCCAATTATTGTAGTAATATTTAGCTGGTTTTCTTGAAATAAACAACATAGCAAAGTATGTACTTTACGTAGTACAAATATGAATATATTTGTCTATGAACTGTAGGTATTTTTTTTTATCGACTACACGTTGGCCCTTGACTGCTATCACACCTGATGTTAAGTGATGATGCAATCTAAGATAGAAGCGGGCTAACTTGTTAGGAGTAGGATGAAATCCACACCCATTTCGATTTCACGACATCGTATCGGAACGCTAAATCGCTTGGCGGTACGTCTTTGTCGGCAGGGTGGTAACTAGCCACGGCGATAGCCTCCCACCAGCCCGACCAACAAGACAAATTAGAGAAGAAAAAATCTCAATCTGCTCCGCCGGAAATTGAACCCAGGACCTCCGTGTCATAAATCCACCGCGCATGCCACTGTGCCACGGAGGTCGTCGTCATTCTGTTAGGATGCTGTATGCGTGTTTAAAGCATATTTGCGTTTTGTGAGGTAATGTGCGATCAACTTTATATGACATTCATACATCAACACTGAATATCATGAAAGATTAGCGAATACAATTTTGGGTCCTGACATTTACAGACAAAGTACGGATAAACCTACTTCGTAAAAGTCATGGCTGCAACAATGTGGCTATATTATACTTAATAGCACGATATTATTCTAATATATTATTATAATAACGCGGTGAAATATTCAAATGCAACAATACGACGCCACACCTACGTTACACTCAAAAATAATAATATTACTGTGTTCGTAACACACGAAGGAATTTATCGACCAAAGTGGCTTCTAGCCTTTGCAAAAAAAAACATTCCATTGAATTGAAATGTACGAGTTATTTAGAATAAATAAATAGATTAAAATCTAGTTATTCAGAATAAAAGTAAATACATTATAATCTTTTTTTTATTCTGAATAACTTCATATTCACAAAAATACCTGCTATAAAATATTTTGAATACAACGGAAATCTAGTCTTTCTACAAATCATAGAGGTACGGACAGACATGCTCATAAAGGTATGGACAGACGTGCTCATTACAAGCACGAAAGCATGCTTTCATTGAGCAAGTGCTCGTTAGTAGCACGTGTGTCATGTTATGAGCATGCTTATTTAGAGCATGCTCAAAAATCAACCGACGTTTGATTTTCGAGCATGCTACCTGCGGCGCGGGTACAAGAGGGCGTGCTCCAAGCGCGTGTGAACATGCTTTGAGCATGCTAACTTTAAGCAAGCATAAAAGCATGCTTTTTTAAGCACGTCTATCCGTTAAAGTCAAACAGCATCGGAATAGGACAGCACATCTAAATCAAGCCTTAATAATTATTTGGTTAAAGAGCCGGATTGAAATCCGAGAGGTTTTGGATTCGATCTCCATCCGATTGTGTCTTTTGTCTATTATTTGTATCCTTAAGCACAAAAATATGCACATTTTTTTAAATCTGGGAAATGTATCTACGCCTCCCGGTCGGAGGCTGCGCAAGTCAGAACTACGCAGTCTAGTTTCGAGTATGTGGGACTCGCTGGCTGTTAACCAGAATACCCACTAAAACCCAGCGGAGCAGCCCTAGTTGGGACATCAAAGGATCGGAAATCATTCACTTTGACGACCCGGCGCGCTCGCCGGTGCACCCACGGTAGTGTCTACCGCGGTAGCAAGAGATGCGTATAACGGCGTCTCTTACCACCCGTTCTTCTTCTGCGGTGCGGGTAAGCATCTGCCGCCTGCTCTCTCTCCCGCTGGTGGTACACCCCTGAGTCTAGGAGAGCACGTTAAGCAATTGATCCTGGTCATCAACATCAACATCTGATAGTGATCGTTAATTAATCAAACATTATCGCCCTAAACCCGCCAAACCGCATTAAAACTCCAACCCCTTTCCTATTAGCGGCCTTCATTGATAGGCTGATAATGATGAAGCTTATGCTTATAGCATATTTTTTTTATCGATTATAAATTGGCCCTTGACTGCCATCAGACCTATTGTGATGATGCAATCTAAGATGGAAGCGGGCTAACTTGTTAGGAGTAGGATGAAAATCCACACCCCTTGCGGTTTCTACACGACATATAAATAGATACTTACATGAACCCCATAAGAGTAGCTGTATTGCGGGTTGGGATCAAACTGATCGTCGTCGGGGGTCTGCTCGTCTCCTTCGAAGCCTCTGTTGAAGGTCGCTACGCTGACCGGGCTGCCTTTAGCTGATTGTATCCTCTGGAAGCTGTAGCCGGTGTCACTGAGGCTGTCTTTTTCGTAGCGTTGGGGTATGTCGTTTAGTTGTACGCCTAAGAAAACGAGAAAGAATACTTGGGTTTAATAAATCTATCTTCTATACGTAATATTAGAATTTAAACTATAGCGAGTATTATCCATATTATTAAAATATAAACGGCTGAAACGGCCGCTACGTGCTGCGTTGCCGGAACAAGCAAGCTCATGATTAAGGACCCCGTATGGGTTCGAAACTAGTCGGGCATACTCCGACAACCGTGACGTGAGTTTTAGCCGTTTATATTCTATACGTAATCTCTGTAAGTATACTGGTAACTCATCACGAAATCTCTTAAATTATACACTAAATTGATTTGAATGTTACACATTCGATGTATACGTTCACTAAGAATAGATTTTTCGATTCTATAATAGGATTTGATTATCACTAAAGGTATATTAATGAGGCCAGTGAGACAAATAGAAAAGAAAGTTTATTTAAATGTATTACTAATTAGATTAAGAGATACAATTTGGTCAGTACAAACAACTTTCGTGCATGATTTATGTAACATTTAAACAGTTTTGAAATGTCGCAAAATATACTTTGTACTTGGTACAATTAAAATATGTAAGAAATTTTAAAATACCAGAGGCAACACCTGTCTGTCTGTGTTGCTTCGTCTGTCAAGCCTTTAAATAATTTTATTTAAGTTAAGGAGTAACATATTGCTATGATATATAAATATCAACAATTTAGAATTTCCATATAAATGAAACTTGTCGCTTTTACAATATCGCCTTCGTGCCTTCTCCATCCACGTGACACTGGCGAGATAAGCTGTGCCCAGTTGGCACAAATGAAAGCCATAAAGAAGAATTGAATTGAATTAAATAATTCTATGATTGCATTGTATTGAGCCAGTGCAGCAGAATGTTAGTTCTACAACTTGTACATATAACTCAGTAGATCGAACCTAATCATTAAAAAAAACTTACCTTTCGTGTTCAAAAATCCGTAATTGGCAGTTGGAGGTTGGAACGTCTGCTTAATAGGTACATTCAGTTTCACTACGGGCGGTATTGACGGTTTTGTATAAGATTTATACTCCTCTACGGTATTTGGGAATGGGCGTAACTTAGAGCTGCTATAGACGCCCTGATTTTGAAGGTGGAGAACATTCAATGCCTTTTCTCTCTCATGATCGGGTAGTTTGGTGTCCGGGTCGTCTAGATATGACACAAGAGCATTCTCCAAGGTGTTATACGTTTTGTAGGCGTATTCTTGTTCTTTCGCACCCGGGCCGGTGTCGTCGTATTTGTTCTCGATCGCAAACTTTATCTGCGATTCGGAGGCTGCCGAGTATGGCCGCTGTTGTCTCGACGTGTAAGTGTTGGCGTTTGCGATCAAAGATAGTGTTAGTAGCTGAAACAATTTAAATAAATAAGTTATTACGGTACAGTCAACAAGAGCGGTATGCAAAAATAAAATAAACTGTGAGAAATTCAGCAAAAGCCTTATCCAGTAAAAGTTCAAAGATCACTGTTATTATTAATTTTGTATTTTTGCATATTTAGCTATAAATATTTATATTGATTACTTAAAAATACATGACCAACGAATTCAACAATTTTTGTACTTAATGTAAACTGACTTTTTGGGGGCGATGATAGTTTCACACTATTATTGAGCTTGAAATGAGTTTTTACTCGACTGAGGGTATTGTTTTACGAGCGTATGTAGGTATGTATGTATGTGACTAAGTATGTGTGTCAATTTCTTTGGCACGCGCTACAGCCTAAACGGCTAGACGGATTTCGACATATGAGGTGTTGTTGAATTCTTTAGAATCGTGGTACTTACATAGACTATGTAATTTTCAAGATGGCAGCTGTAAAAGGGAGAAAAAGGGTGTATATATTTTTTTCTTATTTAAAGATCGCAAGAGAGTTATCTCTTGACCGGTTTGCGCTCAACCAGTACCGTTACAGAAGGTATAATCAATATTATTACAGTCGTGTTAATATTAATATATGGTCCTGCGTTTCATAAGCTAATAACGTTGTGTCATGCAGTTAGAAAGTGTATTTAAATAGGATTACGCTTATTAGCATGTATTGATGCTCTGGGACTTATGTCACCTGCGATAGAAACTTTGATACCAACATTGTGCAATGGAAGATCAAGAAGATTAAGTACAATCGCATATCCTTATACGCTAATAAGGAAATACAATTTGTGTAACGATACAAACTTGGGTAACGGTGAATATAACATAATTTATTAATAAAATTTAAGAAAAACAGAGTAATTGTGTAAACGTTCGTACGTAAAGTCAAGAAGTTACAGTTGTCAATCAACATCGCAATGCAAAGCTACAGATAGTGTACTTTTCTGTGAATTTTACCATAAAAAGTTATAATTAGGTATAATGAGAGAGCAGATGGGGAGTTTTTTGTTTTCGTAATGGATATAATTAAAAATGACATTTTCACTATAAAAAGCGGAATACATTCATCAATTAGCTGTTACCTAAAATAGGTATATACAGTATAACCAGGGTCTGTTTATAAAACCCGATGGCGATGATGCTTGTACGAGTTGGTTGCGCAACCAAGCGCCGGCCGCTTGCCTACTTAGTGGTACTACTTACTGTGTTTTCGGATCATGTATCACGTTAATTACCCACTGTACCGGTTAGTTGATGTCAATGAGATGTTACTGGTGAGAAATAACAACGGAAAACAGGACAAACTTTCGAGTAGGTGTCTGTATTTTATTTCCCTTTCTTCTTCAACTAATCACTTTCGTAAATTGCTTGCGTAGTTACGTAAAAAGTGGAATGGCACAAGAGGAGAGGAAGACTAAAGAAGAGAAGGTTGGAGTGGGTGAAAGATGATAAAGAGTGTGAAAGTTATATGTGATTAGTTGACGCATGACAGAGGTGAATGGAAGAGCATGACGTGCCAATCCTGAGTGGGATAAGGAAAAGGATGATGATGATGAATCGATATACAAAAAAAATACATTGAGTTTGGACAGCTTCCGCCACTAAATATATCGGCCTTACACCTCTAAAACCGTAACATCTCATGGCGAAAATCCTTCATTACCACATGTGGAGTATGAAAAATGAATGGAATGTTTTGGGTCGTCTCCCACGCTCTTAAAGCCTTCTACACACGTTCGAGCTAGTTAGCAACCGTTTTAGTCAAGAAACTTGTAATTTGATGTTGGGACGTCTGTGTTTTATCTCATAAATTCGATACTTTTAATATTACGGTTAACAACCAGATTGAGAAGCTTTCGCTGGCTAGTTTGATCAATATAATCTATACTAATACCCAAATAATATGTTGTAGCACTAAGACAGTTTGTAGTCTGGAATAGCACATAGGCTACATAATTCATACAGACCATATTTTTAAAATATCGCTTTTAAAGTAATAAATCGATTTTCATGTGTATTTTGGAGTAAACTAAGTTTTTTTTTCATAACAAGTTGATTGCAATCATACTTGATGGTAAGTGATGATATACACTAAGATGGAAGAGGGTTAATTTTTTAGGCGTAGGATGAAATCCACATATCTGTGGGGTTCTTCTCGATATCATATACCGGAATGGTAAAACGTACGTCTTTGTCGGTAGAGTAGTAACCAGCCAGGGTTGAACATGGACCAATTTAGAAACCTTAATCGGCCCTGCTGGGAATCGAACCCAGAACCTCCATCTTGTAGATCCACTGGACATACTACTTCCCCACGGAGGTCGTCAAGAAGTAAAGCTTAGAATAACTTTTAAACTTCATTTATTGAAATTTATTTAGTTTACAAGCACTTTTGAAAGGTCATGTTAGACTAGATTTAGGCAGGTACCATAACAGAAGGTATCATAGTACCATAATCATATATTTTCATGTGGAGGTATAGTAGGTAGATAATTTTATAATAATACGTTGCAGAATCAAACTCGTTTCCGACGTAATAATTATGTAAAACTGAATAACCACCAGTCGCGATGTACTTTACTACATTATTCATAACTTTCTTTTTCATTGACAGATTACTTACCTATTTATACTTATACTAAAACAAAATAAATAATATTCAAAACCATTTATTCAAGCACTTTGAAAATGTCATGTTACTTACTCGAAAGGCAGATTTGATATAGTAGGCAATATAGTACCTAATATTATAAAAGCATAAAAGGGATCCCCTCTCCTATAAGGAGGGAGGTCTGGCCCTGTAGTGGGCCGTTAATAGGCTGATAATGATGAAGATGATGATAAAAGGGAACGATGTGGTGTAAAAGAAGATGTAATGACTAAAATTGAGAAAGGGATTCTCAGATGGTTCGGGCATGTAGAGAGAATGGATGAAAGAAGATTAACTAAAGAGATTTATGAGGCGAGGGTAAATGGAAATGTGTGAAGGTGAAGGTCTAGGCGATTGTTCCTGGATCAAATTCAGAACTTTTAAGGAATGGCCAGCTTAAGAGTGTCCTAAAGCGACGAACTTGTATGAAAGGATTAGTGAGAGTGAAAGAAGCTAAGGAAGTATGCAAGGACAGTGGCAAATGGAAGGATGTGTAATCTATGCCAACCCCTATGAAAATAAAGCGTGATGTTATATTATATGATGTATAGTAATAGTAAGTGGTAGAACTCTTTGTGATAGAGATCTTCCAGGGAACTATTACCTTCATGTTTATTTCTGTCGCCTCTTGCTGTGTTCTGGTCTGAAGGATATGTACAGGCACATGATGCTTAATAATTATGGCTCAGAATAATAAAAACACTGCAGCATGAGTTCGTAGCAGGTGCTGCGAAATGTTGCTCTGTTATAGGCGATGGTTTCAAGAATTACCTTTAAAAATTCTGTATTTAAGAATTTGTATTTAAGAAATTCTGTATCCGACCCTTGATCCAACAGCCAAGCGAAAGCTTTTTAAGATGTTGGTCGAAGCTTTTAACTATAGGAACTATAATCGTCGACTCTGACATTTCACATGGCAGTAAAGTGAGCTAGGTCCAAGTATTTTGACATTCGGCTTTCACCAGATTATCGTCATGGGGAACAGTAATATTAACAATCATTGCCCGGCGCACTGATCGATCGGTTATCAGTATATCAGGTCTATTGGCAAATATAATAATCGTTCGATCCAAGTAGAGCAACGTACTGCAATTTTCAGGAACTGATGCTAGGTCGTACCTATAGTAAGGTATGTCAAAATCGACAAGGCCATATTGAAATAATTTGTTGATGGATTATCCTGGCTATTTGATAATGTCTGTGCAAGTATTCGACATTACTGCACATGGAATATATGTTTGAGAGATTCACCAGGATGATGTCACGCTCTATTATTTCTAGTCTAGAGTACATTTGTCATTTATTATTATTGAAGGCATTATACATATTATATACAGGCATAATTATAAAATAAAACATGAATTAGAGGTTCCTTTAATTAAGTAATGACGAAATGTACATGCTTCTGCGATGTTTTGAAAAGAGTGTGCTGTTTACTACGTGTTTTCTTAATTTTTCATTGCGTAACGGAATGTTAATTTGGTTAATAGTTATTAATTTTGCAGTAAAATACACATATTTCAGTGTAATTTCATTTACAATTTACTAGTAGTCTCTATAAAATAGATCGTCTAGAAATGTAGGTACTGCCTACTGTAGTATACGTGTTATTTGACGGCCTCCGAGGCATATCAGTATTTGCGGTGGGCATAACAGGGAGGTCCTGAGCTCAATTACCGGCAGGGCTGATTAAGGTTTTCTTAATTGGTCCAATTAAAAAAACCTAAATATTGGTAGGCAGTGCTTACCAATGTAGGTTCCAGTCGTGAGTTACTACCCTAAAGGCAAAAACGGACCGCTAAGCGGTTTAGCGTTACCATGTCCTGAAGAAACAGAAAAGGGTTTGGATTTCATCATTCTCCTAACTAATTAGCCCTCGCCCATCTTAGATTGCGCCATCAGTCATCACTTCCCATCAGGTGTATTTGCTGTCAAGTGTCAACTATGCTGTGTTTCAGTCGCCGGTGAAATTACAGGCACTTTAGGCTTACATTCGAATGGGTACAAGGCTGCCCTGCGAATTGCTGCTGTGGTGTCACTTGACATCAGGTGGACCATCTGTTTGTTCTCTCAATTATTATCTAATATATAGTAAATCTAATTTTGTGTGTATCTATTGTTATCCTTCAAAAATATCCGTAATATAATTGACATACTGTTAGGTTTAATTAAATAACTGCAGCACTGGTAATAACTGAAATCCGTTGTTTATTATAATGTTTGATTATTATTGTAATTGTTTGCTTTAATATTATGCGATTATCGTACAAAAAAGACTTCAATCATGTTATTAGTACCTGCTCTATAATGGTAAGTATTTATTTATATACTTAGAATTAATAGATTTTTGATATAGAACAATTTCAATCATGCATTCAATGCAAAAGAAATCGGGGCTAACGCCTGAAATTACTATCTAAGTATCGAATAATGGACTGTAAACTATTAAATTGTAAACTAGATATACAAAATTTTGTTAATGGAAACATTTTCAACAACAACAAACAACAAAACTCTACATTTAATTGCCGTTGCCGTTGGTAGAGTCACTGGTACACAAATAAAATATGATGTTTTAAAAGTGCTTGTATATTAAAACTTCTTGAACTATGCGAATTTGAATTAAAAGAATTTAAAATTACAAGTAATTACAAACAATTTCGGAAAAACCATCGGTTGTTGATTTTGGTAGGTTCAAGAGCTGAAATTTTTTGAAAACCCCGTCAGAACTGAAAATATACAATAGGTAACACTTACGATAATTCGCCACATTGTTGTAACAAAAGAAATATCACGAATTGAGAAAATCACTAGCTAACACAGTATAAAGCGTAAAAAAATATATAAAAAAAGTAAACAAATTATTATTACACAGCCTAACCGCACCGACGTTTTGCCGCGAATACAGACCGCAGGCCACTGACACTCAAAACAATTGTTATGTAGTTGATTTACTTTGAAACTTTTTAAACAAGTCCACTACACTGTGATCGGTCGGAAATTGGATCGGTATGTTGATTCGTGAATAAATCCGCGTTACGTAACGATGTAGGAACAAGTTTACGTGGATCACGTAAGTAACATTTTATGATTATAGTATTTTGACTAACTTTCACGCTATTTTAAGACTTTTTATTACTTCTGTTTGACTAAAAATAAAGTTTCAAAACTCGGAAAGTGGTTGTTCTGGTACAGTTTGTGTTGTTGTTAGGTGATAACTTAATCTGCTCGTTCCCGCTTTTCTTTTATGAATGTTAGGTCGTTTCATTTTCTTTTATTATCTAAAGTTATTAAATATATTAAGACCGCATATTTTTCATTGATGAGAAGAATGTTATTATTGTAATAAAATTGTTATCTACTGGTCCAGTTTGATATAATGTGAACCCCAAATCTCACATCCTCCAATTTGACATATCAAATGCTGTAATAATGTCTTCCATAATTATGAAACTATTATGCTAATTAAGACCAAGATTTTAGCTAGTGGGAGGCTTCGGGCGTGGCCAGTTACTTCCCTAGCGACAATGACGTATCGCCAAGCGATTTAGCTTTCCGGTATGATGTCGTATAGAAACCGAAAGGGGTGTTAATTTCATCCTACTCCTAATATGTTAGCCCGCTTCCATCTTATATTGCATCATCACTTACCATCAGGTGTGCAACCACACCTAGTCCCAGTAAAGGGCCAACATGTAGTAATAAATATAATTATTATTATAAAAACAAAAAACCCGACTGCTTAGAAGTTGTAAACTGAAAAGAGAAAAACAAGGATCACTATATCTGTATAAAATTCTAAATACTTTATGGTGCTGCAAACAGGGACAAAATGCTTTAACCTGCGGGGAAAGAATCTAGCAAAACTACGTTTGTCCCCGCCTGCAGCACCATAAAGTATTTAGAATTTTATACGGATATAGTGATCCTTGTTTTTCTCTTTTCAGTTTATAACTTCTAAGCAGTTGGGTTTTTTGTTTTTATAATAATAATTTTATTTGAGACTTTTTAGTTTTAGTTTATGGTATAGAAATGAGACGGAACACTTAGTACACTTTTTGTAATTTGTTGTTCAAAAAGTAATATGAACATGATATGATATTTATATTTTTGAAATGGTCTTTTTACGAGCTTTTAATTGATATCCATATTACTAAGATAAGAGATAAAAATACACACATCCCCCCTTTTTTCCCCTATTTACAGCCGCCATTTTGAAAATGTATATAGCCTATGTCACTAACACAATTTTGATAAATTCAACGACACCTGACCTGTCAAAATCCGTTCAGCCGTTTAGGCTGTAGCGTGTGCCGAAGAAATGGACATACATACCTACATACGCTCGAAAAAATAACCCTCCTTCTGACGCAGTCGGGTAAAAAAGGAAACTTTAACCCAAGGAAACGTTTGCCGCATAGAGCCGGGTTAGGTCAAACCACATGGAAGTCATATTAACAATTTTGTATAGTTTTATTCGGTATTTCGATTTCGTTCCGGTTCCTGTGATTGCTCTATGCTTGTCTATGATTAAAGTCAAATCTATTTAGTGATTTATTGTTCACAAGTGTTTAGAAATACTTGAATTTTAGTAAAGACACTATACTAAAGCCGAACACGATTGAGAATGCTTATCAACAAACAAATTAAAAATGAAGGTAGAAATCACTAGTCATTTTACACCTATTTTTTTAATTAGCTAGTTAAAGACGAATTCATGGCAATAAATTAGATTAGTAAGCTTAAAACAAATTAATATTTTCAATATCTTTTAAATATGATTTTTCAAAATAACAAAACATAATTTTGAATTTATTAGGCATAAAATGTGTTGCATTTTCTACCTTCATTTTTAATTTGTCTGTTGACAAGCATTCTCAATCGAGTTTGGCTTTAGTATAGACATTATTTTTTTACAAAAGCATACTTACTTGTAAAATGAAGATTTTCAATACATAAAGAATAAAAGAATATGAGAGTATGTTGGAAAGTCGACAAACATTTCGCTAGCATCTTGGGCCCCCAACTAGGACCCCTCCGCTAGGGGGACTAACGACATGAATCGTGTCGCAGGGAGCCAACCACAGGCGGCTCACGATCGTTGTGTTTGGAAGTTTGGATCCCTGAAGAAGCCTATGCCCAGCAGTGGACTCCATTGGCTGTTAATAATGATGAAGATGATGATGTTGAATGATTTTGCTAATAATTATAATAATTAAAACTTTTTATCTGATTATTAAAAATAATAATTATTTATCGAAAAGTCGTACGTCTAAAAAGGAGGGTAGAGCCATTGGGTGGAATGATTTGAAATTTGAAAATGTCGGTTATAATATACCTGGCCAAGGTCGTCTAGAATAATTAATCAGATTTGTGGTCTTGAGACAAAACGTGATCTTATTGAAACAATGCCTAGTTAAGTTAGTAATGCGATTGTGTTCCTTGTAATCTAATAATAAGTTACAGTCTAAAGTTATTGACCTTCGACAGATCAACATTCGATGATTGATATGTTTAGCACTTAAGCAATGGCTTCATCAATGCGTGGTAGACGCCATATGTAATGATCTACTCTGAAAAGTACTGGACCGTAGGGTCAAGAGAAGTGACCAATAGAGCCTTTTGCTAATCGCCATTTATGTAGTAATGTAGTGTAGGTATATATGTTATATATATTTTATATGTATTAGAAAAACAAAGAGGGGACCAATTTATTACTAAAATTTTATAATCAAGAATATGATTAGATAAAACTGATATTTACAAATACATAAGTATCTGTTTGTAATTTGGAATCGTCAAATTTTCACTTGCCTAGATATATGATAAACTGATCCAAACACATACGGTATTTATACATCAGAAAATTAGTTATTGAAATTTTTTTTCCGGGTAATCTCTAAAACCACCTAACGGATTGTAAAAAATCTTTGACGTTTATGATAGCCAGACTCATGAGGTCTGACATAATATGCTAATTCGTATCTTGATATTCCCACGAAAATTAAAATAACGTGGGTGAAACCGCGGTCGTCAAAAGATATAATTTGTGAGGAGAGAATATTCCAGCTGGGATATCCTGAAAACCCCAGAAAGTGGTGCAATTTTAACCTTGGTGTATCCGGGACTAGTGTACGTCCGGGATACACAAAGGACAAAATTATAAATTAATAAATAAATATTTGTAAATGCATTTTTAATTCTTTTTAACTGAAAAAGCATTTACGAATATTTATTTATTTTTTTAGATTTGTTATATTATTATTATTTTATATTAATTTAGTTTTGTTACACCTATGTGACAGTCTTCTCGCTGATTGGTGTATCATTGTTGTAAGTTTTATTTATGTAATAGTAGGGGAGCCCAGGATGCTAAATGGGGATTTACTCGAGCGTCGTAGAGACCTATTGGGTTGCAAAGCTTAGGTGATAAGAAGAATAAAATGTTATATGATATATACCTTTACATCGGTGGGGGAAGCGGCTATAAACTATTAAATATGTAAAAAAAAACTGTTGCATGAACATCCTCGAGCGCGTCAGATATTGATAGCATCAATGCCCTACGTATTTGTGTTAATGTACGGATAAGGCATTGTTGTGTTGTCGGCAAGCGATTGCGATTACATTAGATACTGATGTGATTAATATTTTTGTATTATGTAGGACTTTTGTAATAGGACGAACTTTTTGTAAAAGGCCTAGACTATACGCTCGTATGCTCAAAATCACTATGAGTATAACAATATAGATTGACACCAGGAAGGTCAGCATCAATAGCATGAAGTAATGCCAAGCGGTGCCGTGCTATTGGAAGAGTAGGTAAGGTGGAGAATAGTGCATGCGAGCTCGGCTCAGCTGGGAATCGAATCTAGGACCGCCGCACACATCGTTGGCCCACGGAGGCTATCACCACGGACCAGACTTTCAGAGCTAAATCGGTCACGAAGCGCCGTCGGTCGCTGCCACGATTTTGTCTGTTTATAATTAAAAAATAACATTATAATTACAGCCATTAACACTATCTCGAGTCAGAGGCCTAGTGTGGGGCCAAACGCTGGGGGCACGACTTGGCGAAACTGCTTCCGCTTTCAATTATTATTATAAAAAATATAATTCCGTTAACGTAATTGCTACATATAAATTGGTACTTTGTGTATAATAAAACCGTAAAAAATCAATTTTGTACCTGACTTGATTTTAGTAGGTACCTAACATACCAGAATATTTTTTTAAATTAATATTTATTTTTGTTTAAGCGTTTTAAGTCGAATCAATCGAAAAGTTGATTTAGTCGAATTTTAAAGATATTTGAAGAAAGGTTAAGCTTTGAACATAATTATTTAATATTTAAAAAAATTAAAAAGCTGTCTTCGAGTTCTTGGGGAAACTAACAAAATACTTTTCGTTTTGATAATATTTATTTATTTATCTATGGAGATAACTGTGCACAGTAATTTCAATTGTGTAGACTCCTTTTTCGTGCGAGTACCTATCGGGAAATCCGATCTCATTGAGCGTCTACACCGCGAATTAACTATGCTAAACAAGGCAATCGAATGTACTATTAGAGATCAAGTATTGTGTCGGTAGTATTTTGCTTGTAAGTATGGATATAGGATTTTAATAAAAATTCGTCTTAACCCAAAATAGGTACGTATTTCGCACATGGGCGCAATACTCTGTCCGTGTACAGTAGAGCCTCTGCTAATGGCACGCGACAGGGTGATGGATCGACCCCTCCCCGCGCACCGCCGCGCCGCCTGCACCCCGCACGCACCGCGAATTAACTCCTCGCAGATGAACGAGTGGGACTTGTACAGCATAAAAAAAAATCTATCCTAAATAATGTAGGTAAGGAATGATACAAAAGAAGATGGAAGCAGGCTAACTTGTAAGGAGTAGGATGAAATCCACACCCAATTTGTAAACGACATCGCAGCAACACACTAAACCGCTTGGCGGTACGCCTTTGTCGGTTGGGTTGTAAACAACCTTGGCCGAAACCTCGCATAAGCCAGACTTGGACTGAGCCAGGTCTAGCTGGTGGTAGGCTTCGGAACGGGAATTGAACCCAGGACCTCCGTCCTTTATATCCACCGTGCATACCACTGCGCTACGGAGGCTGTCAAAAATTATGTGAAAAATGATTTTAAGCAAGCCTTTTACCCGACTGCGTCAGAAGGAGGATTATGTTTTTCGAGCGTATCTATGTATGTATGTATGTATGTATGTATGTATGTCCATTTCTTCGGCACGCGCTACAGCCTAAACGGCTGAACGGATTTTGACATGTGAGGTGTCGTTGAATTTGTAAAAATGGTGGCAGTCACATAGGCTATATAAATTTTCAAAATGGCGGCTGTAAATGGAGGGAAAAGGGGGGACGTGTGTATTTCTTTCTCTTATGTTAGCAATATGGGTATCAAATGAAAGGTTGTAAAAAGACCATTTCAAAAATATAAATATCATATCATGTTTATATTGCCGTTTTAATAAAAAATAGTGTAAAAACTATATCATAAGCTAAAATTAAAAAGATTTCTATATGTATATAAAATACTAAATACTTTATGGTGCCGTAGTTTTGGTAGATCTTTCTTTCCCCGCAGGTTAAAATATTTTGTCCCTGTTTGCAGCACCAATAAAGTATTTAGAATTTTATACAGATATAGTGATCTTTGTTTTTCTCTTTTCAGTTCATAACTTCTAAGCAGTCAGGTTTATTGTTTTTATAATAATAATTTTTTATTAGGTAGTGATGGTTGAGAGAGGAGTGAATTTTCCAGATAGGTTCGTGGGATTAAAATTTTTTAAAAGTTTAACATCCTGAATTTAAACACCACACAAGATCATTTAATTTGTTTAAAAGGTATGTTGGTAGAAATATTACAGCTATTGTTTCTTTTATCTTTTTGTTAATCGGATCGTAAAATTCAAGAGCAGGTGAAAGGAAATAATTACTAAGTACCTAATTAATTTATTATTTTCTGCTTAATTGTTTTGCTACCTGTGGTATAGAAATCCTGCTGGACAGGGCCCTATTAAAAATAAAAGTCAGCCTGAAAGGGCCTGAAAATTAGCGTTGTGTGCTCTTTTTTTTTATCGACTACAAGTCGGCCCTTGACTGCTATCTCACCTGATGTTAAGTGATGATGCAGTCTAAGATGGAAGCGGGCTAACTTGTTAGAAGAGGGACGAAAATCCACACCTCTATCGGTTTCTACACGACATCGTACCTACCAAATCGCTTGGCGGTACGTCTTTGTCGGTAGGGTGGTAACTAGCTACGGCGAACGCCTCCCACCAGCCAGACCAAGACAAATTAAGAAAAATCTCAATCTGCCCCGCCGGGAATCGAACCCAGGACCTCCGTCTTATAAATCCACCGCGCATACCACTGCGCCACGAAGGTCGTCAATTTGTTTTCGGCACGCAGCACAATGCTAACACCATTTTACCTGACTGCGTCACAAACTGCTAAAGACTGCGGGAACAAACATAGTTTTGGTTGATATTCCTTTAATCGCAGGTACCAAAGTATTGTTTGTAAGTATTTAGAATTTTATATAGATATATAGTGATCCTGGTTTTTTAAACGACGAAAAAAAACGGAGGAGGTTCTCAATTCGAAACGTATATTTTTTGTTTTTTTTTATGTATGACCACGCATAACTTTTTACAGAGTTGTCCAATTTTGATAATTCTTGTTTAATTTGAAAGAGCACACTTTCAAGGTGGTCCCATTGTCATCATGTTAGGGTCTGATGATGAATTCCGGGGAAATTTGAAGGAACTCTTCAAATTTTACAGGCACACTTGCAGCGATTTCGGTTTTATTCGGTAGCTTTTTGGCTACACGTGCCGTATAATATACTATGACAGTATAGTACGAGTACGTTACGTGGCGATAAATCACTAAAAAGTAAGAAATAATTTTTTGTACCAAAAATAGAACCGACTCCAAACGCACTAAAAAGTAAAAAATAACTGTGTCATTTAGTTGCTTTAATTTAAGCATATCTAGGAGTCGGTGCCAGCCAAGGTTTCTACTTTAAGAACATTACCTAGAACCCACAAACTGCTTTACTACGTTAAATAAATGTTCCTTAAACTTGCTGGCACCGATTTCATAGATATGCTTAAGTAAATTAATGCAATTAAATGACACAGCTTTTTTTTACTTTTTAGTGCGTTTTGAGTCGGTTCTATTTTTTGTTAAAAAATTTTATCTCTTATCGGCTCATTACTTCTAAATAGTCAGATTTTTCGTTTTAAAATAATAATTGTGCATACAAAACAGGAGTGGTGTTTGATGTATTCAATGTGTTAATGTATGGATACAATTGAGGGGCACGAATTAACTTATGTTGACTATGTCTGTCTAAAAGAAATGCGACGACCTCCGTGGCGCAGTGGTATGCGCGGTGGATTTATAAGACGGAGGTCCTGGGTTAGATTGCCGGCGGGGCAGGTTGAGATTTTTCTTAATTTGTCTTGGTCTGGCTGGTGGGAGGCTTTCACTGTGGCTAGTTACCACCCTACCGACAAAGACGTACCGCCAAGCGATTTAGCGTTCCGGTACGATGTCGTGTAGAAACCAAAAGGGGTGTGGATTTTCGTCCCACTCCTAACAAGTTAGCCCGTTTCAGTCTTAGAATGCATCATCACTTAACATCAGGTGTGATAGCAGTCAAGGGCCAACTTGTAGTCAATAAAAAAAAAAACTGCAATGCCAGAGAGTCAGCTCTGGCATTGCAGTTTTATTAGGCAAAGATCATCCAGCATCCAATTGTGCTCTGCGAAAACGAGACATTAAGAATGATTAGCTTTGTATTTAGCGGTGAGAGCCAACGATCCATCTGGTTTCAGTAGTCTTCTCTGCAACTGCATCTAAACATACAAAATATTAAAATATACAATGATTTGCCTTTGCACGACAGGTACGAAAACGACGGACGGTGAAAGTTCGTGGAAAACAGTTTTACCAGCGACCAAAAAGCTTTACCTATTTCGAAGTCGGTTAAATAGATAAGAATTTCGAAAGGCGTGTGATTATCGTTATCAACCATTCGCCATCATTTCGCACAGAGCGAACTTATAATAAAGGCGTGGCAGTGTGCGCTGACCTTGCTTTGTCTGCACTTTAATACCATTATAACAATCATAAAAATCAATTCATATTTTCTATTTTATAAAAAAAAAATTGTGAACGCCATCCGGGTCGAATTATTATTTTTATTTTTTAATGTCCTTTCCAAAATCAATTAGGTATGTTGTTATAATTGACATAGGTAAATAATATATACACATTTTAATATAAAGTTTACAACATGTTGTTCCGTTGATAGTTTAAAATTTATCATCCTCTAGGTAGGTAGTAGTCAAGCTTACATTACCTACTGCTACAAGCCGTCTGAAGTCGTTGGCCAGTCTAGTGGGTGGTCGTCAACAGTGCCGTAACTAGAGCAGTGCCAGCGGTGACCAGGCACAGGGCGCAGACCCTGGAGGGGCGCAGAAATTACCAGACTAGGTATATACAAACAATCGAACAGTGCGTGTTGCCAGTAATGACATACGGATCCGAGACTTGGTCGCTAACTGCGGGATTCATAAGAAGGCTCAGAGTCACTCAGCGGGCGATGGAAAGAGCAATGCTCGGAGTATCTCTGCGTGATCGAATCAGGAATGAGGAGATCCGCAGAAGAACCAAAATAACCGACATAGATCAGCGAGTCGCAGAACTGAAGTGGCAATGGGCGGGGCACGTGGTTCGATCAGCTGATGGACGTTGGGGGCCGAAGGTGCTAGAATGGCGACCCCGCACCGGAAAGCTCAGTGTTGGTTGACCCCCCACCAGATGGACTGATGACATCAAACGGGTCGCAGGGAGCCGCTGGGCACATGCGGCTCAGGATCGTTGTGTTTGGAAGTCCCTAAAAAAGGCCTAGTCCAGCAGTGGACGTCCATTGGCTGATAATGATGATGATGATACAAACAATACCTTATTTAGAGTCAATTACAAGTCTGTAGGGCGCAGTTATCACGCTGGCACAGGGCGCAATAAAATCTGGTTACGCCACAGGTCGTCACTGCGCTTTTGTGTGTGGAGTCGCCATACCAGCACCTTGGGGCCCCAACGTCCATCGGCTCTTCAAACTGTCCGTTGTCACTTTAGCTTCACGGCTAACGGCATTCAGCTATTCTATTGGTTCTTCTGCGGATCTCCTCATTTCTGATTCGACCACGCAGATATACCTATTATCTACTCTGATGTAATTTTATCTATCTACAAATCCATCTATCCTTTTTATTAATGAATAAGTAATACGATAAGCCCCAACTTACACGCCCATAACTCCCGCAAAGGCCGAGTGAAAGGAATTGAATCCTCCCCTGTTTGACTTTACAGCGGGGGCAGTTTAAACCGAGGGCTAATTTAATGGAGTGTTACCCGCTGACGTATACGCTTTCGTGGTCGGATTAGATTGACAAATCATTTTAATTTGCATTTCCAAACTGTCACCTTGTAAGTGAAACTTCCCGGGCTTCATTTTGCAGCTGTTCCGTCCGCAGCGAACTGTCTGTTACTCTAAACTTCTAAGGCAATAGGACTGACGTCGTCGGTTTAATAAAACTGAATGAAAAAGCACCGTCACGGTTTACCTAATCTCACGTGGAATCCCAATGCCAGTAAATGAGCATCTTTTTTGCAGGTTACGCAATAAGCACGTCGTACTTATTAGGACGTAGGTAAGTGGTGGACCCCCAACTAAGCTGCCCTGAATACATCAGAAGGCTTGTAAGGAGCTGCTAAATACCTAAGTATATGCGGCTCAAGATACCGCGGCTGTTTGGAAAGCTTTACAAGATGCCTATTTCCAGGATTGGATATACTTAATAATGATGACTTTTTACAATTTGACTGGGACTGACTTGACTCTATCTATCAAAAAAGACGTAGATTACAGTTTCGGTTAATATAAAAAAAAAGAATTTTAAACATATTAATTTAAAAACCGATTTGAAACTGGGACGGTGTTGGGTTCCGGAGGAGTTTGTTAAGCTGTCGTTTGGACCATTATCATTTTTTAGATCTTATTTAGCAGTGCGGTGGATTTATGCTCTCCTTTGCAAATGGGCTATTAAAAAGAAGTTTAGTTTTTAATTCACGTTGTTCAATATCAGCCGACTAAAGAGCCAGGCTTCCCTCCTTTTAGGAGAAGGGATATGAAGCGTAGACTCACCATACTGTTTAAATGCGGATTATAAGCCTATATACCTACTTATATTAAGTGCGTATTGATTGTAGATACATGCATTTACTTATAAATTCCATCAAAAATATTACGTGAAGTGATCCATCAAAAACAAAAAGTGCGATGTTCGCAAGTCGAAACTCGTCGGCCAACATTAGTAAGTGCCAAAACTTCTGCCAACAGTTTAGCGGACGATTAAAGTTAAACAATTTTAGGATAGGGGCCTTACTTACGACATCAACAGTTGGTGTTTTAATAAGAACTTCACTTTAGCTAAATGAAATGGTATTCAAGATTTATTCATTTATTTCCATTCCAATTTATACATATGTCAAATTATTGTATTATAAATAGTACCTATGTCAAACTGGAACCTGTCAGGAGCACAGCAAATGGCTTAGAAGGGAGACAGCGTCATGGTAGATTTTATGTAGATGTCTATCTATAGTAGGTAAAGTTTCGAGATTTTTTCATTACATCATAGTTAGCCTGTGCGACAAGATATACGTATAATATATAGAACTTACAGCCACCAAGTTGCACCTGCACGCGTTGGCGAAACAATGTTTGATTTTATAACAATACCTACCACTACCATTTGGTAGTGCAAATGGTATCAAACCGATAGGGGCGTTGATTTCATCCTTCTCCTAACAAGTGAGCTCGCTTCCATCTTAAATTGCATCATCACTTAACATCAGGTGTGATAGCAGTCAAGAGCCAACTTGTAGTCGATAAAAAAAATATAAAAAAAAATCAGTTTCAGTGAGTGGAATTTGTACCACCAAAATCATACTGGGATAGTGAAACGACGGATATCGATTAGGTGCTTACTACTTACCTAGTTCTTTTTAACTTATATTTTTATATTTATCTATACTAATATTATAAAGAGGAAAACTTTGTTTGTTTGTTTGTTTGTATTTTTATAGTTCTTATTATTATATAACATTAAGGTCATAAACATTTTTAACGATAAATATTTTCTTGTATGTATTTACCGTCTTCAAAAGCATTCGCATATCCTGCCTTTCAAAAGATGAAAAAATTACGCCACAAAACATCTCAATTTACTGAAATTCCGTTGACATTATGCCGCAAAAAACACACAGAAATTTGAAAGGCTCTCTAACGAAAACGTCAATCTTGGATATAGAAATAAAAATATAATTCTCGTGTATTTTCCGTAATACGGGTGATCCATCACAGGGAAGGACACGGACGGACAGATTTTGAGAGAAACGTAATGGGACACGTGCGCTTACTACGCTTATTTTAATCAAAATGTTCCAAAAGGATGGGAATTTGTAAAATGTAATATATTTACCGATTGGCTGAAGAAATTCGTGATTAAATAATGTATGGGAGCTTATATGATCAATTTCTAAGGAACGGGCATATAGGCTGGAATACAGCTGTTGCTTGGCGGCTGTAACGAGTAGGTATGTTGGTAGTAGGTAGTTTTCGGGCGAGCTCTGTAACATAAATCTCTACTACCTACTAAAATAAGTCTTCCATAAGTACGATTTTATGTGATTATTTTGGGAACTAATTGAGAACCGATTATAGATAATGTTGTAAAAGAATTATGAACTTTCGTGTCAGAAAGTTGTTTTAGTTTATCAAATCTAGAAATGGACATCTATATGTTGCTGATAATATAAAATTATTTTAAATATTTAATTTTACTTCGTTAATTCTATTGGGTTGTGATAATTATCTCGAAAATGTGGAAAAAGTCTGAAGCAAAAATTGTATAGACCCAACCGATAAATCATCACGTCAGTGTTCTATGTAAACTGTATAATTTCGGCAGAGCTACCGATTCTTCGCCAATGTACTGTCGGTAACCCATAATATGTAATCGCTCTCACATTAAAGCTCTCGGCTCCCTCAAGTACTCGTAGTATTTGCGAGACAATGCCCCCCTCTCCCCCGCATCCCAGCCGGTCGCCGTACGATCCATCATTCTGTCAGCGACCGTCCCTCGGCGCACACGTCTCCCGCACAATGTATTTGCACCAAATCCCTGGCCATTGTGTGCTCGAGCATTGTTAGCTTCCGATTTTTCGATGCTTTTTGCGATATCGGTTTCGGAGATTCGAGGATTTTAGGTTGTGGAGCAAATATTTTTGAGAGCCATAGTAATGGTATGCCCTACAGTCCACCATTTTTTTAATATCTAAAAAATGGTGGACTGTAAACGACGGCTTCCGTGGCGCGGTGGATTTGTAATACGGTGGTCCTGGGTTCGATTCGCGGCGGAGCAGATTGAGATTTTTCTTAAATTGTCTTGGTCCGGCTGGTGGAAGGCTTTCGCCGTGTGTACTTACTATCCTATCGACAAAAACGTACTGCCAAGCGATTTAGTGTTCCGGTACGATGTCGTGTAGAAACCGAAAGGTGTGTGGATTTCATCCGACTCCTAACAAGTTAGCCCGCTTCCATCTTCGATTGCATCATATCTTAACATCAGGTGTGATAGCAGTCAAGGGCCAACTTGTAGTACATAAAAAACCATTAATAAACAGCTTGTTTTCGCACAAAATAAAATCTCTTTAGTACTGTTTTCTATATAACTAGAGGTTAGAAACTGGTATATGTTTAGTATAACCGACGGTAGGTCAGAACGAGTCTATAACACATTTAACAAGCAACAAAGCTTTACGTATGAGTAATAATTTTTAGCATGTACTTTATCTGTTTTCAGTATAAATAAGATATGGAGAAAAGGTCAAGGCATACAAAAGAAGAACTTTCTTTATTTGGATTCCTTGGGTAAAGGACATGGTTCATTTCAGCTTCACTCGTGTACCACATACCATTAAAATGGAAAAATACAAGGATTTTATCAAAAATAAAATAAGTGAACGTAACGAACTACATAAAACGTTAGTTAAAAATGAAATTCCTTGTTTTTGAGGTATTAAAAGATGGCGTCTTTCTAATATTAGTCTGTAGGTGATAGAGTGACATTGATTTGTCAAACCCAAAATATGTCATTTTTGACAAGTCTTTTCTTCCGTATTCCGGGCTATGTTTTTAGCTATAATACATTTTAGACATAGACATCTTAGTTATAATAAGAACAAAACTTAATATTGTAATCTGATTATTCAGTAATCCGTTAGGTACCTATTCCTAACCAGTAACCATCAAATCAAATGGACCATACGTCAATAACCACTGACAGCAAAAGTCAAAACAATATCAATTCGCCACCTGGAGCATGTCTACCATAGATAATATAACTTATCTAAGATCCGCCATGATTATACGTAAAGTGTTGCATTGTTTTGGAGAGAATAAATAACATTTCGCCCAAATAAGTGAATTCAGAGATTTGGCTAATTAAAACTAGATTATTAATTCATGTAGTTTTTTTTTAACTTATGTGCAGAAAGTGAGTCTGTGCTCCATAAAATTTTGGACCATCTCCTTTTGATTTTTTTATTTTCTTAATTATCTTAGGAGTGCTATAGGTAGGTTTCGGGGGTTACAAGTTAAGACTATCGATAAAGACGTAAACTCCAAACAATTTATCGTTCCGATTGTATATCTTGTTAAACACAGGCTAGCGATATAAATAAACAGCATCGACGTAATCATCTGTACCTTTCAAGTCAGCAATTTAATAGTATTCTTGTTATGTAAAAAAGTATTCAAGCTTTTGTCAAGAAATGGCATTAATTGGATTGGCATTTAATTTTGACTATTGAAGTGGGATGATCACCATCTTATTTATAATGAATAATTGCAGGATCCTCTTAGATCCAAAACACGGGGGCGTAATCAACAACGTCCAAAATCCGGACCGCTGCTGACAATTTCCAGGAACACAGAATAACTCAATAATCGAACTGGGTTTCAAGTTCCATAACCACACTTGCTTACCACTGAACCAATGATGCAATTGAAACAAGTAATTATAAATAATAAATTTATTTAAATAACATTTCTCTATCACCCCTCCTGACGCACAAGTATAAAGTAATCGACGCATGGGCGTTATTTGTTTTCGTTTATAAATACAACAATATTACAATATCAATAAATATTTACAATTTGTTTGACGCGATGTTACATTACATGGAGATTCCTATTTCACTGCGCAACTGATTCCGCAATTCTGAAACAAAAAGAACATTTTCTGTTGGCTTCACAAACAATAAAACTCGACATATCAGAAATGCTCCTAAATAACTTCCTAAGAAATAAAAAATTTTGAGGTTATATCTTTATCAAACATTTTATACCTACCATACATATTTTTTGGCTGGTGGGAGGCCTCGGTCGTGGCTAGTTATCTTACCGACAACGACGTACCACCAACCGATTTAGCTTTCCGGTATGTCGTGTAGAACCCAAGGGATGCGTATATAAGGTGAGTTTGAAATATCTGCCAGCGTTGAAACTAGAGTAAGTGTAATGCATAATGATTACAACAGTGGAATAATAATATTTCTAGAACCAGTAACAAAAAACTTAAAAATCACCTACAAAATATCTAGTCACTTAGGACATTTTGCATAACACCATCCATTGCATTCATAAATTAATATATAATATTTTTAATATAAAATATTTTTAATATATAATATTTTTAATATACATTGACATATTAATACTATGGACTTCGGGTCTAATACAAAATTTACGTCAAAAGTGTCCCAAGATATTTTATACATACTAGGATGTATTTATGTTTTTATACACAAAATAACATTGTAATGTATGTCTTATCGTATTGTTATACAGTCTAATTTGCAACGGTCTAATTGCATGCAATAAGTAATCAGCTTCGATTGACGGTTACCATGGCAGCCTTTTTTTGACATGACAGCTTCCCGTGAAAATAGGACAACATAAATGGTGTGGAGTCGGTAGCTTTCAAATTTTTTTGGCATCTTATATTTATATATTATATTTACAGCAAATTTTAATTTATATTTACATATACCTGACCTCTATATGCTGGGATAAATCTTGTACCAAATAATAATTGTTGTAATTATCTTGTATAAAATAATAATTAGTTATAATAATAATTAATTACAAACCAAATCCACTAATGTACAAAATGATATGCCACTCGACATAGTTCTTTACTTAGAAATTTTAAGTTCTCGATATTTTCCTCTTTTTAATTAAACTGAAAATATATTTTTTTACTTCAATGATGTTATCATGTAGATAATTCTTATAGTTATCAAATTAATATACCATTATGGTAAAAGTCATTTGATTAATATTCATGACATAAAAAATAAAAATTTTTGAATTGAAAATAATCAAATTATTTTCATTCAAAAATTAAGTAATTAAATAATTCAAATGTTAAACAACAAAATAACTCTATGCAGTCGTTGTTCTAAAACATTCTATTGCTCACGGCAGATCCGAACTAAATGTGGTTAATTAGATAAACATATTGCACTCCTTCTATCCTATACGCGGGTAGCGTATGGGAAAAGGACAGATAGATACTTTTGTTCATTTTGGTTGGTTATGCAATTCGTTTCTATAGTTTATTAAAATTTTAATAAAATAGCTTGTTTCTAAGCAAAATAATACTTTAAAATCATCAGTAAATATTTACTTACTGAAAATATGGTACACCGTCTTCTTTTCTCACCTTACTCGGGTAGTTCTTACAAGTTTTTTATAACACATTACGGCATTATTGACGTGTATTCTGTCAGTCAGCTAATATGAGACTGAATTGCGATTGGAACTCATTTCGCGTTTTGGCTTACTTTTGATTCGGACACTTTTTAGCTCTGACCCGAAGTCCATAGTATTAATATGTCAATGTTAATATATGATATTTTGTAATGTTTTTTTTATTTCTTTTTCTATTAGTTCTGGGAACAATTTTTTATTCTATTGTAATCAATATGCATAAGACTTGCTCCAGTTTCGACGCTGGCAGATAATACAAACTCACCTTATATTATCTAACTCCTAACGAGTTAGCCCGTTTCCATCTTTACTGAGGCATGATTGCAGTTAAGGGCTAACTTGTAATAAATAAAAAAAAAACTAAAATTCAATATGCATATATAAGTACGTATATTAGTGCGTACGTACACGCACTCATGCACGCATGTACGCAAGCTCGTATGCGCGGCACTTGCGCACGCACGCAAGTGTTCACTCACTTGTTGCCCAGGACGGCGGTCGCGGCGGCCACCACGTCGGGCGCGCGCGGCACGGCCAGCCCCTCCAGCGAGCGCGTGTAGGGCATGGGCACGTCCGCGCCCGTCACGCGCCACACCGGCGCGTCCAGCTCGAAGAACGCGCTGGACTCCATCACCCGCGCGCAGATCTCCGCACCTATGCCTGGAAACAAGTATTGTGGAAAACGTTAATACTCCTAAATATCATTATCATTATCAGCCTATTAACGGCCTATAGGGCTGGGCTTCCCTCCTTATAGGAGAGGGGATATGGAGCGCAGACTTACGCTGCTCCAATGCGGATTATCTTAGGTTTAGGCTTAGGGAGATAATGTTTTCTTTATTAACGATCACTATCAGACGGACCGACGGCTTAACGTGCTCTTCGGGGCACGGGGGTGTAACACTACTAACTTCTCGACTCCGGGCTTAAAATGTACTGAAAATTTCACAGAAGAATGAAAAAGTTAAAATTACCCCGTGCCCCGACCCAGGACCTCGTGAACGATGCCACATAGGCTCACCACTAGACCAACGAGGCGGCCACCTTTCAATATGCATGATTAAAAATGGTCTTGGGTAGATAATAATTTTTCCGTTGAATATTAAATATCAATTTCGGTATCTATACTAAAGCCAAACTTGATGTAGAATGCTTAGAAATCACTAGTAATTTTACCCCTAACTTTTTTAATTAACTTGTTAATGACGAACTCATGACAATAAATTAGATGAGTAACCTTGAAACTAATTAATACATATCTTTTAAATAGGATTTTATAAAAAACAAAACATAATTTTAAATTTATTAGGCTTAAAATGAGTTGCATTTGCTTCATTTTAAATTTCTTTGTTGATATGCTTTGCACATTGATTTTGGCGTTAGTATAAGCCTTGAGTTTAGTCTGTGGTAATATTAGGGTACATTCCGTGGCACTGTATCGTAAACATGAATCGAGTTACCAGACTGCGGCCAGCCTTGCTCCACGGTGACGAGGTGATGGGTCTTGGCGATCGACTGCGCGATGGTGTCGAAATCCAACGGTCGTACCGAGCGCAGGTTGATCACCTCGCATTCAATTCCTGCACAAAAGTAAAAACTAATTGTTTTCTTACAAACTTATAAGACATGCTTGGGCTCTTAGAACATGTATTTGGGCCGGGTTTCATTTTCTGTTGTTCGAGTACTGTGGATCATTTTAGACAAGTTCAGCGGGACAAGCAACTTTTGGGATGGTATCAAAGGGTGGGTTGCATGCATTTAATTAGTCAGTTGGAAGTCACATTATGGGTCTGCTTTAACACGAAGACGACTTTAATCGAAACACTGGTGTTTTATATTCTTTTTTTAAACTGGATTAAATAAAAAAAAATTATGAAGAAAAAAAAATTGATCATGACAAAAACACTTTAAATATTGATAATCAGACAGGCTATGACGTCATATATTGTAACGCCATAGTAGCTTTTTACAAATTTTCATTTTGCGAGAAAAGGACATTAGACCCCTAACTCAAAAGCCCTTATAATATTAAATATCTTTGTCTGATTTTGATTTTATTTTCACCGTGCGTCTTTACTTTTATTCTAGCTTATTACAAAGTAAATTTTGAGTCATTATCCTTATTAATAACATTTTAATATAAATTACATAGGTACCATTTCCGGCGAGTTCGTTGGCGGCCTGCAGCGCGGTGTCGGTGGCTTTACCTGCGCATACCACTGTTATGTGGTTGCCAGCCCTTTCGATTTTGGCTTTACCTAAAGAAAATAAAACATATTTTTAATTTCTGACAAATAATAATTTTGTGATCATGTGTCATTATGGACCTCTCTTTGGAACACACAGGTGTTTATGTGTAATAGCTTGAAGGGTAACTTACCTATAGGCAGCACAAAGTCTGGTGATAGCGCCTCATCTGACATGGGGAAGGGAGTTCCGTAGAGGAGCTCGTCCTCCAGAAACACCACCGGGTCGGGGTCACGGATTGCTGCTTTTAATAACCCTGGAACATTTATAAGAAAATAATTATTAAATGACTGTGGACTTTGAATCTTAAGATGTCAATGTTATGGGCAACAGGCAATTTTGTACACCTTCTGAGCAAAAGCACATTGGTGGAAATTAATTTTAGTGTATAAAAGGAGGGAAGGACTTGTCTAGGCACCAAGTGCTATATACCCCGACGTAGATTGCACAGTCTCCGATCTCGAAGTGTAAATGTTTTTACCAATAGTTGGTGCAGTGATTCCAGCGCAACATTATAGTATATTATTTGTTAAGGTTTTGTATAAATCGACTCAAATAGGACGGAAATTGTTAGAAGAGTAGCACCTCCTGGGATCATTTATTGAAAAGGCAGCCTAATAGAGATAGCAAAATAGTGTATTGAAGGATTGTTTTTCTTTGTAAGCAGTACAAAAATGTCTGCGACATATTATATGTGTTTCTGAAGGAAAACTCGCTATAATTATTCTTTCCATAGAAAAGAGTCGTGAATATTTTTGTTAAAAAAGGGTCTGGGAAGGTTGCAATACACTATTTTGGTCGCTTACGAAGTCGCAGGCGTCTGCTAGTTTGAAATGAGACAATAATATCTTCAATTTTCCTATGCTCTAAGAGGGAATCACACCAACCTTTAGCATCCTCTGCGGAGTAGGGCATGATGACCTTGAGCCCGGGGCAGTTGCTGTACCAGGCACCGAAGCACTGCGAGTGTTGGGCTGCTACGCCTGCCGCCACGCCATTGGGTCCGCGGAACACGATGGGCACTGACACGGCACCCGCGGACATGTAAAATGTCTTGGCCGCTGAGTTTATTATCTGTAAGGAAATAACAATGTATTTAACAACAGGATTTAACAGGAAATAACAATTGATTACTTTCACTTGCAATTAATTAATAGAATAGGATTTTATAAGCCAATTAAAATTAATTATTACAATATACAATAATTAATAAAATAAATTTAAACACAAACAAATTCCATAGCCTTTACTTTATGAATAGCAAGAATTTCTATCCAATTGTCTTTTATCATATTCATAAATCAGCCGAACGGCAATAGCACATACAGATATTGTGGCTCTGTTTCTGTTTAGAATACAAGATTACTTAAAACATAAAATATAAATAGGCATCTTCTTAATCAACATCTACACTTCCCATCATGTGAGCTTAGTCATTTTCATAAAAAAAATTCACTTCAGCTGAATATTTAAACATATGTTAAAACATTCTCATACTTTTAAAGACAAGCATCATACAATACAGCATCAAGCAGGTTATTGTTTATTTTATGATAAGATTCATCAAGATTTCATTATATGACTGATTACACCCATACAGTAATAAAATGTACACACAACTTATACATGTAAGAATTTACAGTTTCATTTGCACTTGCTGGACTATTGTCAGGCCCAGAACAGCTCTTTTAAGACTCAATAGATATAAATCTAAGTTTACATGCCTCATTAATTAAATATAATTTTCTAAGGAAACCAACAATTACAATTTCTTTTTTAAATTTTAGGACCATCTTTCTATTTTGGGCCAGAGAGAATTTTCTGCTATTATAACACATTTGAAAATTACATTTATTGTTTATTTCTAGGAGCAGTCAAGACACTACCACAAGGTATATAAAAACTAATTATTGGTTAATGAATATATTTATTTTATTAATTATTTATAGTCAGTTACAAGTCTGTGGGGTGCAGTTACGCATACTGGCACAGGGCGCATAAATTGCTGGTTACGGCTCTGGACACAGTTCATATGAAGGTACAGTGAAGTATCAAAGTACAGCTGTACTGCAAATAAGACAAATGTGAAACTTACATGATCAATGGCCTGCATGGAGAAGTTGAATGTCATGAATTCACAAATGGGCTTCAAACCAGCAAATGCAGCACCTACTGCAATGCCAGCAAAACCTATTTCGGTTATAGGTGTATCTATTACCCTTTTGTCTCCATACTTCTTCCATAATCCCCTGTAATTAAGAAAATCAGAAAAATTAGTGTTACAGGGTTGTGAAACTGCCTTGTTGTTCCAGTGGTTAGTCTATGTGACTTTAGACCACAAGGTCCTAGGTTTGACATCTAGTTTTGTCTAAGAATAAACTTTTCTTTCATCCAAGACATTTCAGTAATATAATTATTGATGTTACACATGCTTTAGAGAGCATATTAAGCCATCCATCTTGGTAATTATAAATAATATCTGTTGTGAATGTTGAGTATCAAATATTATTACTTGAATCTTGCCAATTAGCAGCGGATCAGCATAGTGGATCTAAGTTTCATTTTCCTTTTTATAGAAGGGAGGCCTGGCCTTTTAGAAGGCCATAAAGAGGCTTGATAACATGGTGAAGAACCACTCATTATCTAGTCATGAAATGTTAAGTTTATTCTCTAAATCATTCTCAGTAGCAGCCTAGAATTAACTTGGTCTAAACTCATAAGTCTCATGTACCCAATTAAATAATCAGACTTGTATTTTCAAAAGGCTCAGCTGCTAATTGTTTAGACAAAGCAATTTTATACATAAAGTTGTCAATTAAAGCAGAATATGCCATGTAAATGTGCAGCATATGGTATCAATATACTGTGCAATAATATTTTTACATGTTTGTTTATGTAAACATAGATCTACATTAGGAAAGTTTTGATTGAGATTTTAAGTCAAGGACTAAGTTTACTAAGATGAAATGAATTGGAAGTGTATAGGGGGCTTTTCTTTTGTTACATTTGTAATAATTTTTATGATGCTGAGGCTGATATTTTTTTATGAATTTTTGAAAATTACACATTTTAAGGCTAAGATTTTGATTTCCAAAGTTAGTTTAAACTTTTTCACTTAAATAGCTCATTAATATTATAAATATCATAATCACTATACAAAAAAATTTACTTAATTATATAAAAATGCAACAAAAACTTTTCATTTAATTTATAATTTTATGACTGTCATTTTGACAAAGTAAATTGGGGGCATATAATCTAGTGAAAAAGATAAAAATAATATTAACACCCCAAATCAGAGTACCCCGACTCGGATAGGTCTGGTTAGAAGGCTCAGGCGGCCTCCATGTTTATTTTTTTTATAAACCACCCATAAATAGAAGGCCTGTGATGCAGGGTGGGTGGGGCGTTAAAATGGTACATTAAATTATTATAATGGCATTTATAAATTGTGTCTGACATTCATTATGGCTTTTATATATTATGTCTAATAATTGGTATTTTTAACTGCTAATCACGAACTTAAAATTTGTACCAAAGTTTTGTTTGAAATGTCACAGTTATTCAAGTCTTTGAACAAAAAATTAAAAAAACTATAAATAATAATCTTTCGCGCGCATTCTTAAGTTTGAGGAAACAATACCAACCAATGTTATATAACACTAATAATAGAATGTATGACTTTTCTTACAAATGTATTTGTTTAGGTTATTGAATGAGAAAAATGTTTAAATTAATTTAACTGCAGTATAAATAGAATTCGACTTTAAAACGAATAAGGGGTTATTTTCGGTGTTACCTGGTCACTTTGTAGGCACCATCGTATTGGGCTACTTCTTCTCCTAAAACGAACACTTTATCGTCTCTTTCCATCTCCTCATCTATAGCCTGCTTTAGGGCATCACGCACTGTCACAGGCGTCGCCGCCAAAGCCTTCGAGGTAGAAAAAGATCGTCGGGAAAGGCGACCGAGAAGGCCGAGTAAGACCGGTGGTGATTTTAAAGCCATTTGTACCAAAACACAGCAACGTTACACTTATTTGCTACACCGCACACTCGTTGTAGCTTATATGAAGCTTTTTTAATTGAGGTAGTACGGTTAATTTTCTAAAAATGAATTTAAAATTAATTTTACTGTGGAATGAAGGATGAATGGAGGTCGCAAATTAACTCTCGTGACAGAAAGTGAGGCATGACAAAACTAGAGACAAATGTCATTGTCAACGTCAAACGTGACATATGACGCAAATGTCATATGACATATGACATTGTCGTTCAAAAACTTTTTAATTCGAAAAAATTCAAAAAATTCTTAGATATGAAAATATTTGTTTTCTCCATATGCAATTGAAACAATAATTGAAGAATATTATTTCTATGTTACAAAATAATTAAATTTTGCACAATCACCTCGCTGGACAAAATTAATTGGTCTAGAAATTGACCAAAATATAAAAAAAATAAACAGTGCCATCTATCCTTAACCTATGCTACTATCAAGCTAAAAATACACGTAATACGTATGCATATGCTTGTAATAGATGGCGTTCGCTTAACCCTTGTACAGGTATATAATTAATATCCTAACATTCTTATTTAACTTTCTTTCTTTCTTATTTTATAACAAAATGTATAGAAGCTAATGTTAAGTATTTTGCAAAAATTATAAATAAGCAGTTTTGTTATGTTCTATTGACAAATTAAAGCAACCAAATCACTTAGAGCCAGCCACAAGAGGGTTTTCCATGTGGAAAACTGTACGTTTCGTTCGGGAACCGGGCCATGCTCAGAAGGAAAATAGAAATATTTGAAACGAAATGGGTTTAATTCATTAAAATCCAACAAATATGCTACCTAACAACAAATAAGTATCTACCTAACATTATATTACAATATTGTGTCCGCGTAAAAAGTCCGCGCAAATTCGCGTAAAAAGTCAAAATTTATTTTACATTTTTATAACATCTGTGGGAGGTATATCGGTGTTTTATAGTCATATTAGTACTTTAACAGTCCAAATAACCGTGCGGTTATCACGAATCCGCATCCTGTAGCCTTGACCCACAAAGCCAAGATGTAACATTTGTAATAACGTTTTATTGGCTCTCAAAATTAAACTGCTTGCTCATCTGGTCTGGATGTCTATTTTATGTTAACCGCAAAAACAAAGTATCAACGAAAATACGTTTTTAGCTGTTGTAAAGTATTATCGCAGGACGTATGACGGTAATTATCGTAAATGATATTATAGGGACATCCAATCCTATTTTGGGATTAATATTAGATTATTTAAATGGCTCACAACAAGGTCAGGGCTTCCTTTTTATGGGATATCCATATTAAATGTATAAATCAGATTCGCTTGAAACGCATCACGACAGATTAAGACACATTAATACCTATTGTAATTCTGATTTTTATGGTTAGAATCATGTTAGAATAGATCAGTGCTTGACTATAATGCGCGATGGAGAGCAGTGATGACATCTAAGATGGAACGCGTTTGCCTAGAAAATGCCTATTCAAGTTTTCCTTTGAAGCTGTTTCGGTCGAAGGTTGGAAGAAACAGACGCCAGAAGGGCAATCTTTACTTTCGCCTTTATTTATTTATACCTTTGTAATATTTAACGCTGCCAAAACACAGGCATGTTTATTCACCGATAAAAGGAGTCCGTTCCTTCTAACTCCTACTTTCCGAGGAATATATTATGTACCGATTGCTGACAGTTTGGAGCTTCTACGTTGCTAGATATAACTCTGTCATTCAAGGTCAACTATGGATAGTACTAAATTACAAAGCAAAAGCTGCTGCCAAAAAACTCGGTATTCACAACCAAGTGAAGTGGTACTTTATACCAGAACCCTTCTTACCATATAGCAAGCTCAGGTTCGATTGTGTACGGAATACTGCTCTCTACTTACGGGATGGCTCTGCCAAATGCTTGCTGTGTTGGACTCTGTGGATCACGGGGCTAGAAGGCTCACAACCACCTAAGATATATTTAGGAGAGCATGCTCAGAACTGTTTGATCTCGTTCCCTTTCTTTCTCTCGATTCTCGTTCGTTGTATCATAGGACTGCTAGGCTTCGCAGAGATTTACGCGTACACCGCTACGTAGCTGAACCCTTGGACGCGAACCGTTGGTTCCTCGTTCTTTACACACACTGCTAAGATTTGAAATGCCCTTCCGTCCGTTTTCTCTACCACTAGTCTAGTTCACAAGTGCCTTTTAGGTCAAAATTTTTGCGCCTTCTTCGAAAATTATGATTGAGGTGTCATTCGATTCGGAATGGCATGTAGATAGTTTTTGAGAAAATGCTAAGCCCGCTCGCAAAAATTGCAATAGTTATAAACAATTAAGTGAAAAACAAAAAGGGGGTTTGGTTTTTCGTTAATATCTCAAAAACTATTTGAGAAAATTTAAATTTGAAAAAAGAATCAAAAAGAGGAAGAAATTTCCTAAAAAAATCTTGACTCTCGAAATTGTCGGACTAATGTTTATAATTTTCCCAGAGGGTTGAAAATACGCTCGAAAACGGGTACTCCGGCTTGCGCAAGCCATGCCCCCATCGGACCTTTAATGAATAAATATTATTTAAACTTATTAAATATGAAAATTAAAAATTGAAAAAATTCAGGCGCCTGTAGGATAGATCAAGGAACAATAATCCGTGATCAAAAAATTTTTATCGCGATTTTTCAAAAAGTTATCCATTCATTAATTAACAATTTTTTGTAGCATGAACATTAACATTGCAAGTGCGATAATTGTTAAACTATTAATCTGAGATTTTTTTCCTTTCGTGGAGCTATTTTTCAAAGGTCTTAGAATAGATTCCCGTTGGAAAAATTCAAAAATTGTTAATTTTCGTTTTGTTATTAACAATTTGCTGAGGGAAAAAATTATAAAGCTTAATTAAACATTGAAAAAAAATTTTTTTTGCAATATTATTATTGGTCCATTTTCTTATGACCAGAAGCTACTTAAAAATGATTTTTAATAATTTTTATCTCCTATTGTTTAAAAAATTGTTATAAACAAATGCGTTGTTTATGAGATAATTTAATTTTTTTTTTGATAACATAATCTTTGAAATAATAATCAAAATTTCAATTTCAAATTTTAAATAATAATCGATTTTTTTTATATCAAAGATCAAGATAAATAATGATAAAAAAAAATGGTTCCTTAATTTTCATAATAAGTGGTGAAAAAAAATTGTTATTTAACAAATGCGTTTTTAAGCAATAAAAAACATTTTTTAAGAAACGATTTTTTTTTTAAATCATAATTATCATCAAAGATTATGTTATCAAAAAAAAAATTAAATTATCTCATAAACAACGCATTTGTTTATAACAATTTTTTAAACAATAGGAGATAAAAATTATTAAAATTCATTTTTAAGTAGCTTCTGGTCATAAAAAAATGGACCAATAATAATATTGCAAAAAAAAATTTTTTTTCAATGTTTAATTAAGCTTTATAATTTTTTCCCTCAGCAAATTGTTAATAACAAAACGAAAATTAACAATTTTTGAATTTTTCCAACGGGAATCTATTCTAAGACCTTTGAAAAATAGCTCCACGAAAGGAAAAAAATCTCAGATTAATAGTTTAACTAACAATTATCGCACTTGCAATGTTAATGTTCATGCTACAAAAAATTGTTAATTAATGAATGGATAACTTTTTGAAAAATCGCGATAAAAATTTTTTGATCACGGATTATTGTTCCTTGATCTATCCTACAGGCGCCTGAATTTTTTCAATTTTTAATTTTCATATTTAATAAGTTTAAATAATATTTATTCATTAAAGGTCCGATGGGGGCATGGCTTGCGCAAGCCGGAGTACCCTTTTTCGAGCGTATTTTCAACCCTCTGGGAAAATTATAAACATTAGTCCGACAATTTTGAGAGTCAAGATTTTTTTAGGAAATTTCTTCCTCTTTTTGAATCTTTTTTCAAATTTAAATTTTCTCAAATAGTTTTTGAGATATTAACGAAAAACCAAACCCCCTTTTTGTTTTTCACTTAATTGTTTATAACTATTGCAATTTTTGCGAGCGGGCTTAGCATTTTCTCAAAAACTATCTACATGCCATTCCGAATCGAATGACACCTCAATCATAATTTTCGAAGAAGGCGTAAAAATTTTGACCTAAAAGGCACTTGTGAACTAGTAGACTACACGTCGAGAGTGAATAGACATCTAGGCAAGCGCGTTCCGCCGTAGATCGCTGTCAAGCGCTAGCATATAACATAAAAAACTACTTTTATCTATTTTTATACTACTAAGTACAGTATTTACCTACGAGTAGATAATAAAGTAGCTACCAACAGTTAGACCGTTTTATTGAAAATCGACGTAGAAAAAATTTACGTATAAAGAAAGGATTAACAAAGAAGAATACAGACGAGTTGTCTGTTAGGCTCGTATAGAAAATAAACAAAACAAACTGGTGTAATGAGATTCTTTCTCCAATAATAAACATTTTCGTATCTCAAAACACGAAATCAAGATGGCGGAGATCGTACCCGCAACGTAGTCGGCACGTGATTCCCCATTAACGCGTTCCGATGAAAGGAGGGAAATTGCGACACCGCGCTCTGCGATGACTGATGTTATGTAGTCCAAGAGCAGGTGGTAGAATCACTACACACAGACAGACAGATGATCTGATGATGACAGACATATAGCAAAAATGAGTACGTACTACTAGATGGGATCTCTTCCAGGCAACCGTCCTCAGGAAGAAAAAAAATACGATTAGGCAAAGTAATAGTTGGTGTGATTTTAAATGCCTCCCGATGAAAGGAGGGAAATTGTGTTGTGAATTACACTGCTTTCTACGTCACTTATGTGGTGACTGACGTTATGGAGAACAAAAGCAAGAGGTACCTAGAGTGTTGATGCGATCTAAGATAGAAGCGGGCTTACTTGTTAGGAATAGGATGACAATCCACACCCCTTTAGATTTCTGCACGACATCGTACCGGAACGCCAAATCACTTGCCGGTAAGGTGGTAACTAGGCACGGGAAAAGTCTCTCACCAGCCAGATCAGGACCAATTAAGAAAATCTCAATTTGCCCAGCCGGCAATAGAACCAGGACCTCCTTCTTGTAAATCCACTGTATATATCTACCACTGCGCCACGGAGGTCGTCAAAATATACATTTTAAATATACTTGTAAACCAAAGCTAATACTAAAACTTGAAGGACTTTCATAAATTAGTGTTTAGAATGTAGATGAATTTGACACTGGTAGTACTTTTCTAAATTACCTATAATTTTCTAAAGTACTTATGTAAAGCAACTCAGTGTTTGTAGATTGGAACGTTACTGTCGCGTTAGCTTTATCTCATAAAGTAGAGATGATAAAATGCTATTTAATAAAAAATAAAATTTTTTAACAAAAAATAGAACTGACTGAAAACTCACTAATAAGTAAAAAATAACTGTACCATTTACTTGCTTTAATTTACTTTAGCATATCTATGAAGTCGGTGCCAGTCAAGTTTAATGAACATTTATTTAACGCAGTAAAGCAGTTTGTGGGTTCTAGGTAACGTCCTTAAAGTAGAAACCTTGGCTGGCACCGACTCCTAGATATGCTTAATTTAATTAAAGCAACTAAATGACACAGTTATTTTTTACTTTTTAGTGCGTTCTGAGTCGGTTCTATTTTTTGTTAAAAATTTTTATTTCTTACTATTTAGTGATTTATCGCCACGTAACGTACTTGTACTATACTGTCATAGTATATTATATGGCACTAGTAGCCAAAAAGCTACCGATACTTACACAAAAGCCGAAATCGCTGCAAGTGTGCCTATAAAATTTGAAGAGTTCCTTCAATTTTTCTAGGATATCATTATCAGATACTAACATGATGATTATGGGACCAACCTGGAAGTGTGCCCTTTTGAATAAAAAAAATAATTATCCAAATCGGACAACTCTGTAAAAAGTTATGCGTGGTCATACATAAAAAAAAATATATTTACGTGTCGAATAGAAAACCTCCTCTGTTTTTTTTCGTCAGTTAAGAATACACCAAGAGCACGAAAGTAATTTATTACGTAAGAAATGAAATTCCTTTGCTTAGGAACGTGGACGTATCAGGGAACACAATAAAATATAAGTCACAAAAACTTAACTCGTAAAACTAAGTTCGTTTGTTATTATTATTTTGTCGATTTATTAACCTGTAGATACCATTACTGCGGTTGACGTAAAAAGTACAGAGATAAAGAAATGATCTGATTTATTTATCTCTGTACTTTTTACGTCAATAAAACAAAAGATTTGTGGTATAAAATAAAATATAAGTATAGAAATATAATCTTAAAAATCAGGGACACAGTTTTAAATTGAAATGAAAAAAAATAGTTAAATTATAATTATATTAGTTATAGCATGCAGCAACGACGTTCGATCAAAAAATCAATAGGTACACAAAACAAATAAATAATAAATATTAAATAAATATTATAGGACAATTACACACATCGCTATATAGCCCCAAAGTAAGCGTACTCGTAAGTAGCTTGTGTTATGGGTGCTATGATAATTAATAAATGCTGATTAATATTTTTATATATATTATACATAAATACTTATAATACATAGATAAACACCCAGACACTTGAAAACATCCATGCTCATCACACAAACACTTTCCAGATGTGGGAATAGAACCCACAGCCTAGGACGCAGAAGCAGGGTGACTGCCCACTGCGCCACTGGGCCGTCACAGAAATAAAGAATAAAAGGACAAGGTTCTGTTTTGCGATAACTAATTTTTAGAAAGCTGTCTTTAACAACTAATCTAGCTTCTGGTAATCGGTATTAATTAGATGCTTTACTGTTTTTAGGAACAGACTTTAACAACAAAAAACAAATAAAAAAACTTTTTGATTTTTTTTTCATTCACCCTTTCTTTTCTGAGCTGATTATTTATAGTCATTGGATTGGCCATATTGTAATATATCTATGCCATATTGTTTACTAAGTAACGAATTTGACTGTCAGAAGAGCATCGTAACAAGGGCTTCCATTCATAATCTAAAAATAGGTTCGAAACTGAAAGCTCAAACAAGCATCAGCTCCCGGCCTATAGTTCATATTTTGATATAAGGCCGACAGCCGAATGGTGATAAATCAAAATGCAGTCACTACCTACTGCTACTGGGGTAACGACCCGTTCGCGTCACTTCTCTACAGCAGTCGTATGTATAGATAGAGATCGCCTTCTGATAGAAGTTTGACCGTAGTTCTTACTTCTGTAACAGTCGTAATAAGTAGCTGTATAGATAGAGCTTGTTTTGTGATCATTATTTAGCTGTAACTCCTTAACACATCAGCGTAGTCGCGTCCCTCTTTAGGATAAATTGAATATGGAGCTTCAACTCACTATGCCGTTCCAATGTGGATAGGCGGGTTAGAGTATGTGTATTTACTCGATTAACTCGATCGTAACGATCATTGTCAATATTAATGATGATGGCTTAACGTGCTTTTCGGCATACGGGATGTAACGTCACCAACGTGATATATATTATTGTCACTTATAGTCTAAGATCCGAACTAAGATCGACCTTCACCGAACTGATAATAGGATGAAATATATTTCATGACAAATTTAGTATATTAGAAAATATATTGAAAATAGGTTGCCTCAAAAAATCCTGGACAGACTATTTTTTATTATTTTTTTATTATTTTTAAAAAATAATTTTTATATTCTAGTAAACAGTGAGCGTTATTTTGAAGCAACTTATTTCCGAGTTGTAAAAAAATAATAAATTCAATAAATATAAATCATATATATTAAATATAATATGACACCATATAAAATCAGCTAAATCAATAAATATTTATCAAAATTTATATATATATTTATATTGACAATTGAATTTATTATTTTTTTTACAACTCACGACATAAGTTGCTCCAAAATAACGCTCACTGTTTACTAGAGTATAAAAATTGTTTTTAAAAAATAATAAAAAATAGTCTGTCCAGGATTTTTTTAGGCAACCTATTTTCAATATATTTTCTAATATACTAAATTTGTCATGAAATATATTTCATCCTATTATCAGTTCGGTGAAGGTCGATCTTAGTTCGGATCTTAGACTATTACTATAAGAAATGATGGGCAATAGGTGATAGTAATGTATTCCGGTATTTGACGGCCGAGAGGCGCAGTTGGTAGTGACCCTGCTTCTGCGTCCTAGGCTGTGAGTTCGATTCCCATATCTGGAAAAAAATGTTTGTGTGATGAGCATTGATGTTTTCCAGTGTCTGGGTGTTTATCTATAAAAGTATTTATGTATAATAATAAATGAAAATATTTATCAGTTATCATAGTACCCTTAACACAAGCTACCTAAGCTTACTTTGGGGCTATATAGCGATTTGTGTCCTATAATATTTATTATTATTAATTCCCAGGAAGTGGATCTGCAAGCAGATGAAACCGTGGAGCACTGCTAGTCCTCTTAAATTCATGCATTTTTAATTTACCAACATCTGAACTCGTGCATATCTCCAAACATAATTATTCAGTTACAAAGTTCAGACGCCGGTTAAATTGATCCGTCAAAGCAATCAGAATTCCACAACTTACAAATTGTTGCTGCAAAGTAGTTAGTGGGTGTTCCCTTCCCGGCGAAGTGTCAATTTGTCTTATACCTCGCTCGGGCTTCTAGACAGAACAGATAAATCAACGAATTTGATGATGGCTGCAGCACTTACTTTTGCTAAGAGTTACATATTGTTGTCAACGTTTTGTTAAATGTTTCGTGAAAAAAATTGGTAAAACGAAACAGAAAATGTGCAATTTGGTGAAGCGTTTTATTTGCATCAAAGCTTTTAAAAATTTCGAGTTTTAACGGAAATCGGGGGTCCGTATTTGGTTTTACTAATTATGGTGTATGCTGTATCTTTGCTCCCACACCTTATTTAAGTCTCGAACGGATGTACCGTTTTTGTATATATTTTTAAAGAAAAATAAATCAAAATAGACTTGATATTGATTTACTTTAATTTAAGGTATTTATTAAAAAAATAATACAATAAGTCAGTTCCAAAATATTATATAAATATTTTCTTTGAATGAAATGAATGATTCTCACACAAGTGAGACATTTTGCGATTCTTCAAAATTTAAAATGATTGTAATCAAAATTCGTCGATTGTACATTTTTGTACAATAATATAAAGAATATTATTATATATAAATATTATTATATAAAATGTATTTCATTAAAACGTTCTTATTGATAAGAATTAATTTGATAAGTTTTGTTATTCATATATCATCTCTATCATCATAGATCAGCTGCAGTTTACAATCCTTCTTAGGTAGTCGTGAAAGAGGTTAAGATAGATACCTACAAAAATATAGTAATAGTTCAGGATCAAACAAGGACTTCACAAGTTCTTATCTATTTAATCAAGCAAGCGAACCTTGAAATTCTGAAATATTTCAAGTGAATAACGCAATCATCGATATATTACGTAGGTACGACGACAAATGCAATAAAACACGCTCTACACCTTTTGTCAGATATCTCTGAATTCTGTTTGCTCAGAAGTCGGTAACGAAAACAACATCGAAGGACAAAACACCAATAATTCAGCTTAAAACCCAAATGTCTCTTTTAAATATTTTAGTTTGAAAGAACTTAGCATTTGACTGTTATTTATTAGTATATACTTCTTATTTATATACACGGGTAAGTTCAAGGTTTTGTCAAAGCAAGCTTATAGAAATTACAATGTATGTACAGGAGGAAAAAGCTCCTAAATGAATTATTGCAAAAATTTGGTTGATACATAGTTCTCATTAATATTGTGTGATTGTGATGGTAAAAAAGTAGTGATATAATTGGTTGAAGATATTTTCAAATACGGCACCATTAGAACTCGATAAAATCGCTACTTAAAGTTAAGAAGCCCTTTCTTAAGTATAAGTAGCAACTTTAAAGTGATTTAAATAATTATCTCATAGGATAAATTTACAGTAAATTTTCAGGATTTTTATTAAATAAAATGTTAATATTCTTTGGTACATTAAAGAATGTTTATTTATTATCCAACTAGACTCATTATTTTTATTATGCGCCTTGCATTGATGTAGTAGGTATTAAATACCATTTAATTAATATTTAATAATACTATGCCAGACATGGATTATTACTCTATTTAGAAATGCTGCATCAAAGATTTAATTTACCATTCCATTCACATACAGAGCAACGATAAGCGGCCACAGACAAATTGCAGCAGACGGTGTAATATAAGTAGGGTCCAAGCTATTAACGGTAGTACGTGATACTTACCTGAACTATAATAGAGTACTGATGCAAACTTATAATTAAACACTGTCTCTTTGACTAGTATGATGTGGTATTACAGAGTATTACAAACTAACATTAAATTATAATAACATTATTAAACAAACTCCTGCGCTGTGTCTATTTGTTTGTCTGTCTGTCTGCTAGCCGATATAAACTCGGACTACTGAACGGATAATCACGTAATTTTCAATACGGATAATCATGTGGTTAAGTACAATTTCATTTTTTGTGTTGGTCTTTTTTGCGGACGAATTTGTGGTCCTTTGCTAGAAAGTAATAAAAAATATCTTGCAAGTACGATGCGGACTTAGTTAAAAATCGGTGTTGAATTGATTGACCTTTAATTCCTTTTAAAGCAAATTTGAAACAGAGGAAGTCAAGTAAAAGCATTCGCTTTTGGCGTTATATTTCGACCATTGACCTCTAAGATTTCGTAGATTTGATGAATATTTTATCTTACGACCTTACATTTTCCTTTAGAATTTGCTGCCTCAATAAACAGTTCACTTGTCAATTAGGGTAATTTTAACTTATCAATTTAGCAGCTACTGCTGAGTTTCTTGTCAGCTTTTCTAAGAATTCAAGGTTGCCTTATAAACCGGTAGTAAAGTGCCTAACAACAAACTACCAGTTTGACTTTTATAGAATTAACATTATGTAATTCTATCAACTATATGAATCTTAAGACTTTATTATTTGTCTGATTGTACATAATGTAATAGATCAAAGTACTAAGTTTATTCTACGAGCGGTCGCGACAAATCACCAAAAATTATACTCATCATGGATCATGCCTAATGTACTACATTTTGTATACTTTGTTCGGTTTACTTATAGCCTAATACTTCTTAGCTTAGATAGAGGTTAGGCAGTGTATGTGGGCCGGTTCTGGGTTTAGTATATTAAAATTTTTTTCTTACAAGAAATTTTCATTAATTGTAATGTATGTGGTGATACACCTATGCCTCCTCTTACATTAAACAGTTGGCCCCGGTTATTAATCATTAACATGTAATAGTAATAATTACAAAATCAAATATTATTTCCATAACCTTACACGCCAGCCCGCATCGGAAGAGCGTAGTGTGTTCAAACTTTAATATCCTCCTATTAGTAAGAGAACACTTCTCTTGCTAAGTATCCTGTTGTGGAATTTCAGAATATTAATAGGAAATAACAAAACACGCATATACTCGATTGACTTAAAAATCAGTATAGCTTCTCATTTCACGATCTGGACGCTCACTAAGAACGCTTTTCTCGCTACTATCAAGGGAACGAAATCTACACGAGTGAAGTCGCTTGGCTGTACCCAGGGGATTCACCCGTCATTTATATAATATTCCTGAAGTTTTGTACAATATAACTTAAATATGTTCGTCATCATTCTATGGTTAGTGTTTCAGTTTCACTCGATTTGGTTTTCCTTTACAATGTCAGTGACAGGAAGTGTATACGAGTCAAAAGGTGTCAATGACCTCTGTTTGCATATTTTATTACACACAAACAACAGTCTCCTTTAACGCTTGACAGACACACATTGCCCCTGTACAACAATCATTTCTATTGTATCGAATTGCAGCTCTACATTGGGTTAATTTGATGTATATTTTCGGTTTGGACTTGACGGTATCAGTGTCATCACACTCGCCTATAAGAAAAAGATTTATTATAGACAAGCGGTCGCCAGTGACTTCGCTCATTCATTATTGACTTAATAATACGCCTATATTGACAGGTGTTAGGAAAAACGGAAGCTGGAAATGTATCTATGATATCTTTACAGAGAGTATAAGAAAAGAGAAACGCGTATTAGAAGACTTTAAGTCAACCACGCTAGTATAGAAGGCTTGCGCGCTTACTGTGTTATTAGTAACGATCCCTATCTTCTTCTCTTCTTCTCCGTCGTTACACTCTTGACAGAGTGGTCGTGGTCGTCACATCAGGGGTGGTGGCAAGCTTCACAAGCCGTCGCCATTGCTCCCGTACTCCTGCGCTTCTTGAGCATTCGTGGACACTTCGATTTAGGGCAGTCTTCACTTGGTCGGTCCAGCGCATTGGTGACCTGCCGCGCGCTCTTGTACCTTCGACCCTTCCCTGGACCACAAGACGTTCCATGGATGTGTCTCCTCGGCGAGTAATATGCCCGAAGAAGGTGAGAATGCGACCTTGAACGATGGAAGACAGACGCTGTTTGATGCCGAGTTCCTGGAGGATTGAAACTTGGTTCGGAATTGTGTCCAGGATATACCAAGCATTTTTCTCCAACACCACATTTCTAAAGCGTCTATCTTCTTTTTCTCACTTTCTCTTACCGTCCATGTTTCAGCACCATAAAGGAATATGGGAAACACTAACGCCCTTACAAGTCGCATTTTTATGGCTTTTGTGATGTTTCTGTTTCTCCATATCCTCTTGAGGCGATCCATGGCAGATCTTGTTATGGCCATACGTCGCTTGACCTCATCCACGCATCCACCATTGTTGGATATAAGTGCCCCTAGGTAGATATATGACTGAACGATATCACAATTCGCAATCCTAGTCACTTCGGGCGAGTTGTCTTTAGCTCGATCGACAATCATAATCGATCCCTATCAGATGTTATCAATTCGTAAAAAAATGCATCGAACGTACATTTAGTCGATCATCCCTCACTTTTCTCGTTTTGGACTAACAATGGAAGTATTTTCAGTACAATACGAGAAAAAGTCATTGGAGACTTCCGATTTATGTTCTGTTTACGAGCGCTTTGCAACCGATGTACATCGCCTTCAATCAAACGTTTCAAGAATCGATTTTTTTTTTATAGAATACTAGTTGGCCCTTGACTGCTATCACACCTGATGTTAACTGATGAAGCAGTCTAAGATGGAAGCGGGCTAACTTGTTAGCAGTAGGACAAAATCCACACCCCTTTCGGTTTCTACACGACATCGTACCGGAACGCTAAATCGCTTGGCGGTAGGTACGTCTTTGTCGGAAGGGTGGTAACTACCCACGGCGAAAGCCTCCCACCAGCCAGACCAAGACAATTTAAGAAAAATCTCAATCTGCCCCGCCGGGAATTAAACCCAGGACCCCCGTCTTACGAATCCACCGCGCATGCCACTGCGCCACGGAGGTGGTCATATACAGGTGTATCAACTGACTGACTCAGATACGTACATAATTTAGGTCGAAATTCATCCACAATACAATGCCGTGCCATAATATAGTTGTTATAATTGTTGTGGGCATGGTCAAAAGCAAAACGTTGCCAATTAAAAAAATATTCATATTCGTGTCTTTTAGTGTCTAATTAAAGTTCTGTTAACAACCACTTGAGGGGTGGTAGACCATAAAACGCGGTGACAGCTCGAAATACAGCCTACTGTTTTAGTGCGATGACCTGTCAATATAACTTCATACCATTTTCACACCTAAATCTTAGCATATAGAGTCTAGAATCCGTTGGTCGTTATACTGAAATGTCACTCATATATTTTGTACGTGGAAACATGGAATATTTCATTTTGCATTTCAGACGATTTATTGTTAGCAATATTAATTGGTATGGAAATTTTTGGATTCATTATTTCGTATACATTAATTAAAACAAAACAATTATAAAACGAGCTGGTTTTTGACGATAGTTTCGCGTTATTAATGGATTAATATTAACATAATAAACAAATTAATCTATCTAATTTTGGTGACGTATTTAAACGATAAATGTCTATATACGAGATACTTACTTATAGTTTAACAGTCCCAAAAACCAGAAGGTTTTTGTAAAATTCAAAGTTCATATAAGAACTTGCTTTTAAATTCTTACAAACATTTTGTTTGTGATTTCAGAAGCGAACGAAAAAAAAAGCCTTTTTTTTAAATATAGTTTTACTACCTCCTTAATCTTAAAGGGACCAAATCCACCCAAACATAAAAACTATTGAATTTTAATGAGGCTTGCATGCAAAGAAATAATTCTGTAAAAGGGTTTTTCAAAGAACCTTTGGTCATATGTTAAGCAGTATATTTTGATTATTCAATTCCTTCTCAATAACAGTTAATTGCATCCTTGATTTCAGGACGAAGGGCGAAAGAATGCCCCTTCAATTTCCTGTTTAACCTTGCCTTACGAAAGTAATCCTTATTGAGAAAGAAATAAGTGTTAAGTGCCATGACGGCTCCTGATGCATATTGGCCACTAATCAAGACGTCACTAAGGGCACGAGGCCAGTCCTTTGGCCTTAATCTGAACTCCAGATAAAATATATTGGCTCAATTGGATTTAGTTCATCTGTCTAATATCTACTATCTACAGTGGGTCGTATGACGTCGTTGTATTTTAGTAGACTCTTGAAAGTCAAAGTCAAATTTAGTTTATTCAGGGGGAGAAGTACGTTTATTTTGTAAGCAAATTTGATGTTAAATTTCAAAACGGTAAACAATTATGTTTATAAGTAAAGTTGCAATTATAAAGGTGCTTTATCATTTTCACAGAGTTCAAAACGGATTATATAAGATTTTGTTATTTCTATCTCACAATATGATATGTAACAAAATTTTCTCATATAATATAATAATTATTTTCCAAGATTTTTTGTTGTTTATAATGAAATCCTAGAATATTTGTAAAGGCTATTTATTGATTTTGATAAAACTCTTTAACTTTTTTGGATTATAAAAATATGTTATAACCCAAAAAGTTAAATTATTAATAAGAGATTTTGCTTAATTTAATAACTTTACCTTGTCGGTCCATTGTTTACTTTGGATCTAATTCTGGTTTTAAGTTCACTATTGGGCTTAAAAATACTGTTAGACTCAAAGTATTTTTAATTTATACACTATATCACATATATACCATGAGCATTTGTTTGCATAGGGCACCGTTAGTTTTACCGAAAACTAATATAAATAATAATTATAAGTATTTATTTTCCATGTTTGGACACTTAATTTTCAGTTACCTTTAAGTCTTGATATTCAAATTTGTTTTACCAATGATATAGCACAAACGGTCCGTAGCGTCCTTATAGAATTTCTACTTCAAAATTAAACGTATAAAAATTTCTAGAATACAATAAGAAAGGAATGCAACTCACGCAATACAAAATAAATATAAAATTAATAATAGTTCGTTCAGAATTAATGAAGTTAGTTAAATACGCAAACTTTGCTACAGGTATTATAATACGGCCCGGTTGCTCATTTTAATTGAATCGTACATCTCACGCAGTTTTAATAGAAATTCCCAACAAAGTGGGAATAAAATGGAAGTCGAAAACTCGATTAAACGGCACTATGATTAAAATGCATGAAATGCTAACCTTTTACCCGGATGCGTTCTCGCCCAACCTCCAAACCGTTTTGAAACAAATTTAAATAAACGTAAAACATGCGACAGTGTACTCTATTTTTATTGCTGTAGAGTGGATAGGAAGTGCAGAAGCGTCTTGTTTTAATAGGCACCAAAAATGCACATGCGTCGAAGCTACGCCGTAGACTCTCTACGCTCAGAAGGCGCGCGCCCGCCGACCCGACCGCGCGTAGAACCGCTACGAACTTTCCCCTAACAACTTCGGAACTTTTAATACTTTTCTATCGTACTATGTTTTGTGCTCCCTTTGATTTGCCAATGTTTGGTGTGCATTGAATACTGCTAGAGTATTCCATAGATGTTTATAATGACTTGAATATTTAAAAATCATGGCGCCGTTACGTGTGTTGAGTGATTTCGATGACTTTCAGAACTTTTCTACGCAACCGAGTGAGAGACATCACTTGCGGCACAGGAACCACTCGAGGGATCACTCGAGGAATCACTTTATAGATGTCGTATCGAATTCTATAATGGAAGTGATGAACACGAGGTTCGTGCCGGAGAACAGCGTTCTACCGGACATGGAGCCTCTGGCCACGCACATGGAAGATAGGCCTTTGAGGTTGAATATAACGTTGAACAGGTCGGACTTTGACGTGATGGACAACGAGTTCATGTACCGACACAGCGGGGCCATGACCGCGGTGTATTGCGTGGCGTATTTGCTGGTGTTCGTGGTCGGTTTGATCGGCAACTGTTTTGTGATCGCGGTGGTGTATCGTTCGCCGCGTATGAGGACTGTCACCAACTTCTTCATCGTGAACCTGGCCGTGGCGGATATACTCGTGATAGTGTTTTGTCTGCCCGCCACTCTCATGTCCAACATTTTTGTCCGTGAGTACAACTTTTAATATAAAATATCTTTACAGAAATATCATGTATTGATTGTCACTTACTCATTGTTTGTTAGCAAAATGCCTCTTTAAGGATTTCATGAAACAATTCACATAAATACTTAGGTATAAAAAATGTATATATGTATATATATTTTACTCTTGCTTTCTCTACAGCTAGTTAGTTAGGTGTAAATTATAGATACACCAGAATACTATTATTATAATACCAAACAAAGTTATCATATTGTCATTAAAATTTAGCAGTAACTAACAGAGTTATAAACTGTATTGTTATTACATTTTACTGGACTTTTACGAGCACTTACAAATAGGTGTAGACAATTTTAACATACGAGTTGTGTGAGTGAAGGGTCGAATAATATTTATTGTATGAAAATATAGAGTTAAATACTGGTGAAATAATTAAATTGTAAGTAAAATATAGTATATTTTACGTGAATTAAGCCTCACAAATAAGTCATATAAACAATTACGCATTATTTTAAAGACGTGTGTAATAGTGGTAAAGAAATTTGTGGATGTGGTAGCCAAATTACAGGAACATGAAGATTTAACGTGCGCAGGACGGTGAATCGTAGGCCGTCTTCCTTGCATGCTCTACTAAGTGTTAGCTCTGTTACAAACAATTTTTTCTACTTAAAGTTGTTCGTTTTTTGTTTCTTCCTTCAGGTATTACTTTAATTTTTATATTTGTTGGCCTTCGCAGTACTATGGTTTTATAAGCCGGAGGTTCTGGGTTCGATTCCCAGTAGAGCCGGAAATTTCTTCATTAGTCCGGGTGGGGCTGGTGGGTGGTGTGAGGCTTCGGCCGTGGCTAGCTACAACCATATCGGCAAAAACGTACCGCCAATTGATTTAGCACCCCGTTACGATGTCGTGTAGAAACCAAAAGGGGGGTGGATTTTTTCCTACTCCTGACAAGTTAGTCCGCTTCCATCTTAGATTACATCGTAGCTTATCATCATGTGTGATTGCAGTCAAGAGCTTACTTGTGTAAAATTAAAAAAAAAACAATTGTTGACGTCATATAAGGACTTAACCCTTAACCCCTATCGAGAGTAACCGCATTGGGAAGACAAGGAAAACTGCCAAATCCATTATCGGCGCGATATCAATAAATCTGTCAGCCAACAGAGCCTATCAATTTGTCTAGCGCTGCCCGATATGCTGACTAAACGCTCGCCGTATTTTTGTTGATTCCTCCCCATTAGTATTTGTTACTTCGGTAAAAAAGGGTTTGTGGATATTGTTTTTTTATGGTTTCGAAGTTTTCCTAGCTTTTATCAATCAGGTTTCAACAGTTTTATCAATCAGATCTTAACAAAGGTTGGCTTAAGTTTGAAATTCATTAGCATTAGGTCTAATCGAAAAATCCAAAGTAATTGCCATACAAGTTTAAGGGAATAACAACGCACTTTGTGAGTTTTAGGTGATGTTCTTAAAGTAGAAACCTTTGTAGCCACTGACTTCACAGATATGGTAAAATAAATTAAAGTAAGTAAATTAATAAGTAAACACAATTGTTTTTAGTTTTTAGTGCATTTTGGAGTCTTTTTCTAGACTTATTGACAACGAACATATGTAAAGCCAGCTCGTATTGAACTATGAGTAACATGGATCTCATTTTATCGTTCAAATCATAACATGATTCGAACTAGAAAATATTCTAATAAATATTCTTTCAAATAATAAAAATCTCAAATTGGTCCAGCTATCTTCGAGTAGCAATGTAGCTACTGTATCCCTTATAAAAGTCACAGCCCATTTAAGTGTAAACTTCTCATCGTAACAAATGAATGAAGCCCAAACACAAGGTAACTGCAGTAAATTGTTGAAAAGTTCCCTCGTCTGTATTTAGGCTCCATCATCAAATCGACTCCAGACCTTCATTAAATTGTAGTGCTTTAAAATAATTAACAAACGCACTACTTGTCCCCACAATTTTTAAAAGTTTTTTCCGATTTCTCTAGGATTCCATTGTCAGACCCAGACATGATGAGTATGCGCCCATTTTGCAAGTAGCCCTTTCTAATAAAAATAAAGAATTATCATAATCGTACTATTCTTTAAAAAGTATTGTGTAGTCATACATTAAAAAATAGACGCGTCAAATAGAGAACTTTCTTCGTTTTCTAGTCGTTTAAAAACGACGAGATTGATGGCATGGGTGAAGGTTTAGTAAGAATTTCTTTATGGTATACGAGTATGTAGCAGTTTTTTCATTGCCCGGTCAAAGGGGCTACTATTAGAGCTTGTTGCAAATCTGATCAGGTCTTTAAGCAAATTGTACAGAAATTTTGCACCAGATCACATAACCATTTTTAGGGTTCCGTACCTAAAAAGGAAAAAACGGAACCCTTATATGATCACTTCGTTGTCCGACCGTCTGTCTGTCAAGACCTTTTTTCTCAGAAACGCATGAAAGTATCAAGCTGAAATTTATATCTAATACTCAAATCTGCTATTCCTTAGAGTTGTGAAAATATCAAGCTTCTAGGCCATGGCAATCAAAAGATACAGCCGTTTATATCAAAAATTTCCCCAATTTTCGACACGGTCAAGAAAATCAAAATCTAACGGGTAGTTCCCCTAACTTTAGGACTTTGAAATTTGGTACGAAGTAACGTTATATAGTATAGATAATGGAAAAATTACAAAAACAATAAATTTTTTGTTGCATCGTATAATAATAATGCTTTTAATTATTGTAAGCTTACCCCATTTTCTCATAAACCCGTAAAGGTATTAAATTGAAATTCATATCAAATACTGAAATCTACTCGTATAATACCTTTAAACTATATCAAAATCCAACTTCTATATTAACGCAATCAAAAGATACAGCATAAGCCACATATTTAACTCTACTACTCGCAGCTAGTCCTAGAATCTTGAAATTTCGCATGAAGCAATGTTTAGGATTAATTCTGGAAAACTTTGAAATTTACGGAACCCTCGGTGCGCGCGTCCGACTCGCACTTGGCCGGTTTTTAGTTAGTTAATTTGTTAGGTCATAAGAGCATAATCTTAATATTGTTTATTGTTTTTTTTTTCAGTTCATGACTTCTAAGCAGTCGGGGTTTTGTTTTTATAATAATATGTTTTTTCACACTTTTTAGTTTTAGTTTGTGTTATAGAAATGCGACGGTACACTTTTTGACATTTATTTGTTAAAGTAATAATATAAACATGATCATCATCATCATCATCATTATCAGCCAATAGACGTCCACTGCTGGACATAGGCCTTTTTTAGGGACTTCCAAACACCTGAGCCGCATGAGCCCAGCGGCTCCCTGCGACCCGTTTGATGTCATCAGTCCACCTGGTGGGGGGTGCGCTTTCCGGTGCGGGGTCGCCATTCTAGCACCTTCGGCCCCCAACGTCCATCAGCTGTTCGAACCACGTGCCCCGCCCATTGCCACTTCAGTTCTGCGACTCGCTGAGCTATGTCGGTTATTTTGGTTCTTCTGCGGATCTCCTCATTTCTGATTCGATCACGCAGAGATACTCCGAGCATTGCTCTTTCCATCGCCCGCTGAGTGACTCTGAGCCTTCTTATGAAGCCCGCAGTTAGCGACCAAGTCTCGGATCCGTATGTCATCACTGGCAACACGCACTGTTCGAAGACCTTCGTCTTCAGGCACTGAGGAATTTTGGACGAAAAGATGTCACGCAGTTTCCCGAACGCTGCCCAACCGAGTTGGATTCGGCGGTTCACCTCTTTCTCGAAATTGGACCTACCTAACTGGACCATATGCCCTAGGTATATATACTCGTCTACAATTTCGAGTGCAGAATTTTCAACAATAACTGGGTGGAGCGAAACATGAGCATTACACATGATCTTTGTCTTGCTCATGTTCATTTTAAGGCCCACCTGTTGAGAAACTCTGCTGAGGTCATTGAGCATATTATTAAGGTCATCTAGAGATTCTGCCATTATCACTACATCGTCGGCAAACCGCAGTTGAGTGAGGTACTCGCCATTGATGTTGATGCCAAGTCCGTTCCAGTCCAAGAGCTTAAAGACGTCTTCCAATACGGCGGTAAATAGCTTCGGGGAGATAACATCTCCCTGTCGCACTCCTCGCTGCAATTGGATTGGCCTCGTAGTCTCATCCTGTATACGGACTGACATGGTGGCGTTTTCGTACAGGCACTGCAACGCTTGGATGTGTAAGGGGGATGATAGTTCCAGTCGGCCTCCCCAAATGTCAACCTCACCTGCTCGCGGTGCACCCTGCAGATGGACCGACGAGGCTCTGGCGACCGATGAATGGCGGTATAACCATTCCAAATAGGCTGGACTACAAAATGAGGCCAGTGTCAGGCAGCAGTGACACTGGTTCGAATAGTCCAGCTCTGCGGTGACCAACCCGCCTGCCCTGCGTGGTCACTATAGGGCATTTCTTTTTATGGGAGACGGACCAACATGATATGATATATATATTTTTGAAATGGTCTTTTTACGAACTTTCATATGATACCCATATTATTAAGATAAAAATAATTATACATATCCCCCTCTTTTTTCCCCACTTACAGCCGCCATTTTGAATATTTGTATAGCCTATGTCACTACCACAATTCTGACGAATTCAACGGCACCACATGTGTCAAAATCCGTCCAGCCGTTAAGGCTGTAGCGCGTGCCAAAGAAATGGACATACATACACACATACATACGCTCGAAAAACCTGTACCCTCCTTCTGACGCAGTCGGGTAAAAAGCAGATGACATTGTATAGTCTAAGTATGTCACTTTCAATACCCTACCGTGTTTATGGTCGCTTATCTCTGGCCGGAGATCGCAGCTCCGACTACAGAACACAAAACGTTTTCTATTTACGACACAATGACTCCACAACACCACTATTACTGGAAAGGACGCGAATAAAATACAACCCGTAGCGCTGAGATTGAAAACGTTTTCGTTTGTGTTTTGCTTTTAAAACTTTTCTATTATTTTGTAGCGCGACAAAAACTAGCTTTTACATGTATTTTTCGCTTTAGTAAGATTACGTTTTTAAGTAATTGTTATTTTTATATTTTTATTACTTGTTGTGCCCCACAGTTTTATTTGCTTATAATTATCGCCTATATAGCATAATGTTAGATTACTTTCCTCAATTAATGGGATAACCAGTATTGAAATAATATTTCAATTCGAACCAGTCGTTCCGGAGATTATCGTTTATTATTAGACTTACTATGCAGAGCATAATATAGGAGCAACGAAAAGGCTCAAAATGAAGTTGTTAATTTCATACTTTTTCACCGGTAAGGAGACAGTAAGAGGTTAGATTTTTAGAAATTATTGTGTACAAGCCAACTTGAAAGAAATGAATTTGATTTCATTAATTGGAAATACAATTTTTATATGTAATTTTTTCTTGTAAATATGTATTTTTATTTTAATTTATGTTGTAACAACTACTGGTATTTTTATGTGAATTTCTTTCTTATTACTTCCTTTTCTTATCTAATCAAAACGCCCCTTTTCTTATCAAAACGCCCCTATTTTGATTTGTTTGATTTTGCACTTATAATATTCGAAATAACCATGGACAATGACAATGTACAATACAGTAAATCCATTTCACAATAAGTAGAAAAAGCTTAGTATCAGCTTTAAAAATAGTTTATCTGCCTTACCTCAGTCGCAGTTTTCCACAATTCCAGCATATTCTTGCTCCTTTGTTGAGCGGTCACCGGGAAAAAAGTCCTCAGGAAGGAATTCATAAACGTCCTTTTTTAACACGGACGCTAAAAAATATTAGAGTCTGATTTTCATCGCTTTAGGTCTTAGGATATTCGCACATTAGCTTCTATGATTTTAGAATATTTTATTCAGTTATCAATTAAGTTGATGAATCATCATCATCATCCTCATCATCATCATTATCAGCCTATTAACGGCCCACTACAGGGCCAGGCCTCCCTCCTTATAGGAGAGGGGATATGGAGCGTACACTCACCACGCTGCTTCAATGGTGGTTGTTGAGCTTAGGTTGATAATGTTTCATTTATTAACGATCACTATCAGATGTTGATGATAGTGACCGGGACCGACGGCTTAACGTGCTTTCCGAGGCACGGGGGTGTAACACCACCAAACTCCAGAGTCCGAGCTTGGAATGTACTGAACATTTCATAGAAGAATGAAAAAGCTTAGAATTATTCCGTGACCCGACCCAGGAATCGAATCCAGGACCTCGTGATCGAAGCCACATAGGCTAACCACTAGACCAACGAGGCAGTCAATAGTTCATGAATGGAGTCGAAAAAATATGTGCATAAAAAAAAGTTAAAAAGGATTATATCTATCCTGCTTCTGCATCCTAGGCTGTGGGTTCGATTCCCACATCTGGAAAAAGCATCGATGTTTTCCAGCGTCTGGGTGTTTATCTATATACTATAAGTATTTATGTATAATATATTTAAAAATAGTCACCAGTTATCATAGCACCCATAACACAAGCTACTTACGAGTACGCTTACTTTGGGGCTATATAGCGATGTGTGTAATTGTCCTATAATATTTATTTATTTATTTAAGAATGTCATTATTATTTATTCTTATGTTAAGAATGAACAATTTTTTAAAAACATATTGCATTTGATGTTCAAAGTCAAAGGTTGAACTTGTCTTTTTTTTGCAAACTAACAACAAGACAAATATCTATATCAAATAAAAATATCAGTTATCAGTTTGATTCTCTAACATCTTATATTGTTTGTAGTAACTATTTGAAAAAAAAATTAAGCACTGAATATAAATATGTTCATTATTCATATTTACCTTATCACTAATAATATATGAATGTTTTTAAAATGCTTGAAAATCGAAAAAGACATCACAGATATAATATTATGTGATTTGTTGAATCTTCCGCTTCTATCTTCATTATATTATGTAACTTTAATTTGCCTAAAACCCGGCAACATATCGGCGGTCTCCTGGTGTCGCAAATGTTCAATGGTAGCAGTCATCATTTGACATAAAATGGATAGGTTTTCTCGTAACCGATAAATCGTTCTTTTTCCACCTATTAAGACATCATGAGGTTTCTAATTATTCGTCGTTATTTTAATATTACAATATCAGGACGTACGTATTTAGCAAGCCGTGCGTGTTCTAATCTATACGTTGTTGTGTTTACGAAGTCGAGAGAGATATATTATATTTATAACTTCATTCCATCCGGGTGTCCCTTGACACTTCCCAATTTTTTTATGTTTAGAAAAGCATGAAAAAATTAAAGAAATACCGCACTAATGTACGAGCACTCTTAAATGTCTGCCAGTTAAGTTCGTAGAGCACGTTCGCTCCAACATAAAATCTCGGATGCAACTTTGATTTTTACGAGAAAGCTAAGTCTGGGCGAGGAAACTTTCCGCTGAGATCTTAGAATTTTTGTCAGCCTTTTGTATCTAGTCGCATACACTAGATATTTGAGTGCGACTGTACCTTTATTCATGTTTTGTACAATAAAACAGCCTTCAGTTTCGATACTACAGTAAAAGAGCAAAAACTATAGTGCACTTTTGACTTGATCTTTAAAGATTGAAATTTTTAACAAAAAGATTACATTTCGATTTTAAGTAACAAGATTTTACCTCGTTACACCGTTTATCTCGGATTATAACTAGACCTTCGTTTTTTTATAAAAACTGTAAGTTTGTCAGTCACCTACTACAAAACAATGATCCAGATACCAGCAATATTGTATGTAGAACGTGCCATAGTAACCAGTCGTGCCTAGTGCAGGACCTATGGTAGAAACATGAGCTGAGAAACATTCTGTGTCGAAAACCTGGTTATTACAAGAACTTCCTCTATTATGCTGATGAGAGAAATACACAGCTGTATAAACGTCTGTTCAAATAATTTGTATATCCTATCGTTTGAGACTAACACGAAGTCGATCAACTATCTGATTATATACTAGGAGTACTTAAATAACTTTGGTTCGGTAAACGCCATATTTCGATAGGCATAACAACGCATAACATCAGTAACAGAAAACCACTTAATAAGTTAATATAATATTGTGTAGGCGCAATAACCGAGATTCTGTACTAAATTGCCGCATTTATGAACAGTAACTCGTATTATAAACATTTTGTAAGCCCGGCGTGTTTGTGTAACCGCCTACGCTCTCCAAGTCTGCGGAGGGATCCGAGGAATTTCACTGAATATATAGGCCCTTGAATATTTCTAAGTAAACAGTCGAGATGTTACAAGCTTATTGACTTTAACGGCCGGCTGCTCTGAAAGGTTTCGGTTCGGAGTTTGGATCTTGTTTGGGGAAACAATAATATTACAATTTATTTATTTGTATTGAACTCTATTATATTTTATGAACAACGTACCACATATTTTTATATTCTGTTTGTCTATACAATATCCTTTCAAAACAATGCGAATTTTGTCCACGGTGATATATGTGATACAAAACAATGGCTTTTTTTAATATAAAATGTGGGCTATTGACGGCCAGACCGTCACTTTTCAAATTCTGAAAGTTTGTCAGTTCAGCCTTAGGTAAGTACGGTGGCAACTATGGAGTTTGGAGCATGCTTTGGGATGTAGCAGTGTTCAAATCTTCATCCAAATTTAAAGCGTAATAATTTTTATTTATTTATAAAAAATTATGCTCTAAAAAAATAGAACCGACTCAAAACGCACATCTATGAAGTCGGTGCCAGCCAAGTTTAAGGAATATTTATTTTACGTAGTAAAGCAGTTTGTGGGTTCTAGGTAACGTCCTTAAAGTAGAAACCTTGGCTGGCACCGACTCCTAACTCAAAACTGCCATAAATATCTAAGCTACAAAGGCGTGACTTTTAAAAATAAACAGATATAATAGACAGATAAATATTGAAGAGGATATAATGCTATCAACATATATTTAACACCTACATACATACATCGAACTACCCCCGTCTACTCAATTATTACAACCCTTTCATAAACGCCTGCTAAAAATAGAAGTAATTTACGGAGTGGTGTTAAACGATTTAAATACGGGCCCGTATCATGTTCCGCCTGACCCACTGAACTCTCGCTGGGGACAGAAAGATCATTATTAAAAGTTTCGCTGAAGTTCCGCCAAGGCCGCCGAGTTTCACCGTAGGGATTGTGCGGCTTGCGGTGTCAAATTATAACGTTGGAAAAGACATTTAATGAATACGGACTTTTTGGTGGTACGCAAAGGACGACGGTCTACAGCAACTACTGCAGTGGTATGCACAGTCTTGAGTTCGATTTCCGGCTAGGCCGATTGAGATTTTCTTAAGTGGTTCATGTCTGGTTGGTCCCTAACATCTCATATTAATAATACTCCATACTGCTCTCTAACTCTGTCCCGCTGATTCGGTTGGTTTATTTGTGTTTGGACAGAGTCACGAGGACCTGGATTCGAGTATAAATCGGGCTGTGGATCACTACTGAGATATTCGTACTTCTAACAAAATTTCAGTGATCGTTAACGAATCAAACATTATCACTCAAAGCCCGTCAACTCGTATTAGGGCAGCATGTTGGGTATAAGCTGCATATTTGGTCTGGCCCTGCAGTGGACTCAAAAGTTGATAATGATGTACTACAAAATAAATATAAAACATTTTATTCAATGTCCACCAAACATTGTATTGAGATAGTTATGACTATTTATGGTTTTTAAAAATTTAATAATGAGCAAATCAAAAAGGTATAAAATCCGGTCATGCAATTTGGGTTTCATTAAAATGCATTTTATATAAAAGCAATACGTAACAAGCAAGGGTTATATAACAAAATCGCCATTTTGTAACACAAATATTTTATTTGATTCAATTTGCCAGAGTCCCGGGCGGCCTCGATAGCCGAAGTTGGGAACGGCGCAGTTTGCATTGCTGAGAGCCATTTGTCAACAACTGCGAAGTTGTGTCGTGTCGAACAGGTACGGGCAGCAACTATTCCGAACGCTTACACCCGTATTAGATTGAGCTGAGTCGGTTACATTATTGAGTTAGGGAATTTGCACTTTGAAACTTCCTAATAAACTGCAAATACCTACAAGAGTGATTGCCTCGGTGGTGTAGTGGTTAGCCTTAGTGGTTTCGATCACGAGGTCCTATTAGGGTTCGAATCCTGGGTCGTTAAACGTTGTTGTTTTACCCCTACGCCCATACGTACGTACATGCATTCCCCCGTGCCTCGTACAGCACGTTAAGCTAACACTACCCGCAACATCTGATGGTACTTTTACTTGACGCAATGCTTGTCAGGCGACGGTGTGTTCATGGACTACCTTGCACGTATAGGGAAAAGGACTGATGGCACATGCATGTACTTCAGGGAAATTGACAAAGCAAAGCACACTATTTTTAACTTGCGTGCAGTGGAGTCAGGCAAGGCGGGACATTTACGAAGATGTAGGATTTTTAACGGAAGAAAACCTCGTATTAAAAATGCTGGAAACAGAATGTAATTAGATCAGTATATCAAAGTTCCTAGAGACAGTAATGAGAGAAAAGGAGAAAGAGGAGAAAAGGAGAAAGAAAAATTAGGCAGTAATGTTGCCGTGTTATAGGCTGAAAGGCGGGTACACGGTCAACAGGGTGACAGGAGGGGTTTTAGCCGGTAAGAGTCCGGCACTACCTAATGAGGTGTCCATGAGGATTTCCCCTCCTGTAGATAATAAAAAAAAACATGTGATGGTGATTCTTAATGAGTTCATCATTAACACTCTAAGCCCAGCAACCCGTATTGGTGCAGCGTGATGGGTCTACGTTTCAAATGCCCTCTCCTACAAGGAGAGAAGTATGTATGTAGTGCAGTGGGACATCGAAATGCTGATAATAATGACCTATAAGTTTTAACTTTTTCTTACTGATCTCGTCCAGGGAAGTACTACTACCATGCTTTTATGCGACAAGGAAACTTGCTGATTTCGGTCTGTATGTCAGCCGTTTATGATTGTTAGATGTTTGGTTGCAGTTTAACTAAAGCCATGGATTAACACCCAAGTCTCAGGTTGGTGGCTCTTTGTAAAATGTACCTATTCCCTGCAAAACGTTGCTCTGTTTTTAGACGATGGTTTTTCACTTACCTTCCGATGGACCATTTGCTTGATCCGTCAATTTATAAATGTATAAGTACCTAAATGTATAGATTACTCGCATTTATTGAAACAGTGAAGTAATACATCAGCCCTATCAGTTATGTACCACTGTGAAACAATAAATTTTCATTTCATTTCATTTCATTTAATTTCATTAAATACTGTAATTAGTTACAACTAACCATAGGTTTACCTACCTACCTAGTATATTTAACTTCAGATTTAAAGTTCCGATATTAATCACCAACATATAAAAATACACTAATAAAACTAGAACATATAACATAATACAATAAAAATGCAACATATGTATCCACGAAGTATGACCATTTTCATAATCTTTGTATTAACAGACAGAGGCAAAGTGTCTATTTTCGTGTCTCTATTAAAAGACCATTGAGACTGAATATAAAAATATTAAAAGCGAAAGCAAAAGATGAAGTTATAAGTGATTCCGTAACGCGTCGCTCTACGTGCGCTAGCGTGCGAATGACGTGATTTGAACATGAATCCTATTTTAGTTGAAGCACGTTTTGTAGGAAAATTTTTCGAAGAATTTAACAAGGATTATATTTTTATCTATGTTGTTATGATTACACACATACGTCACGCCTCATTCCCACAGGGGTAGGCAGACACCATGTTCTTCCACTTACCACGATCCTTGCACATATCTCGAACTTCTTCCAATTTCATTCAATTTAACAAGGATTATGTTTTTATCTATGTTGTTATGATTACACACATACGTCACGCCTCATTCCCACAGAGGTAGGCAGACACCATGTTCTTCCACTTACCACGATCCTTGCACATATCTCGAACTTCTTCCAATTTCATTCAATTTAACAAGGATTATGTTTTTATCTATGTTGTTATGATTACACACATACGTCACGCCTCATTCTTACAGGGGTAGGCAGACACCATGTTCTTCCACTTACCACGATCCTTGCACATATCTCGAACTTCTTCCAATTTCATTCAATTTAACAAGGATTATGTTTTTATCTATGTTGTTATGATTACACACATACGTCACGCCTCATTCCCACAGGGGTAGGCAGACACCATGTTCTTCCACTTACCACGATCCTTGCACATATCTCGAACTTCTTCCAATTTCATTCAATTTAACAAGGATTATGTTTTTATCTATGTTGTTATGATTACACACATACGTCACGCCTCATTCCCACAGAGGTAGGCAGACACCATGTTCTTCCACTTACCACGATCCTTGCACATATCTCGAACTTCTTCCAATTTCATTCAATTTAACAAGGATTATGTTTTTATCTATGTTGTTATGATTACACACATACGTCACGCCTCATTCCCACAGAGGTAGGCAGACACCATGTTCTTCCACTTACCACGATCCTTGCACATATCTCGAACTTCTTCCAATTTCATTCAATTTAACAAGGATTATGTTTTTATCTATGTTGTTATGATTACACACATACGTCACGCCTCATTCTTACAGGGGTAGGCAGACACCATGTTCTTCCACTTACCACGATCCTTGCACATATCTCGAACTTCTTCCAATTTCATTCAATTTAACAAGGATTATGTTTTTATCTATGTTGTTATGATTACACACATACGTCACGCCTCATTCCCACAGGGGTAGGCAGACACCATGTTCTTCCACTTACCACGATCCTTGCACATCTTCCAATTTCATTCAATCAGACACCATGTTCTTCCACTTACCACACTTCTTCCAATTTCATTCAATTTAACAAGGATTATGTTTTTATCTATGTTGTTATGATTACACACATACGTCACGCCTCATTCCCACAGGGGTAGGCAGACACCATGTTCTTCCACTTACCACGATCCTTGCACATCTCTCTCACTTCTTCCAATTTCATTCAATTTAACAAGGATTATGTTTTTATCTATGTTGTTATGATTACACACATACGTCACGCCTCATTCCCACAGAGGTAGGCAGACACCATGTTCTTCCACTTACCACGATCCTTGCACATCTCTCGCACTTCTTCCAATTTCATTCAATTTAACAAGGATTATGTTTTTATCTATGTTGTTATGATTACACACATACGTCACGCCTCATTCTTACAGAGGTAGGCAGACACCATGTTCTTCCACTTACCACGATCCTTGCACATATCTCGAACTTCTTCCAATTTCATTCAATTTAACAAGGATTATGTTTTTATCTATGTTGTTATGATTACACACATACGTCACGCCTCATTCCCACAGAGGTAGGCAGACACCATGTTCTTCCACTTACCACGATCCTTGCACATATCTCGAACTTCTTCCAATTTCATTCAATTTAACAAGGATTATGTTTTTATCTATGTTGTTATGATTACACACATACGTCACGCCTCATTCACACACGCCTCATTCCCACAGAGGTAGGCAGACACCATCTGTTCTTCCACTTTCATTCAATTTAACAAGGATCTATGTTGTTATGATTACACCACGATCCTTGCACATATCTCGAACTTCTTCCAATTTCATTCAATTTAACAAGGATTATGTTTTTATCTATGTTGTTATGATTACACACATACGTCACGCCTCATTCCCACAGAGGTAGGCAGACACCATGTTCTTCCACTTACCACGATCCTTGCACATATCTCGAACTTCTTCCAATTTCATTCAATTTAACAAGGATTATGTTTTTATCTATGTTGTTATGATTACACACATACGTCACGCCTCATTCTTACAGAGGTAGGCAGACACCATGTTCTTCCACTTACCACGATCCTTGCACATATCTCGAACTTCTTCCAATTTCATTCAATTTAACAAGGATTATGTTTTTATCTATGTTGTTATGATTACACACATACGTCACGCCTCATTCCCACAGGGGTAGGCAGACACCATGTTCTTCCACTTACCAAGATCCTTACACATCTCTCTCACTTCTTCCAATTTCATTCAATTTAACAAAGATTATGTTTTTATCTATGTTGTTATGATTACACACATACGTCACGCCTTATTCCCATAGGGGTAGGCAGACACCATGTTCTTCCACTTACCACGATCCTTGCACATCTCTCGCACTTCTTCCAATTTCATTCAATTTAACAAGGATTATGTTTTTATCTATGTTGTTATGATTACACACATACGTCACGCCTCATTCCCACAGGGGTAGGCAGACACCATGTTTTCCACTTACCACGATTTCATCTCTGCACTTCTTCCAATTTCATTCAATTTAACAAGGATTATGTTTTTATCTATGTTGTTATGATTACACACATACGTCACGCCTCATTCTTACAGAGGTAGGCAGACACCATGTTCTTCCACTTACCACGATCCTTGCACATATCTCGAACTTCTTCCAATTTCATTCAATTTAACAAGGATTATGTTTTTATCTATGTTGTTATGATTACACACATACGTCACGCCTCATTCCCACAGAGGTAGGCAGACACCATGTTCTTCCACTTACCACGATCCTTGCACATATCTCGAACTTCTTCCAATTTCATTCAATTTAACAAGGATTATGTTTTTATCTATGTTGTTATGATTACACACATACGTCACGCCTCATTCTTACAGGGGTAGGCAGACACCATGTTCTTCCACTTACCACGATCCTTGCACATATCTCGAACTTCTTCCAATTTCATTCAATTTAACAAGGATTATGTTTTTATCTATGTTGTTATGATTACACACATACGTCACGCCTCATTCCCACAGGGGTAGGCAGACACCATGTTCTTCCACTTACCAAGATCCTTACACATCTCTCTCACGTCTTCCAATTTCATTCAATTTAACAAGGATTATGTTTTTATCTATGTTGTTATGATTACACACATACGTCACGCCTTATTCCCATAGGGGTAGGCAGACACCATGTTCTTCCACTTACCACGATCCTTGCACATCTCTCACTTCTTCCAATCTCATTCAATTTCAAATAGTATTTTATTTTTGTTTTTGTTAAAAAATAGCGCGTTTGAAATGACTCTACTACGATTGTAGATCCCACTACCGATTGTAGATTCTACTATCGGAAGGTAGATTGAACTGCCGCTAAACTACTTTATAGAACTAGAAGTTTTTCATAATCAATGTCCAATTCGTAATTAATGTGCTTAATGTAATAATAATAATCAAAGACAATAAACTTACAAAACTGACAAAACACATCGGTTATTTACATAGTAAATAGCAATTCAGATAAAATATATTTTTTATACTATCCTGAAATTATCCTTAAATTGCAATACTTTTATTTTACATATTAGTTTAGTTAGTTACCACTACAGGGCCAGGCCTCCCTCCTTATAGGAGAGGGGACATGGAGCGTACACCCACTAGGCACGCTGCTCCAATGCGGCGGGTTTAGTGTGATAATGTTTCATTTATTAACGATCACTATCAGATGTTGATGATAGTGACCGGGACCGACGGCTTAACGTGCTCCGACTCCGGGCTTGGAATGTACTGAGAATTTCATAGAAGAATGAAAAACTAAGAAATATTCCGTGACCCGACCAGCCGGCCAGATAGGCTAACCACTAGACCGACGCGGCAGTCATTAAATATATTAGTTATAGAGAGAGAGATTATAATCCAACATATTAGTTATAGAGTATTTAAAAGGAACATGCAACAAATTTTCACTAACAAAGTTTAGTTTTTAAGTTAAACATTAGTTAAAGTTACCAAAATCAAATTATATCGCGGTCAGTCCCCTTCTTTTGTAGAAGCCATGGTATGCACCATCAGCACTTTGCTCAAGAAATAAAAGTTAGTGCGCTCGTCTGATAAATTTTTAGTTAATGCAAAAGTTTTTGTTTGTAAGCGATTCCTTGTACGAGCAAAGAGGTAGTGTCTGGTGAAACTTTTTCTTATACGACTATTTTATATTATGTGCATTCACCTCGAAATAGCCTCCTGATAGTAAATGAAGTTTTTTGAAGAACCGCACAAAAATTAAATGTTGAAGACCTTTGTTGTTGAAAACCTTTGAGTTGAAGTTTTGCTATTTTAATACTATGAACCGTATCCAAATTGGGTAAGAAGTTGTTGGAAAAATTAAGGACATGCAAACTATTGTACAATTAGAGGATGCCCGCGACTTCATTCGCTTAGTTCCCGTTCCCGAAAAAAATTGGGATAAGCATACATACATAACATCAGGCCTTATTCCCGTAGGCGGAGGCAGTGACCACATCCTACCACTTGCCACAGACCTTGCACACTTCCTTAGATTCTTCCACTCTCATCAATCCATTTATACAAGTTAGGGTACTCGTGACCTGGCCATTACTTAAAATGTCCTGAATTTGATCCAGGAACATTCGCCTAGGCCTTCCCCTTCCAACATTTCCATTCACCCTCGCCTAATAAATCTCTTTTGTTAATCTTCTATCATTCATTCTATGTACATGTCCAAACCATGTAAGCATCTCTTTCTCAATTTTAGTCACTACATCTTCTTTTACACCACATTTTTCTCTTATCATACTATGTATTTTTAACTCTGTCATACAGTTTTAACCCGCACATACCTTTCAATACTCTCATCTCTGCTGCATTTATTTTACTTTTGTGCTTCTTCTGCCATACCCAACTTTCTCTACCATACTTAAGTGTGGGCACCAACACACCTCTATGCACAGCCAGTCTTGCCTTTTGGAACACTTGCTCTGGCTATTCATAAATGCATGTAGAGCACCATTCACCATGTTCCCAGCATTTATTCTTCTTTCAATATCACTCTCACACGGTCCATCTTTCGTAAATTTACTACCCAGGTATACAAACTCTTTTACTTCTTCCACTTTCCTTGTTTGAAAAGTAGCATTCAGTAGTTTTTACGTGGAAGAGTAACAAACATCCATACATACAAACTTTCACGTTTATAATATTAGTGTAAGGATTGTATATATTTCAGTACTGCAGTCAGTAAAATTACTGACTATTAAGATAAGAAGGGTAAGTAACATACATTTTTAAAATTTTATGTTAATTGGTCTGCTCACGAGTTTAACATAGCTATACGCCTATAAGAGTATTAATAATAAGTAAACTTTTATGTTGTGCAAATTGAGTAATTGTACCGATCCGAGAATCAAACCTAACAATAAATACACGCAACCAAAACTAAATTATAGCTACATGGTGTCTAAAATGATAGTGTAGTGTCCAAGCAAGCTATCTGGGGTATCTGATAATCTAAATCGGGCATGTTATTGCCCTCGAAATGATCTTTACGAGCCATAACCCGTCTATCTGGAGTAATCGTCAATTTCACGACGCAGACGACTCACTACTATAAAATATAATACGTTTAATTAAAATCGTTCAAGCTGTTAGCATGATCTTTCATGTTATTATAATCTTTGTTGTAGTTTTGATTTACAGAGCATAGTAGTATTAAATATGAAATAAAAATTACGCTAAAAATAGCAAATTTTTATTTTTAGTGGTATTTATTATTTTATGTATGCAGCCTTTTATTTCTAAAAAAAAAACAAAATTTACGATAAAACGTACGCCAATGTCAGTCAGTTTTTACTCTATGATAGTTTAAGAACTAATGATTTTTAATTAAACACTGTTTTCATTCGTGATGCTATGGTTAAATATAATAATAATTTTCAAAACTCCCTGGTAGATTTTATTCTCCAAATCCAAAATAGAGTCACTACTAATTCATCAAATTAAGTTTCTAAAAATGCAATATTTAAATGAGTTAAAGTAATAATTTGTTTTGATATAATTATAGGGACTATTAAGCATTAAGTAAACTTTGATTACCAGGTAATTAACTCAGTGATAATGAATTAAAATGGCATTCGGGTCAACGACCCCAGGTGTCAGGCGTAATGGTGAATATAAACAATTTACATCCTAATGCCTTCGTAACTCAGCTTAAGAATTTTAAGATTTGTGATATCCTTATAATTTATTCTTAAAATTAGTGAATTTGAATTTGAACCAGGGAACACACTGTGTATGTTCTATGTGTGGCATTCTATTTTAACACTGTGTTTGTATAGGTTTATTTTTAACCGACGAAAAAAACGGAGTAGGTTCTCAATTCGACACGTATATATATTTTTTTTATGTATGACCACGCATAACTTTATACATTGTTGTCCGATTTTGATAATTCTTTTTTTATTAAAAAGGTACTTATTAAACTTCCAAGGTAGTCCCATTGTCATCATATTAGGATCTGATGAGAATATCTTAGGAAAATTGAAAGAATTCTTCAAATTGTACAGGTAAACTTGCAGCGATTTCAGTTTTTGTGTAAGTAGTCGGCAGCTTTTTGGCTACAAGTGCCGTATAATATACTTTGACAGTATAGTACGAGTATGTTACGTGGCGATAAATCACTAAAAAGTTAGAAATTAAAATTTTTAACAAAAAATAGAACCGAATCAAAACGCACTAAAAAGTAAAAATAACTGTGTCATTTAGTTGCTTTAATTTACTTAAGCATACCTAGGTGTTGGTCGGACCTTTATTTGGTCATTCTGGCTTTTTTTTTAATATGAACTGATTTTGTAACTATATAAAAATATTTTTTTTCTTTGTTCCTTTACTCATCAATTTACCTACATTTTTTTAGTCTCGTCTTGAAGATACCTATTACTACATTGTAAGTGGTAGGAAAAACGAAAGCAGGAAAAGCAAAAACATAAAAATCAAATGATGATTGATGACAATTATTATAAAAGGGCAACCGTTGAGTTTTTGCCATGCTTCCTAGTAGAATCATTAGAACAGTTGCAAACTGACAAACTTTTCACTTCTAAAATGATTCTTAACCAAGCCTACCTGAAATAGATAATCGAATATTATTCAAAAGTAGTCTATCGCCATTTTTACGCGATGACGTCAAACCATCCGACACAAGATCAAAGAACGTTGACGCAACGCCTATTGACAGACTATAAAAATGATGGCGTAATTGGTACATGGGGTTCATGACCTCACCCCTATAAAGTAACTACTGCATAGGCACTATAAAGACTATCAAGGTATCGTATGAACGTAATGTTGGCAGATCACATGTTTGCCGCTGAAAGATCTTGTTCCGTGTGAACGAACTCCGGGGGATCTGCGGTATCCCGTGTCAAAGGGTGGATGCGTGATCTATCGATCATTGACTGAATATAAATGCCTATTCGTAGCTGGAAAATTTAAAAAACAATTATAAAAAAACATTTCTTAGATGTATGTTTAGATTTTGATATCAAATGAATTATAATTTTATTATCATCTTTAGCCCGCCAACCCGCATTGAAGCAGAGTGATGGGTCTATGCTCAATAACCCATTTTCTAGAAGGAGGGCAGCTGATAATGCGTAGCTTTCTCGCCGAGGCACGGAGCTGTAATACCACTAACTTCGCGACTCTGAGCCTAATATTTACTGGAAATTTTTAGAAGAAAGAAATGCTTAGAATTCTTTTACTACCCGACCTAGATTTTGAACCTAAAACCTCGTGATCTAAAGCCAGAAGAGCTAACCGCTAGACGAACGAGGAAATTTTGGCATCTCCTTTAAGTGAAATTCCTTTTTTATGGTAAGTGTTGGCCCGCCTCTATTAGCCTGGCTCGCTGAATTAATTCCACATCGCGTTGCCGCGGCAGAGCCGATAGACTTAAATTAAGTGCACGGATTAATCGAGCCTCCCTCAAATGATTTAGGAGCATTTTGGCATTTTCGGGGAACAAACTTTAAATCCTTTTGGACCAGTAACATAATTGAAAAGAAGGAAAAAAGCTTTCATACTTACGCAGCAGTTAATAAATGTGCAAGATGGCATTTTAAACAGGTTTTTATTGTTTGTTTTTTTGTGTATTTCGTATTACTTGGTATAAATATGTTAGTAGAAATGTGTTTGCCTCATCAATAAAGTGTTTTCTCAAGAAAGATGATTTACAAAGGGTAAGAGATGAATTAAAAAGTCCAAGCTTTATTTAAATAAGTACAAAGTTTGATTTAACTCGTTGTTATGAATTCAAATCAAATTTCAATTCAAAGTACCAATGATAGTACACCCAGCCAGTACAATCACTAAATCCTTGTGCCCCTCGTGCCAAGAGTATTGGCTCGAGGTATAGAAGTTAATCGGCAATCTAACCACGAACACCAATTTCAATGTGAAGAGTGATATTATCTGAAGTAGTAACACTTGAACGAGTTGTAAAATGGCGTCAATATCAAACAAGTAGCGTTGGTTTCTTGTCGCGAACTGTCAATGGGAGATAAAACAGATTGGTGCATGCTGACGGGTCAGCGGTGGCCGGGGGACTGCAGTGGGGGCGGGGGGATAATTGGGAGGTCAGAGGACATCAGCGAGGGCCGAGGCACACGAGCCGGAGCCAGGGAGAGGGTTATGTGCAATCGGATCGTCGATCACGAGCGTTATTCGTCCATTTGACGCGATTGAAAAAATTTAATAAAAACAACTTTCTGTCATGTTTCCTTTAAACTTTCCTTTAATTTCCACCCTATAAGGGTTAAGTACAAAAAGCGTTGTTTTTATGGAAAGTTCTTTTCTTTTCAAGTTATGCTTATGATACTGGCTAATTTCTATACCAATAATGCATATGCAATTATTATACTGCATTTACATTGACAGCTAATTTTTAAAATTTTTAACTGTCTGTATAACAGTTTGTTCCGGTTGACCATTTTCGACAAGACTTTCAGACACTCACTCATTACAGATAACTAATGTTAGTCACTTAGGCTATTTTCATTTTAGTAGGTAATTTTAATTCCACAAGCACAAAGTTGGTGGCATTCGCTAGTCAGTCATACAATTAAAAAAAAATCTATAGCCATAGGAAAATTGAGAACAAACTGACATACTTGTACTAACTTTTTAGTTGTAATTGGTTTTATTCTGTTACTTTCCCCGAACACTCGATTTTTGCTTTTTTATAATATTATATTTCATAGTAAATTTCCGTAAGACGGATTATATTCGATTACAAGAAAATCCGTTTTCCGCTCATCTGGTTTTCGCTGAGAGTGAAATTTTTATCTTACGATAGCGCCAAGTACATTTTTTCTCAAAAACAAAGTAATGTTGACCTTATATAAAGCTCTTTTTATAAACACTTGTCCATTACTAGGCTCTCCAATAGTCTAAAAATTTGCGGACAGATTTCATAGTACCACACTGGCATATTTAGCGGAACATAAAAAAGGTTTGATATCAGTATCATATAAGGTTGCTGGCTGGTTTATACATCATTTAACTAAAAAAAAATATTTTGAAATTAAAAAACAAGTGAACATCACATTTTATGCAATCGTTTTAATTTTATATAAATACACCTTATCTGGTGCGAACTTTGAGTATTTGTTCCTTCTGAGTTTGATTTAAAATTTCATTGACTACTACTACTACTTACTGTTTTTGTTAGTTTTTTTTATTTCGCGTATATTTCTGGAGTTGAGGACTGAATTATGCCTGACTTAGCCTCAACAGGGACTGTCAGGGCACTCGAAATGCGAAGAAATGGTCAAACCTACAGTGTTAAATCCAGAGATCTTCGTCGACCACTTTCAACGATCCATCGCAGTATCCAACAGTTCCTGAACATCGGTACTTATGTGAGAAGAGCAGTACAAGGCAGAAAAAGACGCACATTGATCTAGTGATGATCGTTTCATTCGGTTGACGGGCGTTCATGAGTTAGAAGCAGTGCGGGTTGTAACCGTAAGTGAGCGTACGGTACGAAGAAGGTTCGAAGAAACTAGTTTGGGTTCATTTGTGCCCGCCAAGGCTCCAAGACTCAAGTCTTGAGTTACCGCTCGGGTGACTTAAGCTTATCTTAATGATATGAATGGATTATGGAGTGGCCGGCGAGATCACCGGATATGAACCCAATAGAGCACGTTTGGGACTTGCTGAAAAGAAAAGTTTAGTCTGAATTCCAGCTCCTGCCAACGTGGGTGAACTGCGAAATAAGTGTAGTAAGTAGATTTTAAAATAAAACCATATTTTTTAAATTATGGACCTTTTTGTGTTCCGCTAAATGTGCCGGTGTGTTTAGTATATGTTTTAGTAACTTTAAAAATCAGATAAGTATCGATCAATTACATGTTATATATTTTTGGTGAAAAAAGGTATTTCTTCTCGGCATTTATGACTGCATTGCTGTAAGGATATAGATGTTAGGTTTAAAATTTTCATATATACGAGTATAATGGTAATAATAAAATAACCGAACGGTTTGCTATGGACGCGCGGTTTTAGGACTCTCGTAGTTTTAATTATAAGAATAAGGCTGTTGCCGACACGGCACAGGCACAGGCATTAATCATCACTATTATTTTACAATAATGTAAGAATTAGGTACATGATGACGATACAAATTTTTTTTAACGGATAATGATTAAATATTTTTGAATTTAATTAATTTAGGCTTATTACTACTGGAATAAAACTAATCTAAATATCAGAAAGCTAAGTATTGTGTCTATGTGTGTATTGTAATCTGTTACTACTAGGATTGTGTACAAGTTTTAAAATTTTTATAAATATATATCAAAAATGGTGAAACCGTAATATTTCCCGTACAGGTAAACGAATTGAGGCCGCGAGGCCACGAATGTGGATACGAATTGCGATGGTTCCACAAATTTAAATATATATTTTTAAATTTTTAGAAGTTGTTTCCGCCTCCGATCGTACCGTTTTATTATTTGGCTTGTACAAAAATTGTACATGTGAACTTGTAAATTTAATTCTACAAATATATCTTAACAGATAAACGCCATAGTGAACTAATAAAAAAATTTATTTAATAGTCAGCCACTTATCAAATTGCGACATCGTTGCATATTTGCCTATAAAGTTTGAAGAGTTAGAAGGAGCTCCCCTAACTATCCTTCGTCTTGATCACAAGACTCTTGATGACAGTCACATCTCATCTAAATGTAAAGTTCTCATCGAGACAAATTAATCAAGCCCAATCGCCAGGTAGCTACTGTGAACCGTTAAAGAGCTTCCTTCACTGTCCTTCATCTTCATCACCAGACTCTTAATGACAGTCACAGCCCACCTAAATGTAAAGTTCTCTTCAGACAAATTTATCTAGCCCAAACACAAGGTAACTGCAGTAAATCCTTGAGCAGTTCCCTTATTTGTATTTCGGCTCCATCATCAGATCGACTCCAGACCTTTATTAAATTGTATTGCTTTCAAATACTTAACGGAAAAATTAACAAACACTCTAATTGTCTCTACAATTTTTGAAAGTTCTCCTCGATTTCTCAAAGATTCCATCATTAGATCCTGGTTTCCTTGTCATGGTACCACCACGGAACTATCTCCTTTCCAATAAAAAAACAATCATTCAAATCGGTTCATAAACGACGAAGTTATTGCCGAACAAATAAATAAAAAAAGTCAACATATCGAACGATCGAATTGAGAAACTCCTTTTTTTGAAGTTTTTAAAAAATGAGCTACAGGCTAAATAGCGACACTTGTGCTCTGTGCATGTGACTGTTGTAGATAAAATGAACTTTGTTTTGTGGGTCAGGGCGGTGATAAGTGTGGTGGACTTCGTAGACTGATAGTGGTAGTGATGTATTAAAGTGTAGTTACGAGGATAGTCCGCGCTAGCGTCCTTCTCACAGTCACCGTACACCGCCCGCCTATCACAAGGGTCGGCGTAAGTTGCCCTCCGAGTGGCGAGCGTCTCACATAAGCCCTCGCATTACTCGAGGAGGGCCCTCTAACGATAATTCCTATTGAAATTTAAGTAAATTGAAACTGAAGTGTATTAAGATTGAGTTGACTCGAATGCAAGATCTTTTTGAAATCCTTTTGTGAGTGTAATTTGATAAGATTGTATATTTGGATTAACATAATAAATTACAATTTAATTTTTTTTTAAGTTAAAATGAGAATATAATTTTGTCTTTACGTTGTTTTCATTTCATGTGAAATAAAATGTGAAAATAAAATATATAATAGTAGAGGTTTTAATGACAAAGTTCGTTCGAAAAAGTCATGGTTATGGCTGCCACCAAGCAATATTGCTGTTTTCCGGTTTGGAAGGCTACGTTGTCTACACCTAAGGTTTGAGGTTCATAGGGTGGGTGGTTGTGTGAATGCCTTCTTGCGTACCCTTTTATGTATTTCAGTCGTTGACAGACAGTCGTCAGCTTAACACATTTTTTACGATTACAATTTATTTTCTCAAAATACCTACAATGTCTAAGTGTGATATTTGTAATAAAAGTATTTCTAAATCTATGCCTGGATTGGAGTGTAGCAAATGTGAAAGAGTTGTTCATCTAAATACGAGATGTAGCGGTCTGACAAGCAAGCAGATTGCTGCCCTCAAAGCAGCCCCAAGCCTGGAATGGACGTGCCTGGAATGCCAACGGGAATCACCGCGGCGTAACAGTTCTATAGTCATTCCAGAAGAAGATAATGAAGAAGATGAACCCGTTCAAATTAATGCCAAGAGGCTTCTTAGTAATGTATCTAAGGAAGTCGAAAAGGCTATAAAAAATGAAATGCGTGAGTTAAACGAATCTTTACAATTTCACAGTGCGAAGCTAGATGATATCATAGAGTGTGTGGATGCGTTTAAGCAGACTATAAAAATTTTAGAACGAAAAAATCAGGAGTTAACAAACAAAAATAATAACCTAGAAACTCGTGTCGGGGCGTTAGAACAACGTTTACATGAGATTGAACAAGAAAATCTAAGTAAAAGTGTCGAAATTGCTAATATTCCCTCTCAAATCACAGAGCCCGTTAATAAAATGGTGGAAAAATTAGCTTTAAAATTTAATCTGCCTCTTGATGCTGTAAAAAGTTCACAAAGACTTCAAGGTAAAAAAGATCAACCGGCAATCATAAAAGTTGAACTACGTGATGAAAATACTCAAGAACAGTGGATAACGGCATCGAAAACCAGCAAAACTACGGTTGCTGACTTATGCCCTTCCGAACGTAATAATAGCAACATCCTATACATCAGAGAAGCTATGACAAAAACTAATAAGGCGATTCTTTGGCAGGCGAAACAAGAACTTAAAATAAAACAGAAGTTTAAATATGTATGGTTCAAAAAAGGATTCGTTAAAGCACGCAAGGATGACAGTTCAAAAATTTTTACTTTAAAAACAATGGAAAACTTGCATGCCCTAATACGAGTAAATCAGGTAGATTAAGTAGGTTAATTTTATATTATTTAAATTTATTTTATCTAGATTCTTAAATTGTTTTATACCCTATTATGGACACAGTTGTTTTAGATGAAATTAATGAGATTTTAGACTGTTCAAATATCAACAATTTTTTAATGAACATTCCTTGTAAAAATAATATGGACCTTCTTTGTATCCATTTTAACATTCGATCGCTTATAAAAAACTTTTCCACTCTTGAACAATGTATAGCATCTTCTAATAAATGTATCGACGTTATTATACTCACTGAAGTTAATATTTCAGATAACATTAGCTGTCTGTATCATATTCAAGGCTACCAAATGTTTACAGAATTAAGAAAGAGTCGGAAAGGCGGTGGTGTAATAGTATATGTCAGTAACAAACATAAATGTATCATAAACACCACGAAAACTCTTCACTCTGAAAGCATATTATTCACAATCACATCTAACACAAAATACACTGCAAATATTTGTGCTATTTATCGCCCTCCTAATTCGAGTAAACACTTGTTTATTGACGAAATATCATCTATTATACAAAAATATCCTAAAAACACTGATTTATACTTACTAGGCGACACAAACATAAACTTAAAACTCGATAATCCTATAAAACATAAATATAATAACATCCTACACAGCTTGGGCCTTGTGTGTGGAATCTCAGCACACACTAGAATTGAATTATCTAATGGACGTCTAAGTAAATCATGCATAGATCACATTTACGCTCGATCTCACTCACTCAACTTATATACTGCAGCGCTCGGAACGACACTAGCGGACCATCGGGCGGTCGTACTCGCTTGCGTCAGCTCCCGCACACAGGATGTCCCAGTACATAAGTTTAAATTATGCATAAATAATGATAAACTGTTTTCTTTACTGGATCAAGTGGATTGGGTATCTGTATGCAATAGTACATGCCCTAACTACATATACAATAAAATACACAATACTTTTTTAGAATGCTATAGTAAATCTGAATACATAATTAAAATAAATTCTAATAAGAATCGCTATAACAACGACTGGATTTCAAAAAGTGTTATTAATGCCTGTGAAGTTAGAGACGATTTATTTCAAAAATGGTTGAAAGATACTAATAATTTAATTGTAAAACTAAAATATAACAAAGCAAGAAACTATGCAAACCAATTAATTCTTAAAACTAAAAATAACCATACAAAAGCAGATATTATATCAAATAAACACAATCTTAAAAATTTGTGGTTTATTCTGAATAGGTTAACGGGTAAAATCAAATCCACTGTAGACGAGGTTTTATCGAGCTCTTTTTGTAGTAATGGTAAAACTCCCAAAGATGTAGCGGACAGCTTTGCCAATACTTTTAAAAATAGTGTTCAACAAATAATACCAAGTTGTAATATACCTATGCTAAACAACTCTTCTTCAAAATTCTCTGCAAACGTAAGTATGCGATTTAAACCTGCAGATTCTGAATCAGTAAAAAAAATTATAAAATCGTTAAATAGTAACAAAGCTCCAGGTGTTGACAGAATAAGAGCCGTTGATATAAAAATGTTATGTGATAAAATTAAAGAAGTTCTTGCTGCTTTAATAAACTCTAGCGTAATTACTGGAAAATATCCCCCCCTTTTAAAAACTGGAATCGTCAGGCCAATTTATAAAAAAGGTAGTCACGTAGAATTTGATAATTATAGACCCATAACTATCTTGTCCACCATTGACAAAATAATAGAAAAGTTCATTAGCGAACAAATTCAAATCTTCTATAAAAGCAATAACATACTAACTGAGAGGCAATATGGCTTTCAATTACAAAAAAACACTACACAACTGCTTTCAGCATTTACAGATACAATAAATAATCATATAGATAATAAACGTCACGTTTTAGTCCTCTTTATTGATTATAGTAAGGCTTTTGACACTCTCAGACATAATAACCTATTGCAAAGCCTTGATGATTGTGGCATAAGAGGTAATCTCTTAAATTGGTGTCAAAATTATCTCCAGGATAGATCATACCAGGTAAGAGTAAATAAAGCGGACAGTATTCCGGTGAGGGTAACAGAGGGCACGGCTCAGGGCTCAGTGTTAGGACCTTTGCATTACATCTCATACGTGAATAATCTACCTAATATAATTAAATACTGTGAAATCTATCAATTTGCAGACGACACATGTCTAATTGCAGCAGGGAACGACATAAAAGAGGCCCAAGATAAACTTCAAAATGATTTTGATTTATTGGCAAAATGGTCACACGACGTTGGACTAGTTCTTAATGCTACTAAAACTAAAGTACTGTACATCAGCACAAGCAATAATAGAAGCTCGTACAAACCTAAACTAATTGCACACAATCACCAATGTCTTCATAACTATAGTATTGATCGTCTGATGTCTTGTAACTGTAGTGCCATCGATTTAGTAAATAAACATACATACCTAGGGCTCACAATAGACGATCGATTGAACTGGAAAGAACATATTAATCACGTGTGTGATAAATTAAGGGGGATACTTGCAAAATTTCACATAATAAAGTATAAAATACCATTTAGAACACTACTATTACTATACAAATCTTTGGTAGAATCTATTATTTCGTATGGCTTATCAAGCTACGGTCGAACATTTAAAACACATCTTGATCGCATATTTTCTCTGCAACTGCGTATACTAAAAGAAATAGTTCCACCTAAAATAAAAAACATGTACAAAAATGATTACCGAAAATTGTTTGCTTATTGTAAAATTATTCCTGTACATGAAAAAGTTGAACTAACTTTATTAATAGAAAATTATTTTGCAGAACATTTAGTAAAAAAACCGGAAACCTACTCAGCCCGCAGACTTGATAAAATAAAAATCAATTTACCTATTTATAATAACTCATATGGAAAAAGAAAACTAGATTACGTGATACCTAATTTAATAAATCAGCTACCTAAGTGTATAAAAGATACAATTACATCTAAAAACATAAAACAAAAATTGAAACAATACTTTCAAACACTTATTACTGATAAATATCAATAACATTTTTACTAGTAACGTCCTGTATACACGAGCACAAAATATCACACCGATTTTGTTTGTTGTATGATGATATTTTATTTTGATTTTTTGTTGCATACCCTCAATTTGTTATTATTTTTTCTCTCTTTATTAGTAAGTAAGTTAAGTAAGTTAGTTAATAGAATGTTAGTTTTTAGTGTATCCTCTTAATATTAGATTTATTTTCATAAAAGTTTAATAATATATTACTGTCGACGGCGCAGGGTGCGCGGAAAAACTTAATTAAGTTTATGTTAGCACCTTTCATGTGATTGTTATGTTTTATGTTGTTTAAACAAATAAATAAATAAATAAAATAAATAAATGTGTTGTACGGTTTATAGGTGAAGAATTTCTTTTTACCATCAGATGGGCCAATAAATACTTCAAACAGGATGAAAATATAAAACACGCAATGATTAGCGCTTGACCATGTTAGGAACTTCGCCGCAGCTGTGCATCAAAATTTACGCAACATCACAGCAGAACGCAATCATCAAAGGCTTTAGATCACTGATTTAGAGAAGAAGTTATCCTAAAACATTCCTACATAAGCCCGGTAAACGGGTTGCCATATTTTATTCAGCCGTCAAAGCCAGCCCGCTGGAGTTACCCGGTGTTGTGGCAGTGGATATTTAAATAAGCTATTTATCTTTTGAGCCTATATATCTTTTACAGACAACGACAATATCTGTGGGCTACACAGCGGTTAGGGGCTGTGAGTTATGGGGGAGGTGTGATATACTTTTCATTAATGTATTAGAGAATTTTATATATAACTAATTCGTATAATAAAGCAACTTTCTCGTTGGTTCAGTGAACTAAATGGGCCTGACTGGGCTTACTACTATATATACCGGAAATACTGACCTTTTCTTTCTTTGAGACGCGAAATGAATGATGTTACATCTTTGTATTTTAGAGAGCATACTAAGTTGTCGGTTTATTCACATCCGGTGTGATCGTTTATGATAGAGGAGTCTTGTGGCGGGTCTTATAATAGGCTGATAGGTAATGCTGGTGCTAGATAGAAGCAGGTCTTACTTTGCGGAAGTTTATTATAAATAGTAATTAAATTACTTTCTATTGACCGCGAAAAGTCAATAAGATTCAACAAAAAACCTCTACCTTTTACTGCGAAACCGGAGCAGGAGATTTTGACTCTATAATGTTAATTTCGCAGTTGAACATTTTGGAGTCAAAAATCAAATTTCAGTACAGAACATTTACATGTACATGTACAGACAGTACATTTTGTCAGATCTAAATGACTTTGTCCCTTTACATAATTATCCGTTCACATAGCAGAATGCACCCAATAATTTCTTAAAAGAAATAAAAGTTCAATATTTCAAAACCTAACTCAGGATTGGACCCATAAGCTAACCATTCGACTAACAAGGAGTTTCTCCTTTTTAGCTTTACACAAAAAACATAATGATGTGCACTTTGTAGCAAAATGACTTCTCCGACTCCGACCGACGATCTCAGAGAGTCACGAACGACTTTTTGCGTTGTCCACCACTTGTTACTAATTGAACCGTTACCTTTATTGCGTTGGTCAGAGTAACCGATATTAGCAATAAACTGTTAACATCTCGAGGGGAGTACCAAGGTCAGGTTGTAAAACTGGAATGCTTCAATTGAGATGACTGCACTTAGATCGTATTTTTTTTGTGTTTTTAATATACTTTTTATATAAAATGAAAATGATTTCACTCATCTCTAATATTTCTTGGCACTTTCTTTGTCTGTAATATCTTTCTAATAATACATTCTAATGCTGGCTAAAATACCGCATAGGAGTAGCATGGTTGGTTTTATTTTTAAACCTTAAAAAGTTCTAAGTGATGGGTTTGGCCTGGCGATTGGTTTTGAATTCGGGAAATAATGATTTACTAATATTGTAATTAAACTTGGTTGGCACTGACTTCATAGATATGCTTAACTGATTGACGCAGTTTGGTTTTACTTCTTGGTGCATTTTGAGTCGGTTAAATTTTTTACTAAAATTTATTAATGTACTGCATTGTACCTATTACATACTAGATATCGCTCGCGGTTTCACCTGCGTACTTCTGGTTCCCATATTGTAATTATCAATATTAACTAATATTACTATACGACTTTGTTTGAGACGCTTTCACGCTTAAACGACATAGCTGTAGAAACATACTTTTTAAAATATGTTTTACAAAACCTGTACCTGTGTGTTTGTTAATGTACGAAGTAAATACGTTATTAAGCCTGCAAATATCCCAATAGTCCATTCGGGTGTAGCGAGTGACAGATTGCGGCAATTTGAGTCATCTGTTCGATTTAATATATTATAGTATTGAGTTTTTTAATAAAAATTGAAAAAGATAACTTTCAGATTTTTGTTTTGAAAAAAAATTGACAAGACCTACACTTACGTGCCAAGTTAGTAATAATCCATTCATAGTTCACTGTAGTGTATAGTAAATTAAAAAATATGTTAAATTATTTTTATTAATAAAATATGTAAAATAGCTTAATTATAGTCGCTCTAGAAGTGTGAAGGTGAGACATCGTTCGCCGCAATTAATTAAGTTATCTGCACCGTTTGATTTAATAATAAGAATTAAAAAAAAACTTTCAGATGTTTGACTAGTACTACATTCATGTGCGAAGTCAGAAATGTGTGGTAATGTCCCAATATCCCATTCATAGTTCGCTGTAGTGCGGGGGCGTGGAGAGTGACACGGTTTGCGGCAATTGATTGAGTTATGTGCTCCATTTGATGTATCGCGCTACTGGGCCGTGAGTTTGTCATACCCGCAACCTTTGTGATGTAATTGTCCGCACGTTTCATCATTATCATTGACAGTCTATTTTAAGAAACCACAATACCTGAGCTATTGAATATAATTATAGGAGAGGGAATTGGAATCGATAACTCTCACTATCAAATGTTAATTATAGTTTACAGGACATCTTATTTCGGGGTACAGGCGTGTAATATCACCGAATGCCTATACCTTAAACAACTTAATATTTTAGAACCTGGCACAGGACGAGGATCTTGGGCTTCATCAAACTAAAGTCTTATGATTCACTGGACCTGTATATTGTATAACTGTGTTAAACTTATTTAGAAATATTACAAGTAACTACAGAATGAGAGAAAACAATTCTTCATAATAAAGATGCTTGGAGGCCATTGGATACGATTTCACCTTCACACATAAAGTTAAAGAAATTTGAATTGGAAATTGTTGTAAACTATTTATTACGTACTATGTATCGCCGGCCTATGTATGGCGCAGTGGGCCCTGCGCTTCTGCGTCTTAGGCTGTGGGTTCGATTCCCACATCTGGAAAATGTTTGTGTGATGAGCATGGATGTTCTCCAGTGTCTGAGCGTTTATCTATATATTATAAGTATTTATGTATAGTATATATAAAAATATTCATCTATTATCATAGTACCCATAACACAAGCTACCTAAGCTTACTTTGGGGCTATATAGCGATGTGTGTAATTGTCCTATAATATTTATTTATTTATTATGTATGATTTTTATAAAAAGGGTAACTGTCTGAGTTTGTCGCCAGCATTTTTTAATGGATTATTGCCTTCCGAACCGCTGGTAGTTTCACTACAAACACTTAACTTGGCATTTAGAGGTGCTCGTAAACTAAGCTTACTAGAAATAAACGAATTTAAATTTAATAACGAATTACTGCTGTTAGAAATCACGTGCAGGTCAACATAATATTATTTTCGAAATAAAAAGATTACACTGATTGCGAAATGGCGTCCGATCTAATCTAACACATTATAACAATAGCATTATGTTAGCTGTTATTCCTTTATTACACACTTTCGAGGAAGCGCTGTGACCCGGTGTACCAGAAACCGTGCGTTTACCTCCAAATAGGTTTAGGTAACCTTAATGTTTCAGTGGGCCATTGTTGATGGGCGTTTGATGCGAAAATGAAATTACATTGTGAGGTTTTCGCTAACAAGAGCGGGGAAAGCGGCCTACTTAGTTATAATAGAACATAAGTATCGGAATGGTCTTTTCGTTGTGTTTATATTGGTTTTTGTCATTTGATATGGTAGTTTGTGCTATAATAAGAACTTCCCGCAGTGGTATTTCTTTGCCATGGTGTATAAAAATATGGACAAACAAATTCCTCAAAGGCCGGTAACGCCTTTGGTGTTAAAAATTCGCACCAGATAGCCCGCATACATTTAAAATTATGCAAAGACTAAAATAAAATTCACTGTAATGAATGATTTTTAATGTGTACAAATTTAGTGAGCTTCGAAAAAACGTCAATTGGTAATCTTTAAATTTCTTAAAGAGCTCTATTCACAGAACTACCGTCAGCCTGAGGTAAGTACCGGTATTAAATTGCCATATTATGCCAATAATTTTACTCGCAGTCGAAGCCGCTTTTCAGAACGAACACAGTAATGCTTTTGGTGGTGGCGATAAGCAATGTAACTTTCGGGAGCTCTTAACAAAGAGCTCTACTACAAACGCTCTCAGGCGGAACGGGAACAATTCTTCAAATCTAGAGATCTAAAATAAATGTACGTCTACAGATAACTGAATTGTGGCTTGCTATAGTCACCCGTTTAAGAATTTCATATATTGCTAAGCGTCGCCTAAACTCCAAATTCGTATATTCAGTCATAAGTCATAACTCAACTATCAAATTTCAAAAACTAAAACTCAGAATGGCTTCAAGTGAATGGCAGATTTGAGAGGCGTTTTAGTATTCGGCAAAAGCCCACAGAAAACTCAGAAGATCACAAAACCGTACATGAAAGACAAGCTCAAATTAGGACCAACAAGTTACGCAATGTCACAAATTACTCACAATGGTACCACTTAGAGTACGGTAACTGGGTGACCGACAAAGTACGTGCGATGAATAAAAAGCCGAATCACTCCGAGCGCGGGCCGACGCGTCAAAGTTATCCGTCATTCAAAGGAGCCGACCAACTTTATCCGTTTGACACGTTTAGGAAATACTTGCACAAACGACTGTTGTTCGAGTATATACTCACACTTCGGAGCTCATAAGAAAGTTTTATGTAGTACTATTTGATTCATGCCACAACGGTGGTGTGGTTAGTTTACTTTTTTTTATCGACTACAAGTTGGCTCTTGACTGCTATCATACCTGATATTAAGTGATGATGCAGTCTAAGATGGAAGCGGGCTAACTTGTTAGGAGTGGGATGAAATCCACACCCCTATCGGTTTGTACACGACATCTTGCCGGAACGCTAAATCGCTTGGCAGTACACGTTTTTGTCAGTAGGGTGGTAACTAGCCACGGCGAAAGCCTCCCACCAGCCAGACCAAGACTAATTAAGAAAAATCTCAATCTGCTCCGCCGGGAATCGAACCCAGGACCTCCGTCTTATAAATCCACCGCGCATACCACTGCGCTACGGAGGTCGTCAAAATAAGCTACAAATAAGCTGTAAGATTTATAAAATGATAAATATATCATGGGTATCTATTGGTAGTTTATGAAAAGTCTGGAACCACGGTGGGTTTCGAACTTGCCCGATTTTTTAAAATTCTTTCAGCAGCAAAAACTCAGTTTATACAAAACAATAATATAAAATTAAACAATTGAAAAGTCTTCAAGAGTCAATACTTTAGCGAATGGCGAGTTTGTGTCAATAATGCTTTCCATTGTGTTGCAAAAATGCTGATGTCTTTGAATTTTGTGTCAGATACTTTTTATTATATTGAAAAATGCTGACATTTCGATCTTCGTCGTTGTCGCACGCAGCTAGGCGCTGCTTAGTTCAAAAAATCATCGATGAAAAATTTGTAGTAAGCTAAAAATAATAGGCTTTTGTATGGCTGTTGTAAAAGAGGCTGGAAAAGACTTCACCTAACCAGACGGGCTGTCGCGTGGTTAAAAGGTAAGGGGCAACATTGATCAAAATAACTAAGGCTTGTGTGCACCAAGATTTCGGTTATCATAACCAACGGTTAACATATGCTAAACGTAAAATTTACTCTTCACGACAACCCGTACACTGGTTAAGGACGTAAGCTCGGTTAAGATAACCGCCCGGTTTACGTCCTTACCGGCGTACGGGTTTATTATAAATAGTAAATTTATAGTAAAGTTATGTTAACCGTTGGTTATAATAACCAAAATCTTGGTGCACACAAGTCTAAGCGTTGGTAACAGATAGCTGAGAGTTATTTGTACTTCTGCCTTCTTATGATACTGAATACATAATCATAATAATCAATGAATGTGTGACCACTAGATCTAGTGAAGCCGTCGGTCCCGGTCACTATCATCATCATTTAATAGTGAATCGCATTGGAGCAGCGTGATGGGTCTACGCACTATGTCTCCTCTCCTACAAGGAGAGAGGCATGGCCCTGTTGGTCGTTACTAGGCTGATAATGATGATGGCCGAGGTCGTATGCGTAGTATAAAAATTCAGACAAACTTAGGCTAACTTAACCTAAAGCTTATGACAATAATAACCATACTTACAAGCTTAGTAATTGACCTTGAGACAATATTCCCTCACAGTTTATCTATTTGGTCATACACAATAATATATCTAGCAATGTATTCTGTAATAATTTAATAATCCGATATAATATCAGCTTTGTGTGTTTAGCCGAAGCAAACAAAGCCTGTTGGTAAATGAAACTGACGAGCGCCTCGCGTGTCCTTCTGTTGGTAAAAGTAGGTAGCACGTAAAAGAAAAGACGTTTGCACTGCTAGACCGTGTGATTTATTAATGTATAAAATATACTGAACAACAAGTGAACAGAGAATGAATGATTAACTGAACTACGAGTATTTGAATGTACGAGACTGACTGATTGGAACGAATATGTCCACAGACAACTAAACGTCGTCACAGACTATTAAACTATTCCATAGACTTGGATTTTTGTTATATTCCAACAGTCCCCCTCAAAAATACAAGTAATCAGACATAAATCATTCTTATTATTAACATTACAATTTTTATTTTTATTGTATTTTTTTTATATTAATTTAAATTCATATGTGAGATCATTTCTTAAAATATTACCTTTTTTTTTTGAAGATATCGCCTTTCTAAACATATTATCCAGTTGGTTCCCTGTGGATATAGATGCTAGCTTTACAATATTATCAGCGAATTTTTCTTTTTACTTATGAAATGATATTTAATGTCTATTTGCTTAGACCTCTTATGATTTGCAGAGTTATTGACGATGCGGATACAACTGTTATTGTCTTTACAAATATATTATTTGCATTTTTAATTGGACAGAGATAGATACTATTAAGTAGTGACCTCATGCAGACTGCTTCTCTTACAGCCTTAAATAAAATTTCCGTTGAAGAGACGGTTACAGAATTTTGTTCGCGTGTGTTTAACAAACTTGTACAATTATAAAAGTCTTTAATAAGTATATAGCCATTTGTACTTTTTCTGTTTCATCGCCTCCCCAGTGGGAATCCGCATAGCCAGTAATTACCTGCTTATATACACCTTTTTATACATCGATTTTAAATTAATTGAACTTTAATATAATGTAATAGGTGTTTCTAGCATTTATACAATTCTATTTTTTTTATTTTTTTTAATTTGAATCTTATTAATATACTAATAGCGGCACAAATATTTGGTCGCATACAAATTTCATACATAAAGATGTTTTTACAAAAAAAAAAACGTCATTGTTAAGTACCCTATTAAAACTTTACAACGTCTATCATAGTAATGATCAGACTTTATAGCTGAATAGTCTGATTTACAAGGAAACGGTGATTTTAAGGGAATACAATTATTCATAGAAAATTAATTTAAGACATTTTGCAAATATGTAGACTGAGATATTACATTGTTTGATCTTTGAATTAAAATGCATAGAATAAGCTTTATGTCTTTCAAATCAAGACATTTCTTATTAAATTGTGAATCTTCATTATTCTTAGTAGCTATTATTTAATTGACGTTGATCTAAATATAAAAACGGTTGATCCGTTTAGAATTTTTTAAACCCAAATTTCTAAGAGCAAGTTTTAAGCGTTCTAACCAAGATCTGGATGACTATTGATACTATATGACTAACACGAATAGTATAATGCTTTATTCAATTTAGCTTTTGCTTTTAGCAATAATTTCTTCTGGTACTTCTGTGTAAATATTTTCTTTTAATGTACCATTTAGGAACAAATATGTGATGTCAAAGTAAATGAAATTTATTAGCTAGAGCCAAAATAAATCTGAATGTAGTCATCCGAGCTACTGGTATAAACGTTTTGTCTTAATTTTGTAAATACTCATGGGTAAAACTTTCAGCTACTAAACGGGCCTTATATCGTGTGGGTTCACCTGATTTACTATTATTTTTTTTTTAATAGTAAATACCCACTTTCAATTAACAATATTAATATTTACAGGGGTATCGACAAGATCCCATGTTTTCTCTCTATTTACTCTACTTCACTATATGGCTTTTAACCATTTATCGGTATCAGATTTGTTACAAATATTTTTATATCATGATGATAATTAATTTACGGACAATAGTGATAGAAATAAATCAGGGTCGTTCATTTGCAATATAATCTTTAGCAGGTAGTTTAATTTTGCTACGGCTTAGATTATTATAATAATTAGATGAACTTTATATTATTGACTTTTCGGGAATATTGTTTAAAGAATCTTGTTGTTGACTTAATTAGCTTTGCCGATTCATAGTCGGGCTTACCAATTTTGTTGGGAATTTGAATGTATTCGCTAGTGCTACGTACAGGTCGCGTTTATTCAAAATTCAATTCATCAAAAATAATATCGCGAGCTATGAAAAACTCGTTTTTGTTAAAGTTAAATTACAATTAAATTTATATCCATTAGGATTGTAACCAATTAATATTGATTTAAACAACTTTTTGGTCAAATTTAGTCATACGAGTTTTAGTATGTACGTACTACGTAAGCACCGGACATTTTTTAAATGATTAGTTTCGGCCTTTTACCTTGCCACATTTCGTATGGTGTTTTGTTAGGCAGAGCTTTAGTGGGTAGCATGTTTATAATACAGCTGGCTGTTAAAACAGCTTTTCCCCAAAATATTTTATAATTATAGTCTCGCACTTGTAACCATGGTTTTGAGCCATTTTGTTTGACGTACGGTTCATTCGCTCTGTTACACCATTTTGTTGTGGGGTGTTAGGTACCGTTAAATGATTCCCTTGTCAACTCAACATTCTTTAAACTCTTTAGAAATGTATTTACGAGCATTATCGAAATATAAACTAACAACTTTACAGTTTACATAATTCTCACTTTTTGTAACAAAATCCTAAAAATATCTAAATACTTCTGATTTAGAATGCAATTAAATAATAGTTGTAGTCTTTGTGTATAATGAGGGTAATATACAAAACTAACAAAATAATTTTTTTCTCATCGAAGGTAGTTGGCATAATCAGACCGCATACATTAGAATTAACGAGGAAAATAGGTCTATTTTGAATTTCTTCTTTAGACTTCGCAAAAGGCAATCGTGACTGTTTACCAAGTATACACGTTTCACACAATTCATTATTGGAATATTACCATTAATTACGTGACAGTCATCAATAAATTTTTGACAGTCGTCAATATTCAGTACGCTTGTGTCCAAGTGGATTATGCCATAACCAATGAGAAGTAGAACTCCTAGTTTCATTTAACAAATACTAAGATTAATTAATTTGAAAACCCAATTCAAAAATATTATTTTTACGCACACCAGATACTAACATTTTCTTATTTTAATAAATGTGTGCTTGATCATTTTAAAAAATAATCGTCATACCTGAATACGATTTAGCGACAACAAGTTAAATGGAACGTCTGGTAAATACAAAATAATTTGGATATTATCTTGAATAAACTTCTAGTAGTAACACTTATCTTTCCAAACGTAGTAAAGAACGTCGAAAAGTTGAAGAACAAATGCAGGAGCGCTGGTATTAATGCTATTAGCCAGATCAATCTAATGAGCTTTGAAATTCGAAACATCATCGTCACCAATTTGTAGTAGTGATTGAAGGTGATTCATCATGTGATCCGTTACTTCAGGATCTAAAAGAAAACAAATCATATTAATTGTTGAGTTCGATTTGAAAACACGATACTTACAGTTTGACAATATAAACTCAAAAATGTTTTCCATATGGTTATATTCCATTCTCATAGTATTTGCAATCGACTGGATACTACCGTCGCTGCTACCGTCATTTCAAATCCGCGTGCAGTACCTAAAATCTCTAGATTTCTTCTTTAGTTAAATATTACGAAACCATTTAATGAAAACCATATCGCCGTGAAAAATTTCCTCATGTAGGTATGTAAAACAATTATATAAATGTTCTCCTCCGAGCGTTTCTAATGCCGTGATTACATCATCGTCAGAGGGTAGGCTAAATAATAAATGCAATATTTTTCATCCATCCGTTTCATCAAATTTAGCACCAGTCGAAATTAATTCGGTAATGATATTATCAAAATCATTCGAATGTTAAAATGAAGTCACATCAGGTTCCAGTATCAATTTTTTTTTTATGAACTGCTAGTTGCGTAGCCAAGCTTCTTCATTCGTGAATTTTGTCTTGTTCAAACATGATGGATATTTTAGTGATAGAATCCTTAACGAGATTTTAAAATCAATCACTTTAATATATTTATCATCATACCTTTAGCCAATAGGTTTTTCTTTGTCGATTCTTTATGAGGGTTAGCGGCATTTTCTTATTTGTCAATTGCGCTTAGCACTTGCAGTTCACCTAAAAATCCTAAAAGAGATCTTATGCGAAACTTCCACGTGCTATAATAACAATCAGCGGATGAATATTTCTTTTACTTCGCGACTACACATTTAACTTTTAAATTGAAACTTTTAATATATATTTTTTTTTAACAACGTGGCCTGGGCCCATAACCTGTTGGTAAAAGTAGGTAGCACGTAAAAGAAAAGACGTTTGCACTGCTAGACCGTGTGATTTATTAATGTATAAAATATACTGAACAACAAGTGAACAGAGAATGAATGATTAACTGAACTACGAGTATTTGAATGTACGAGACTGACTGATTGGAACGAATATGTCCACAGACAACTAAACGTCGTCACAGACTATTAAACTATTCCATAGACTTGGATTTTTGTTATATTCCAACACCTTCTGTCGGACGAATTACATAACATGCTCCTATATTTACTTCTCGTGTGACTGGATTTATTTGTTGGTTGTGCTTTATTGTAGGTTGTTGTGCTTTATTGTAGGCATTACTAGTGGACGCCTGCGGTTACCCCGCGTTGCAATATCGGGAAATCTGTTCTTACTGAGCGTTCATACAGCAATAAGAGTGTATAGTTTTAGATATCTCGTGATCTATTAGTTGCCTACACGTGTAGATTGTAATAAAAAATGGACCAAACTTATGTCCCACTTGTTATATATGGAAAACCATTTTCTATAAGCATAGTAACACTATGCAGGGCATGTACTGAACATGTCCTACAAAGTGCTGTCCAGTATCATAAACACTAAATCGTATTCGTAAGTCTAACGTACCACCAGCAACCATCACCTTCAGGTCGAAACACAATAATGCTTCTTGGTAGCAGATATGAGCATGGTGGTATTGTTTGGAGCATTATACTAGTTACATTGTAGGATCTGGGTGAATTTGTCGCCTTAAATCCGTTGGTTTTTTATGGAAACTCGTAATATATATATCACAATTGATTGAACCCCTGTAAGGCATATCCAGAAAGGCCGTTAAATGCATACTTTTCGTACCGCTTGTTAAAGTCAACTCGCAACACTGAGCATCAATTACAGTATATAATTATGTATTAATTCGCATGAGGAATCTCTGCTTTACCTCCCAAAGGAGCGGGATACACGCATTAATTTCCGTAAACGAAATATCTGATGATATACGAGACAGGCACCGCGTAGACGTTTATTGGCAAGGAGATTATAGAAACTGTGGTAGCAATTTGGTTTGACTATCTATAAAGGGATGTTAGTATGTCGTTTAACTATAAAAATGTTTCGGGTTTAATTAACTGCAAATTTTTACAGCAATATTAGAAAAACGGTTTGTGTTGAATTGTATGTACTTTTTAACCGACGAAAAAAGACGGAGGAGGTTCTCAATTCGACACGTATATTTTTTTTATGTATGACCACGCATAACTTTTTACAGAGTTGTCCGATTTAAATGATTCTTTTTAATTAGAACGCGCACACTTCCAAGATGGTCCTATTGTCATCATATTAGGACCTGATAATGATATCATGAGAAAATTGAAGGAACTCTTCAAATTTTATAGGCAAACTTGCAGCGATTTCGGTTTTTGTGTAAGTATCGGATGCTTTTTGGCTACTAGTGCCGTATAATATACTAAGAGAGTATAATATGAGTAGGTTACGTGTCGATAAATCATTAAAAAGTAAGAAATAACAATTTTTCACGTAGCTCCTAGCTGACATTTGAAATGGTAACAGAATGTACTCTGGATTAACGTATGTATCCTATATATATATATATACTTTTTATCTCGGAAAATTAATCTGCAGCCACGTAGGCATCAGCTACTATTTTTTAAAGCTAAAATGCCCTTGAACTGCAGGTACTTTACTCTTAATAGAGTTCCAACTTGATGATGATGATCTATTGAGCCCTAGTAAGTTCTAGATACCATGTAAAATATACAGCCTTAAATCGATTTTTAAATAAAAATACAATTTTAAATTGATCCTACCATAGTAATTATCAATTCACTTACAGCAAGCAATTTGGAAAACAAAAGTTCCAACTACAAATACACACATAAAATTGAATGGCCACTGTCAATACAAAAGGCTCTATATAAAAGCCAGACTGAAAAGAGGAGAAAAGGGAGGGAGTATTAATCGTAGAATCGAATCCACGATCGAGTGGACACGGTAATGCAGCCGGCGAGAATAACTGGATTTCTTCCTTCTATTGGATTCTTTTAGTTGTAGGCAGGCTTTATTGGAAACTTGCGGATGTAGGCTGATAATGTATTTGCAAATTGACTGGACCTTTGTACGTGGAGTTTGTGTGACACAATGCCCTATTGTACCTAAATTATATTTAGTTAGAAAAAAATATATTTTTTGTGTATATGGGTGACTGAAATCAGCTCTGATTGTACTATAAGATGCTGATGAAGTGGCGCAATAGTATGCGCGGTGGATTTACAGGACGAAGGTCCTGGGTTCGATTCCCGGCGGGGCAGATTGAGATTTTTCTTAATTTGTCTTGGTCTGGCTGGTAGGAGGCTTTCGCCGTGGCTTGTTACCACCCTACCGACAAAGACGTATCGCCAAGCGATTTCGCGTTCCGGTACGATGTCGTGTAGAAACCAAAAGGGGTGTGGATATCCGTCCCACTCCTAACAAGTTAGCCCGCTTATACGGCATAATCACTTAACTTCAAGTGTGATAGTAGTCGAGGGCCAACTTGTAGTCGATAAAAAAAAATTATTTATTTTCTTTAATAGATAGACATCGCAACTCCAGACAAAACTAAAATTTTTCTGTGGACAAAACCATTAGAATAATTACGAAAGCTTTCTTTTTACCTTTTTATAACAGTAGTCCAACAATGTGCTCATCAATGTGTTAAGTCTAACTGATATAACTCAAAATATGGCCTTGAGCGAAGTAAGCCACTAAACCGTGAAAGCCGTCAGTGACAGTATCACATAAGTACACGTAATGTTAGCGAACGCTTCGAAGCCGCAAGCCGACGCGTTGGTCGACCACTGTGCGACTGCTGGCGGCAGATCTCTGCGAAGTTTTAATTCGTTTGTAATTGAGTTTAGCAATAGTTCGCTCGTACTAGTTTGTGACTTAAAAGCTTTGTAATTTTAGATAAGTTGGAAGTATTATTGCGTCCCGTATTGTAACTATCCATTTAACTCATAATGTGTTATTATCGTCATCAATACTTTATGGGTCACTTATATCGTAGGTTAGAATTATAGTAGTAAGTATATACCTAAGGCATATGATCCAGTTAGGTAGGTGCAATTTCGAGAAAGAGGTGAACCGCTGAATCCAACTCGGTTGGGCAGCGTTCGGGAAACTGCGTGACATCTTTTCGTCCAAAATTCCTCAGTGCCTGAAAACGAAGGTCTTTGAACAGCGCGTGTTGCCCGTGATGACATACGGATCCAAAACATGGTCGCTAACTGCGGGCTTCATAAGAAGGCTCAGAGTCACTCAGCGGGCGATGAAAAGAGCAATGCTCGGAGTCTTTCTGCGTGATCGAATCAGAAATGAGGAGATCCACAGAAGAACCAAAATAACCGACGTAGCTCAGCGAGTCGCAGAACTGAAGTGGCAATGCGCGGGGCACGTGGTTCAAACAGCTGATGGACGTTGGGGACTGAAGGTGCTAGAATGGCCACCCCACACAGGAAAGCGCAGTGGTTGGTCGACCCCCCACCAGGTGGACTGATGACATCAAACGAGTCGCAGGGAGCCGCTGGGCATATGCGGCTCAGGATCGTTGTGTCTGGAAGTCCCTAAAAAGGCTTATGTCCAGCAGTGGACGTCTACCAGCTGGTAATGATGATGATGATGATGATGTAATACACACTTCCTTGTAGGGACACGTACGTACGTATTATTAGTTATTTATAGCTCGCATTTTTTAAGATTTATCAATCGCTTTCATGGCTGAAGTGGTCTGGCGAAGATATATTTTCTTTTTTTAGCAAGTGTGGTTTTGTACCTCTAGTACGTACGTTTTATTATCTAGTAAAATACTAGATGTGTAATAAAAAAATCACTTCATTCGATTAGAACAATAGATGGCGTTTTTGGAATATGATAAATCACATTAAATTTGGTTTTTTGTAATTTTCAATTGAACTTGTTCCGATTACAAAGCTTAAGTTGAATTTAATCTTGTAAACTAGACCAAATCGTTTTCTAACTACTTGTATTTACAATTGACCTTCGTAGTTTGCAAATAATAAAAAGAAAACATCGTAAAAGCATACCTTCCAGCATCCAGATTAATCTGCGAACTCTCAATGGCAAGTTTTTTTTCTTTCACATTTGTTTTGTTATCCGGCGAGATAGCAATTTGTCTCAGCGCAAGACGCCGCGTTCACAGCGGTTCGGACAATGCTTTATTTTACTATTTTGCATTCAATATTTTTGTGGACTTATTTTTGTGAATGTTTTTCAAGACCATTTTGTTCGGGCATTGTGTGTTGTATACACAGATTTCTGTTATTTTTTCTTATTACACTATTGTGTATGGCTCATCTAGTACATTTCTCAACTTCCCAGTTACTTAGGTTTTTCTTGGCTTGTTCTTTTTTATTATTTTTTTATAGTTCCGCAGCAATTTGTAGTTTAGTTGGATAAATATTGGTACTTTATTTACTATTCCTTCACGTCTGAATATTGTATTTGTAATTCTTTTAGTTTTAAACCCTCAATATCAAAAGAGAGGTGCTATATTTGGTATGTTTGTCTGTGGCGTTCCAAATGTATTAGTGCATTTCTTCTCGTAATAAGATGGAAAGAAACTATGACTCGGTAGTCAGTAAGTTACGTTATTTCTTTTTCGGTATAGTAATGTTTTTTTTTTTCGTAAACTTAAAGTTTAAGGAGCATTCAAAACTCGTCCAGTCTGCGAAGCCATAAGGCTTTTATTCATTTAAAATACGGCAAGTTTGACATAAGTTCAAGACTTGACTTTAACTTAACCTTTTAGTTTTGCATAAAAACATTCTTGAATATGTTTATGACAAATACAAATTGACTTTATTTATTAAACTATTATATTTGAGCGCCACTTTCAGAACGCAACGTAAGTAATAACATGCCTTAAATAAAAAAAGATGGCCGGCTTATGGAAATATTAGCAATTGCTCAGACAATAGCAACTAATGTATCTCATTTCCTTTCAGCGAAAATATGGGATTGTTACGAGTGGGTGTGAAGAAACATATTGCTCTTGGAATTTTCTCAAGCTTCTCTTTGAAATAAATACAGTATAATTTTTTTCGGCTTTCACAATCACACGCATACATTTTTTGGTTATTATTTTATTATGTCATTAATTTAGATGACACATAAGAAAATCATTATTATTCATTGTTTATTTGAATTTAATAGTTTCTGCCACTGACTTTTTTCCTAGATTTTGTCATAGTTCCATTGGTGTCTGCATTGTAGTATCTTCATATGACCTTGACGATTTTCCTTAAAACACAATCATGTCCTCTACTTTTTTCATGGATAAGAGAAGGCAGCTAGGACGCTAGGTGATTTGCATGGGATTTTACCTTTCACCATGCTGCGGAAATCCCGACGGTCTATATGAACGAAAGACCTGAGAACCGTCTGGTAACATCTGGGGTTCAATAGTATATGAAGCTTTCATCTGTAGCTCTTCTCGATCTAACCGTCGTTCCTTTAGATGAAGTTTGAAGTTCTAATTAGTGTGTTCTTGGTATTGGAGGCCTTTCCGCTTTAGCTTATTACTTAACAAACAACACTTATCAGTTTGGTTATTACTTAACAAACTTAAGCCAGGTGTTTCTGTCTTATGCTTGTGGTTGGATGTATTCAGTGATGTGTTGTGTGCTTTAGTGTTTATTCTCCTTCTTCTCCACTCGGCAGCTCAGGGCGCGTCGCTTTGATGCGGAGTTGTTTCACCTTTTGAAACGCGCGCTTTTGACTCGCCGAGGGTGGTTTCGTATAGGGGATGCTGTTTGAAGATGATCTCAGATTGCCGCCACTGTGACACGAGGCACAGGTGCGGCAGAGTGTGGCTGCTTTATGATAATTATAGAAATTTACATATGCTAGAACTCTATGTTGGCTCTATAACATCTGCCTATTTGCCTAAATAAGAAACATTGAATTAAACGGTGATTAATTTAGTAACTTTTCATAAACTTATAAAAATATTTTATGTATAAGATCAAGAGTTAAAAGTAATGGAGTAGGTGTTTAAGTGGTTGCTAACGGTGGTATTATCGTATCGTTGGCTCTATAACATCTGCCTATTTGCCTAAATAAGAAACATTGAATTAAACGGTGATTAATTTAGTAACTTTTCATAAACTTATAAAAATATTTTATACATAAGATTAAGAGTTAAAAGTAAGTGGTTGCTAACGGTGGTTTTTGACAACCTCCGTGGCGCAGTGGTATGCGCGGTGGATTTATAAGACGGAGGTCCTGGGTTCGATTCCCGGCGGGGCAAATTGACATTTTTCTTAATTTGTCTTGGTCTGGCTGGTGGGAGGCTTTCGCCGTGGCTAGTTACCACCCTACCGACAAAGACGTACCGCCAAGCGATTTAGCGTTCCGGTACGATGTCGTGTAGAAAACGACAGGGGTGTGGATTTCTATTCGATTCCATCCTACTCCTAACAAGTTAGCTCGCTTTCACCTTAGATTGCATCATCACTTAACATCAGGTGTGATAGCAGTCAAGGGCCAACTTGTAGTCGATAAAAAAAAAACCTTGGAGCCTAACATTATCACCGAAAGCCCCCCAGCCTATGGTGGATCTACGCTCCATTTCCCCTTTCCTACAAGTGGAAGGCCTGGCCCTGTTATAACCCGGTAATAGACAGATAATAATGATGATGACACGTGCTTTAATAATACTTTCTGAATTTCTTAAATCTGCTAACCAATTGAACTAGCGTGATAGGATAAGTTCAAAATCAACCTCTTTTAGAGCAGAGATGAGCATGTGCCCAGCCTATCATTAAAACGCCGATAATAATGAACATTTTACAAAAGACTATCAGTTACGTATGTTTCTGATTTAAGTATAATCGTTTATATATCGCATTGAGGCGTACCTGATGAGGTGACAGTTACGTTGTTCGGGGCATGTAGTGAGAATGCCCAACGTAAGCTTAGACAAACGCTTATTCTACTCTGAACTCCAGAACGGTAAGCGGAAACAAGGCGGACAGTTCCTGAGGTATAAAGATGTGCAGAAGAGGTATTTGGCTAACTGTAACATAGATTCTTTGCGGAGGAGGTCCTTAGTTCAGCAGAGTACCACTAGTTTCGAGAGCAAGCGGAGGGCTGATCTAGATGTGCGTCATGAACATCTTAAAGCGAAACCACCCTCAAATATCACGTATAATTACACTAACGGTACCCTTACGTGTCCTCAATGCGCTAGGACATTCCGCGCGAAAATAGGGCACATAAGTGACATGAGGGGTGCAAGACCGAAGCCCCCGCGTGAATTAACAGAGAATCCAGTCGCTGTCGCCGAACACGGCAGAGAAGTAATGATGATGATAATCATTTACTTACTAGTACACTTGCGGTTGTGCAAGCAGTGTGCGATGATCATAGAAACATGCTACCCAAGGCCGTTGGTTTAAGGTCGAGTCGTAGCACTTCAAACGATTTCTTTTGAAAGAAAACGTGAAGAAAATTATTATGTAGTTTAATAAGAGAAAATACTTAATGTGTATATAGAAGACTCTTTCGTAAAGTACTGGTACACGCGTGATGCGGGCTGAATTATTTGTCATTTTTTTATTTTCCTACTCAGAGGACAGCCATAATGATTTTAAATGATCTGCCCTGCCGTTAAAGCCTATTTTGACGTCCCATTGCAGGGCATGTCTTTCCACCATAAACGAGAGGGGATATGATAAGATGATGGTAATTAACGGTGCAATCTAATATGCAAGCGGCCTAACTTGTTAGGAATAGGACAAAACACACACCCATTTTGGTTTCTACACGATAACGTACTGGAATGCTAAATTCGGGAAATGAACCCAGGAACTCCTCCTTTTAAAAGTAAAGCCGTCAAAATTATAATTCACAATCATAGACATCACTGAAATTCACAGGAAAGTGAAATTTGTACATAACATTAGGCTAAGAAATTCCGTCCGACAATATTTCCATCCATTTATGGTCTTCGTCATGTTTCGGATATCACGATTTATCATTTTAAAAATACCTATAAAATTTGAAGAGTTCTCTCGATTTTTCCAGGACTCCAGGATCTTCATATTCTGACAATATGTCATTAAGACCACCTTCGAATTATAGCTTTTAAATCGGTCCAGCGGTTTTCGAGTAGGTACTCGTAATTGTGTAACTTGGATATAAGAAACATACAGTTGAATAGGGAACCTTCTCCTTTTGGAAGTCGGTTGGAAATTAATTACCATTTAACATTTACATTCTTGGGTTAATTTAACTGTAATTAGAGTTAAAATAAGAGAAACGTGAGAAAATTGAGAAACGTGAGAAACAGAGAAATCCAATCGCACCAGCTCGGTGTCGGGTGTCGATTCTTGACGATAATTGAAAGTTTATTACAAGCTTTGATTGTGATATCACATTGCAACTGCGCAGTTGCAGGTACGATTTCAATTTAATTTCAATTATTGAAACTTACCTAACGACCTCTCTGGGGCAACAGTGTTTTATAAATGAAGGATTTTTATTTAAACAACAGGTCCAATTCTATACATCGAAGATATTTTCAATATATTTATTAGAGGGCACAATTATCGGTTACTGGAGTTAAGAACTTAGATGTGGAACACCATTGTGCTTTAGAGAGCATGTTAAGCTTTCGATTCCGATACATTATTGTTACCATCTACTTACTACCATCCATGGAGTCCACAAATCCGCAGTGGATCAGCGAGGTGGATTTAAACCCTATTTCACCTGTCCAATATAGAATAAAAAGGGCCGACTTATTAGCGGGACTTTAAGACAAACTAATAATAATTATGACATTTCCATCAAAAGCCCCAGAATTGAGAACATATGAGAGATAACGTATATAGTTTTTCATGATATAATGACAACGATTGATAAAAAATGTCAACTAAATATAAAACAAAAAACATCTGTTGTCTTTTTTTTACGATAGAACCAGATTTCCATCGAAGTTACTATAATCACTGAAAGATTTGCCTTAAAATGAGCTTAAAAAGAATTAAACGTCTGAAGAACTTTCTTAATGTATTGATTTGATTTTTTGTGTCAAAGGCACGAAGTTACTTGGATAATAAATGAGAATTTAACCTGTACTGAACTACAAAAAGAAAAAATAACTAAAAAATAGGTCATCGATCCTTCTCAGCCTTCAAGTAAATAATCAATCTGACACAATAATAATAAATCAGGTAGTCACCATGCCGACGTCTGTAACAACAAGAACCAGAAGTAACAAACGTACAAACTACCCTCGGAATCGATTCGCATTGCAACTGCACCGATCGATGTGACCGGGTCACGGGGTCGATGACCGGCCCCGTTATGCACTTTGGCCAACACGCCAATGTTTTGCCAAATGTTTGGTAACCGAAAATTGCTAGTTAAAATGCACATAATATTATTAGGTAAAACTACCCTGTGGTTGATTGTGCTCATGGCTTCCTAGGATTAATTAATTTAATTTTTTTTTTTTTTTTTTTTTTTTTTTTATTGAGAAAGAATACAATAAGGAACTTAAGCTAACTTATCCTAATAACTATACAAATCATGCCCACGTGGAATGGTGGCAAGAATACTGGCTGCATTTCCGCGTTGGATAGCCAGGCTAATCCTTTGCGCAAAAAATGAGCCAGCCCTTCGGTCACCAGTTGAGGCAATTAGGCGCGGTGAAATGTTACGGAAGAATTTTTTGGCACTGCGACTCCATGGCCCAAGGGTCTCCACGGCAAAAGGTACAAATATGTAACTCTCTGTCAGAGAGGCATACTTGTGCCACTTACCGGTTTCAGCCTTTTCTGCTGCGGCTCCCGGTCTTGATTCTGTCTCCCTGATATGACACGGAGCCAATGTGTCAACGCAAGTAGCGTCCCACATTAGGGCCCGTCCCACTTCCCAGGGAACCAGCGTCAATCCATCAGGTCTCTTGCCATCATCCCGGCTTATTCCTGACGGCTCGATTAGCGCAGGAACGTTTATGGTGGCAAGAGCCCTTTTTATTATATCATTAAGAGAGCCATGCCGAAAAAGCCTACCGCCACTCCTTTGGCATGAGAGCCCGTGAATACCAAATTTATTTACCTCTTTTCCACATGGACATCTGTGCTCTAAGCACAGTGGTGTTCCCAACCTGAGGCCTAGAGCCACACGAAAAGTTTCGTTATCCAAAAATGTTCCGAGATTTTTTGATGGCAAAGCATGAAGCCAGTACCCAGATTCTTTCTCTAATAAAGCTAGAAGCCTAGCTCGATCTGTAGCACTTGTAAGATTTTGAATCAAATTTTTATGTGTCCGTTGAACCAATGGGACATCCCAAAGTTTTTGTGCAGAACGTTCCTCTGGGATATCAGCATTGGTACACCTGACCTTCCAACTCTCTAGAGCCTCTGTGGCATAGGTTATGCAAATGTTAGATTTAAGAATACGAGAACTTAGCTCTTGTATACTATGCACAGAGGAAAGAAAAGCCGGAAGAGCAACACTAGAAATTTTTCGCACGCCGATACCACCGTATTTGACCGGTAAAGTAGCTTGGTTCCAGGACTGATCATCAAAATGTAAATTTAGAATTTTTTCAAGTGTGTTTTTTAGGGTGGTATCCATTATTTCGAGTAGGCCAGAAAATTTCCAAATTGGGCTAGAACGAAGAACATACATTAATTTAGGTACAAAAAGGCAATGCTTTAGAATCGAAAACGCTATATGAGAATTTAGAGAGCCCAATTTGTCTGTATTAGCCGAAAATGTTGTAAGTTTTTGATCCAAACAAGGTTGAATGGCTTCGTCATAAAGAGGAGCACCAAGTAGGCAAAGTGTTTGTTTGTTAACTATTTTGATATTAGGGGCAATTCTATTAAATGATTCAAAAGCCAATAACTGTCGTTCTTGCGACAGTTTTTCCGTAAAAAACAATTCGCATTTCGAGAAATTTAATTCTAAACCAATTTTACCAAACTCTTGCTTAACGTATTTAAGATCTTTTAAGACATCAATCACGTTGCCTCCAATAGTTCCATCGTCAAGATACCATATGTTAAATTTAGATGTTAAATTTGAGATATGGTTATGTATCCCTAAGCTGAAAAGGGCTGGACCTAAAGGATCCCCCTGCTGAACACCTACTTTGGACTCAATACCGTTATTTCCGAAAAACAATTTAGAAGCTGAGCTATAACACTGCCAAACATATGGGTAAATTTCGGGAAGATGCGTTGAAACTTCTTTCAGCAGAGTTGCCCTATCCATAGAGTTGAAAGCATTCTTTACGTCTACTTTCAGCAGTACTTCAACCTCGCCATCCTTTAAGAATGTGCGAGCCGAATGTACCGCTGCCTCACAACCACCTTTACTACCGAATCCTACTTGAATAGGCTGAAACTTTTCCTTTAAGGAAGCGACTATGTGTCTACACGCTAATTTTGACGCTAAACGACGAAAAGTACAGCCAACAGCGATGGGGCGGATCCCACCGTCCTTTTTATTAAAAGCACAAAGCCTTGCACCGTAAAGGAAGGGTAAAAAGGATGAATTTACCTCGCCAGATAACAATAGATTACATAGTCTGTCATTGTCCATTTCCAACTTTCAATTTTTCTTTCTAGAAATGATATCCTTAGTCCCTTCCAATCCGGTTTTCGTCGTGGATACAGCACGGTCACGGCTTTAACTAAAGTCTGTGACGATATCCGGTTCGGGATTGATGATAAGCAAGTGACAATTTTAACTTTACTAGATTTTTCCAATGCTTTTAATTCAGTAGATTTTGAAATTCTTCTGGCTATCCTTAATTCCATTAATATCTCTACACCCGTGGTCAATTGGTTCCACTCATATTTACATGGTCGTGAGCAATGTATCCGCGTAAAAGATAAAATCTCATCATTCTGCTCTCTTAATGCTGGTGTTCCTCAGGGTGGAGTGCTTTCTCCTCTTCTTTTTTCTATCTTCATAAACACTGTCACTTGTCATCTTTCCTTGCCATATCATCTGTACGCCGATGACTTTCAATTATATGTTCATTCGCCAGTCGATCGCATTTTTGAGGCCGTTGACCAACTCAATGATAACCTAAATTCCGTGAGCAACTGGAGTAATACTTATGGTTTATCAGTTAATGCTGATAAATCGCAAGTCATTGTGGTGGGCAACTCTCGTCAAATCTCCAAGATTGATTTCTTAACCTTACCGCCAGTCATTTTTGGTGGATCCAGGTTATCTTACAGCAATACAGTTAAGAATCTTGGAATTGTTATTGATTGTAATCTTTCGTGGAGGCCACAAGTTGCTCTCATTAGCAAAAAGATCTTTAGTGCTTATAGTGCCCTAAAAAGGTGGAAGAATCTCTTGCCTATCAAAACTAAGACCGTACTGGCGAATACTCTCCTCCTCTCCGTCCTAGATTACGCCGATGCCTGTTACTTGGATTTGACTGTTGATCTCCTTAACAAACTGGAGCGCTTGCAGAATCTAGCTATCAGGTTCATTTATGGGCTCAGAAAATATGACCATATCACTGAATATCGCAAGAAGCTTAAGTGGCTACCAATTAGGCTTCGGCGTAATCTACATGTACTTTCCCTTCTTTATAGTATTCTGTTTCTTCCGTGGACACCCCCCTATCTCAAAGAGCGCTTTAAATTCCTTGGACCTTGCACTTCTGAGGAGTCTCAGCGATCGTGCAGGGAACACATACTTCGTTCAATCAAGTGTAACACACAAACAGGTTTGGATTCTTTCACCCATAGAGCAATCTCACTATGGAACGCACTCCCTGATGACATAAGAGGGTCAAAATCTTTAGCGATATTTAAAAACCGTGTTAGACAGCACTATCTATCATTGTAATTTATTTATTTCATGTACAAATATATATTTATGTGTATTTATATTTTTGTATGTATTTATTAGTATTTTATATTATTTTTTTTATATGTAGGTATATGTTTATTAATTTGTATGTATAATATATATTTTATTGTATATGTAATCTGTTGTACGTTTATTCATATATTGTTATATTGTACCTCTTCAATTGTACATTAATTTTTCTTTATTTTTATTGCAATTCCCCGTCACTCAAATGTAAAGGTCCGATAATCTAGGTTACCTGGAAGAGATCACTTCTAGTGATAAGGTCGCCTTTTGCGCTTAAGTTTATATTGTACCATTGTTTCTTTTTTTTATGTGCAATAAAGATGTTTAAATAAAAATAAATAAAATAGTCTGGTAATATCACTCAATAGCGCTCTGCCGGCGTCACCAGCAGTAACCGCCACAAGATCTTTGAGATGTTGTGGAGTTATGCCGTCCAGGCCACCAGCAGAGCCACTAGAAAATGACATTATCGCAGCGTAAGTCTCCTCATCCTTTATCTGCAAAAAAGAACTCTTAAGTGGTGGATCTGGAAGTAAAGAGTTGGTATTTGGTAAAGGATGCTTTTCGTTTAAGGCTTCCAGAGTTATATCATTGAAAGGAGCTAGTGTATCATTAGAAAACAAAATGCGGGCGGCGTTTTTAAGATCCCCATCCATAACCTTGTTTTCCACAATTTTCTTCAAATTGTAATTTTGTGTCCGAAATGAAACATCAGGGATTGGAAAAACGCGGTCATCTAAACTGTTTTTCTTTAATTTTGAGCATAACGACCCGCTTTCTGATTTATTGACATAGAAATGTCTATATGAAAATAAAAAGAGATTTTGCCAAGCCGAAAGCGAATTTGATAAAACATTTTGGATGGTATGAGATAGGGATCTAGCTAACGATATCCTAGCTCCCCGCGGAATGCGTTTCACCAATGGAATATTTTGATTGTACTTACACAATAAAATTTCGAACGGAACCTGGTTATCGGTATTTGTTTGATCGCACGTAGAATTTGGGCAAGTCAAAGACTGCGCTGGTGGTCCGTGGCGGCGTGCGATATGAATATTCAGCCCTCTGTGGCCCTTAAACAGCCTGCCATCGTTGCAATGTGGACATTCTAAGCATTCAACTTGAGAAGCACTAGGGTTCATACTTCACAACACGTATTTTACAATAATAAAAACACTAAAACTATACACAATAGAGTCTTTAGTGAGCTTGGCCCCCTGCAGCGGCAGCGGCAGCGGCGGAGAGGCCTGCAGAGCAGGCGGCTCCCGGCGCCTGCACCGCCGTGCAGCGTTGCCTCGCTCTGAAACAAAAACAACTGTTAATACCAAATATCGACATGAATTAATTAAGATGGATGAAATATTTAATAATATGTTACTATTACACGATAGTATTTCTATTACTATTCTAGTTAAATGCTTTTAAATTATATATTTTTAACAGACTTAAAAAAATTAGGCAATCAGATGTAATAAGTAGTATTCTTAGAATTGCACAATTTTTGTATAAGTTCCTCTAGGCCATCTTAAAAGTATACGTTTGTGTCTCCTATAATGAGGCCTGGCCCACTACAGGGCCAGGCCTCCCTGATAAATGATGATGATGATCATTGTCCACGCATGTCTTAAAGACTACTACTATAGCAGTTTTTAAATAGAGAGAGAGAGACATAGGGTTCAGAGTACATCGGACATTACGTAGTGGACTCATGGATCATATTTCATTGTAAAATGTTTCGATAAATATGAAATTACTTGATAAGAAGCCGGTTGCATTTCTATTTAAAGTATTTTGTTACCTATTCCTTATTATATTCTAAGTAAAGTCGTTTTTCTTGACAACATCGAAAAGGACAAAACTACCATTGTGCTATGGAATGTAAAAATAAACGTAAACAAAAGAAACGGAAGATTTTTATCTCTATCTTTATCTCTCTTAAGCAAAAATTTTTGACACTGTAAATAGCAGGATTTTTATTTTTTTTTCCAGAATGAAATAATAGGGATGATGTGATGTCTTAGTGTTTTATACTGTTTTTGTAAACTGGAATTATGTATTATGTATTTGTATACTGGAATAACAAATACAATAATGAATTTAAATATTAATAATAATTAGACAGAAACAGCCGGCACTCCTATGACGTGTTAACTCAGTACAAATTTCCATATTCCAAGCAGTTTTAACTTCGGATATCTTTGCCGGATTTTAATTTTATTTTTAACGCACGAAATAACTTTTATATTACTTTATAATAAAGTAATAAAAAATAGTAAGGTAATTAAAATCATTTTTGAGTTATCTTCTCTCCTGTAAGTCAACGTCAATCGGGTCAGCTTACAATATCTATAGGTACAAGATGCGTAACATTGAGCCGGGTTCTTACATCAAGGTTCCATAATTAAAACCCTTGTGAAGGAGCGGCTGTAACCCGGTCAGACCGAGTATCGGCGTGTCACCGGGTTAAGTGCAGCCCGAGACGCTCGGAACCATTTCCTGCTGCTTCAGATATTGTATCTGAAGCAGCAGGGGGAGCACGGTAATAGATATCAGTTTGGCATTTTGATCTACGTCTTATAATTAAGGAAGCTTTTATTAAATATTAATTATTATAACGAAAAATTTACTGTTTTTAGTAGTACTAGAGCTTTTTGTGCCACTGCACGTCCAGGGAAGATCGCCGCTATGCATTACTTGGCACCATAGTCTTGTAATTATTTTTTATTTCACTACGAGATAGCACTAAACTACTATATACTAATTACTATCCACCTTAAAATGTTTCAGATTACTACCAGTCGATTTTAATGTTGAACATATAGATAAGTATATATGTATTATATATATTGTATGTTTTATATATATTTATTTATTTATTTTTAAATATTATAGTGTTTATTATTTATAAGTAATTATATATTTACGTTATGTATAAAGTGTGTTTTAGTTTTTATTTATTCTCGATTTATTTGCGAATTAAGTTTTTATTTTCTTTTTAAGTTCCTTGTTCTGTACATCCTCACAATCTCTTTTATTTATTGTAACTTCTTAAGTAGGTTGCCTGGAAGAGATCGCCTGTTGGCGATAAGGCCGCCTATTGTGCTACTGTAAATTCTTGTGTAAATTGTATCCTGTTTCGTATCTTTCCTGTCTTGGTGTGTGCAATAAAGTATATTTTCATTTCATTTCACTTGACTGCAATCACACTTGTTGGTAAGTCATGATTTGTTCTAAGCGTGGTAACTTGCCACATCCCTCGGTTTCTAAACGACATCGTACGGGAACGCTTAATCGCTTGGCAGTACGACTTTGCCGGCAGAGTCGTAGCTAGCCACGGCAGGAGCCTCCATCCAGCCAGACTTGGACCAATTTATAAAATTTCTATCAGCCTAGCTGGGTCCAGGACTTCTGTGTTATAATTTAACGCGTATACCGCTGCGCCACGAAGGCCGTCAAAAAGCTTACTTTACTTACTACCTACATAGAATACAGGGCAACACTTCGAAAATCGTGTTTAGTAGAACGTGGTAAGTGAAAAACTTTTTTTCGCAAGGCTTGCAAGGACCACGTCCTACAGAATTCTGCTCTGTGTACAGCAACCTGAGGCATTTACATCATCTTTCATCATCACATGATCATCTCCTGCAGATCAGCATACAATAACACTGCTTGGTTTCTTTATATAATGTTAGATGGTGATAGAAATGCCCCCGGACAAGCTCTATAAAATACCAAAACTAAGTTATCTATTTATTTTTATCAACGGTTACAAAATATTTATAATAATCTTCATTTCTATCTCTTAATCTTTATAAATTTATAAGAATCTTGCAATGTTGATAAAAGTATATTAATTCATTACAACAATCTAGTAGCTGGCTCCTAAACTATCATTAAGGGCACGGTAAAAAATTAGCTCTTTCTGTACAAAGTGTCCAATCTCGTGAGATTGATGGAGCTCAGACACAGGCGAGATTAACCACTCGCTGGAATTTGTTTAGTACTAAGTAATAAATAGTTGATGAACAAACTTACACAAAATTTGTTTCTTATACATTTTTCTTTCAAAAAAATATTAAACGTTCTCCCGAATTTGTATAGCACTAGATATAACAGCTGGTGAACAAACTTATATATATAAAATAAAATATACTTTGGGCTAGATCATTATTAATAAATATTTTTTTGATCAAATTACGTAAATATATTGAATTTTTGTCATATAGGTATGGGTTTTTAATTTAGACCATATTTATTTTTTACCAACTTTAAAAAAAGGGCTGCGAGTTGTTTGTTTCTTCCCTATAACGCGCACCACCATCTCACTATTCGGTTAAAATTAAATAAATCATGACGTCATAAATACTAATTTTTGTTAGGGTAGCTCTTTATTGATAAAAAAGCCGATATATATCAAAGCTGAAAACTATATTAAATACGTTCCTAGTTAAAACGAACGCTTCTAATAAGGCTTATATAACAAACGAAAACACATAACCGCACATGAGGGTAGTTGAGGCCAATACTCCGCTAATGAATTACGCGCACTTGTGTTACCGCTGAGCCCCGTGAATGAAGAGGGTGTGACCTTGACGCCTCCGACATACGGACAAGCGTTGCGGGCGTTTCAGCAGTGCTTTTGTGCTTTCACACATAATCTATGCATTATAAAGCAATAGATTTTAAGAGTGCGTGATCCCAGTGATGACCTACGGATCCGAATCTTGGTCGCTGATTGCGGGCTTCATAAGAAGGCTCAGAGTCACTCAGCGGGCGATGGAAAGAGCAATGCTCGGAGTATCTCTGCGTGATCGAATCAGAAATGAGGAAATCCGCAGAAGAACCAAAGTAACAGACATAGCTCAGCGAGTCGCAGAACTGAAGTGGCAATGGGCGGGGCACGTAGTTCGAACAGCTAATGGACGTTGGGGGCCCAAGGTGGTAGATTGGCGACCCCGCACCGGAAAGCGCAGCGTTGGTCGACCCCCAACCAGGTGGACTAACGACATCAAACGTGTCGCAGGGAGCCGCTGGCAACAGGCGGCTCGGTATCGTTGTGTTTAGAAGTCCCTAAAAAAGGCCTATGTCCAGCAGTGGACGTCTACAGGCTGGTAATGATGATGATGATGATGATGATAAAGCAATAGAGTTAATACAGCATCATCGATTTCTAATACCCTAATTTCAAAGGGACATTCTGTGTTTCATCATTATCAGCATATATATGGCATATTATAGGACCAGGCTTCTTTCCTTATAGTAGAGGGGATATGGAGAGTAGATCCACCACGCCGCTCCAATGCGGGATCGTGAGCTTAAGGTCATAATTTTCCATTTATTAACTACCACTATCAGCTAATAGTGACTGGAATGATTTAACGCGCACTCCGAGGCACGGTGGTGGTGGTGTAACACCACCTACTTCCCGGCTCCGGGATTAGGATGTACTGAAAATTTCACAGAAGAATGAATAACTTAGAGTTAACCTAACCTAACCTGACCAAGGATTCAAACCCAGTACTTCATGATCAAAGCCCCATAGCCTTACCATTGGACTAACGAACTGTTTTGTGTTTAGACTACCACAAATAATCTTACATATCTATTTGCTTTTTTCTAAGTGACTTGAGAAACTTTCAATTGATCAAAAAATTATTATAGTATATGGAGTAAGGATGCCAAACAGCACCAGAGCTATCTGCACACACTTGTCTGTTATGTTATTGAAGCCCGTACGTACACTCATCAGTATATTACGAACGCTTCACGACGCACCTACGCCGCGGTCAATGCTACGCGGTAATGTGCCCGCACTAAGCCCCACTGATCTCTTCTACCAGAGCTACGGAGATCTGCACGCTCTATGTCTGTTATGTTATTGAAGCCCGTACGTACACTCATCAGTATATTACGAACGCTTCACGACGCACCTACGCCGCGGTCAATGCTACGCGGTAATGTGCCCGCACTAAGCCCCACTGATCTCTTCTACCAGAGCTACGGAGATCTGCACGCCCTATGTCTGTTATGTTATTGAAGCCCGTACGTACACTCATCAGTATATTACGAACGCTTCACGACGCACCTACGCCGCGGTCAATGCTACGCGGTAATGTGCCCGCACTAAGCCCCACTGATCTCTTCTACCAGAGCTACGGAGATCTGCACGCTCTATGTCTGTTATGTTATTGAAGCCCGTACGTACACTCATCAGTATATTACGAACGCTTCACGACGCACCTACGCCGCGGTCAATGCTACGCGGTAATGTGCCCACACTAAGCCCCACTGATCTCTTCTACCAGAGCTACGGACGGTATGCACGCACTTGTCTGTATGTTTGGTTAACTATAACTTCAGTCAAGTGATGATGCAGTTTAATATGGCGCTACATTTGGGAAGTGTACGATTTATTTTCTAACTTAAATGGTTCCTGAGCTGATAATGTCGACAGTGTGAACTTCAATATCGTCCTTATTTCTACAGGGAGATAGAGATTAAATGCACATTATTGAGTTAAAAGACCTTCGTTACAGTATATAATAATATTAATATTTTAAATTGTCCCAAACTATATTGAACCGTACAGCTGAAGCGTAGTTAAGTTGAGAAAAACAATGAGGAGAGCTGTAAATGATTATCCAGTGAACTACTATTTGTAGATAAAAAACATAGTATAATAAATACAGTAAACTTAAACCCACAAACTTTACTTTGTCCAGACGATACGACGCTATCGCTAAATTACGTCTACATTAAGTCTCCACAACTATGAAAAACAATGCTTTATTCTTTATGTAAAACAAAATACGACATATGTCTCAATGTCTGTCGGTACCACACAATCGGGTGAATCTGACCCAGTTATTTTGGCCAGATAAAAGTTATGGCTTCTTAGAAGTTAAGTGCCATTTTATTGCTGACAGTATGGTGTAGTGACGTTTCCTGTTTCTGATTTCTTTTCATCCTCAAGGATTTATTTACTCTTGTTTTGACTGATTATATTTTGTGTTAGCTGAGCTTTGTTGTTTTTTATTATGACATATTGCAGAAATAAGGTTTAGTTTTAATTATAATTGAGAAGAGCTGTTAGAATTAACCATGCACCATGCTGGTGGAAAAAATATGATAATTCTGACACTGTAAGGAAGCTGAATGAGAAGTAGTGTTTCAAAATATCATCATTCACCAAGAAAATCAGGAGTGTAGTTAAAAACCCTTTTTTTTTAACGCTGGAAAACGCGTTTATGCATATGCCGAGGCAGATCCTCATCTGGGGAATCAATGAATTCCCAAAAATTCGCCTGGGGCGCACCAAGAACATACAATGCTCCTCCCGACCCGAGGATGAGTCTCAACAGGTGATGGGTTCCTTAAACCTACTGCCCGGAGCACCTTGTTAGGGAGGCAGGCGACGATCGTGTGCACGACGCCTGCGTCCTACCCTTCGACGGCGGATCTGATCCGCGGTTAATATAATTATTAAGCGTCTTCATTCCACCGTAGTATTCGCCGCCTCCTTCAGCACCATCACCTCCTCGCAGAAAGAGGCAACGGCGTTTCAAGACCTTTACTGCTCAACATGGCGTGAACGACGGTGGGCAATGAGAGGTCCATGTCCCACTACTGTCACGAGTGCAGCGCGCTGAGTTGACCATTGGACACACGAAGTTAAATCCGAAGTGTGCTGAGCCGAGTCCACAGCGTGGCCGCACTCAGGGCATATTTCAGGCGGTTCCTGACCTCGGGCCAACCTTGTACTGATATTATGCTTTTGAAATCAGGGGTGTTAGGTTTGCCCCGAGAGGATCTGCACAAGGTGGAAGGTGTAGTTAAAAACCCTGGATTAACTATTACAATGTAATATTTTATTATCTTTTTGCTATTTGGTTTACGAATTACTTTTTTTTTAGTTTTTTTTAACCCCTAAAATAAAAATCAAATACTGAAGTCGGAACGGAACTTTCCTTAATTATATTTCTGATTCCAAATTTCATTATCGAAATTGTTAAATATCATTCCGAAAAAACCCAAAGCTATCGCAATAATTAATAACACTGAAGGCAGACGCTGAGTCCGCGTCGCCACAAATTTCATTAATCACAGATATTAATTGCAGACATTTTTACTTTTTTTTTAAATAATACGACTATTGACCTCTGAGACACAAATTTGATGGGTTAGTTATTATATTTATGCTCCCTAACTGCCTTCTGCAGTGCCCACTGCAAAACACTATATCTTTATTGTGTGTAATGACTGATTTGTCATGATGTATGGACAACGTTAGTGTAGTGTTTAGCCTATTTGGCTTCAGATCACGAGGTCCTGGGTTCGAGTCCTGCGTCGGACTTTATAATTATACCTGCTAAGTTTTTTCTTTTAGGAATTTTTCAGTTATTTCTAAGCCTCAAATTGATAAGTTGGTTGTAAAGGAATTCACAGTGGAACTTCATAGTCCTAGCTCAATGAGTACAAAACTGTATTTGAAAAAAAAAAGCATTTAAAAAAAGGTATGTTCTTTCACTTTTACTACAAAATATAAAGATAATACGGAAGGGAAGTTCGGAACGGTAACCCTGCATCGAAAAGCATATTTTTGTTCGATCTACGTGGACCGACTACATTAAGTTACTAGTAGCTGCTCAAGAAGTCCTTACAAGAGTGGTGTCCATCTAATGATAATAACGAAGGAGAAATAGGCCTCCGTGGTGCAGTGGTATGCGCGGTGGATCTATAAGACGGAGATTCTGGGTTCGATTCCTTAAATTGTCATGGTCTGGCAGGTAGCTCTAGTTACCACCCTACCGACAAAGACGTACCGCCAAGCTATTTAGCGTTCCAGTACGGTGTCGTGTAGAACCGATAAGGGTGTGGATTACATCCTACTCCTAACAAGTTAGCCCGCTTCCATTTTAGATTGCATCATCACTTAACATCAGGTGTGTGATAGCAGTCAAGGGCAAACTTGTAGGCGATAAAAAAAATATTCAATAAATTTCTACGAAGGACACCAATTGTGAAAAAAAAATCCAATTAAAGACCTCTTCCTTTTAGAAGTCAAAGTAGTTACAATACAATAAAGGCATTGGCGTGTCGAGTAACCGAACGGGAAAACTAAATGAAAACTCTTCGCGTTTTCATCTTTCTCTCTGTTATGTTTCAGTTTTCTCGGGCAGACGCTGTAAAAACTTCATAAAATATAATTGACACTGAAGTGTGTAAATTCACTTTAAACTCACAATAAAAATCTTGAATAAGCTGTGAAATATATTGCGTTTTTATGCTAAGTTCATCGTCGTATTCAAGCTTGGTCAATTTTAAGTTCAATGTCACAGTCAATATTAGCTTCATATTTTTTTTGGATAATATTACTGCTGTAGCAAATATATTAAAAAATAATAATTAGCCAGACTGATTGTCCACAGGTTATATTGATTAAAATAGGGTGGTAAGTGGAAAGTGCTGCTTCACCAACTTAAGTCGACCCTACTGTCAACCTTGTCGGCACTCGGATATCGATGGTGACGAATCCTGGTTGTCGTAGTGCTCCCTGTTAGACAACTGGCACTTACGACCGTCTAGTGGCGGTATCCATATACGTAATCAGGCAACTAATCAGAAGAGGCAATAGTGACCTTGGGTTCTAAATGTAAAAGACCTCGCAGAAGGCAATGGGAAATCACTGCGTTTATTTCTCCCATGGGAGTTGCTATAATGAATGAAAACACCGGGAAAATGTTTTCCTTGTGAACCGCGTAACGCGGCGACGGCCTGAGTTGTCCGAGGCTCAGTATGGGAAATTGACTACTGGCCATGGAGTAGTACGACAACAGGACGCTCGGTCGGAAAATATGCTACTGTAAGAAGCATTAAACTGCTCACGCAACCCTACCAACCGACTAAAGTGGAGCAGTCACAGTTGCTTGAAATCGTACTACGTACCTAAGCCGTAAGTAAGATGCACTGATATATAAATTATCAACGGTAACATATATTACGGTTAACATTTCCTTTCGGGTACAAATTCAGATAAAATACTTATCATTTCTTATTGACAATATGTACTCGTATTGTATGCGAACCATCTAAAATGACTCCACTCTCATACATATGTTATCAGTTCATTTTTCCTACTTCATTAAGCACTCAGGCTCTACTATGGCAGATCAGTCGTAGTTATTTAGGCTCACAGCGATTATAAAAGCAGAAAAAATTAAAATAATCGAGATAAATGCCAGTCTGGCAGTGAAGAGAAGTGTTGGCGTAAGTACTTCTGTATATAGAAGGCCCAATATGCAGATTTTTACAAAAGGTGACTAAAATCGTGAATAATTCTTAGTCATCACAAGTAGTTGTGCCTTAAGAAACGCCAAACCCATCCCATGCCCATGTCGTATACAAAGTGTCGAACCTCAATCAAAAAGATTTATGAATTTCCCAAAATTAAAGCCCTGAAGTAGTAAAAAGCGGACATAGAACATTGATTTGTACGAATTCGTTTGAATCTAATATATTTGAATGGTGAATATTTCGCGACCGGCATCGATTTCATAGATATGCTTATATAATAGTAAATTAGAGCAACTAAATCAGCAATTTTTTACTTTTTAATGCGTTTTGAATCTTTTTGTTTTTAATTTTTATTTCTTACTTTTAGTGATTTGTCGACATTTAACCTACTCGTATTATACTATTAAAGTACATTATATGGCACTCGTTACCAAAAAGCTACCGACACTTACTAAACAAAAACCAAAATCGCTGCAAGCGTGCCTATAAAATATAAAGAGTTCCTTCAATTTTCCCAGGATATCATCATCAGATGATATCTATGGGACCATTTTGAAAGTGTTCCCTTTCTAATAAAAAAAGAATTATCATAATAGGACGACTCTGTAAAAAGTTATGCGTTCCTCGTCCGTTTTTTCGTCTTTTATTAATATGGTTTAGGCATGCAGAGATAATGGATGAAAGAAGATAAACAAAAGAGATTTATGAGGCGAGAGTGAATGGAAATGTTGGAAGGGGAAGACCTAGGCGAATGTTCCTGGACCAAATTTAGGACATTTTCAGGCAAAAAATGGGCAGGTCAAGAGTACCCTAAACCGACGATTTTGTATGAATGAGAGTGGAAGAAGCTAAAGAAGTATGCAAGGACCATTGCAAATGGAAGGATGTAGTCTCTGCCTACCCCTATGGGAACGAGGCGTGATGCTATGTATGTATGTATGTATTAATATGATGATAACTATATTAAAAATTGAATAGCTACATTGTTAGATGCAGGGATAATGAATCCAAGAATTGCTGAGACTTTACTAAATACCTACGATCGTTAAAATCGATAAATACTTCGAGATTTCTTAACACACGATAATGCATGCGAAGACTCTATATGCAGTGATTGGAATTTCCCACCCCTCCTCCTCCAGTCGCCAGTAACGTAATATTCCTACCAGGAATTCCGACTGCGATTGCGGCTCGTAATTACTTCAATATTGCGGAATTTGTGTGGGATTGTGTGGTATTGTTCGTAGGATGTGCCAGGCGTGTCCCTTTTACTTTACATTTTAATTTTTCTTTAAAATTATCACACTATTTTTTTATTTATTACAAGTTAACTTTCAACCGACAATCGCACCTGGTGGTAAGTGATTGTACAATCTAAGATAAAAGCGGCAAAAGCCACGACCGATGTCTCCCACTAGCCAGAAATTGACCAATTTAGAAAATCTTAATCGGCGCAGCCAGGATTTGAACCCAGGAATTCCATCTTATAAATCCACTGCACGTAACACTGCGCCAAAGAGGCCGCTATAAAAAGGTAATCTAACTATTGATGAAATAATAATGAAATACGTAACATAATTACAATATTGCTATAGGTCTAATTATTTATTTGTTGATTTTGATTAATTGATTTGAATTTAGTATTCCAGTTAAATGTCAACTATTTTTTTTAAGTATAGTATCAAATTATAATATACCTACTAGCTCAATCGGATGGAGAGATAATTCAGTTGCATGCTTACAACTAAATATATAAAACAAATTGCAAGTTAAACAACACTGCAATATTTTTTTGTACTTTTTGTTTAGGAAAAAAACATCCGCTTCCTTAAACTTGGGACTACATATTCTAAAAACTGTCACATATACGAATTCAAATAAATTTCCATGCTATTTTTACCAATAAATAAAGTGATTCTGGAGGAAAGGATATTGTCATAATTTGCCCCAGGCTGTCCAAACGTATGCTCATATTTAACTATTTTATTTAAATACACAATGAATTTTAAACAACTACCCATGTTTCATAGCAATCACTTGAAAAAATATATCAAAAATTTAAGAATTTCAATCTATTTTTTGTATTCTGAATCACGTGATCATCGTCATAGTATGAAAAGTCAACTTTTATCAACCTTCATAACTTTAATCAGCGATTGCTTAGCTACAAGTAACTTTATTACTATTTAAATAGAAGATCTATACTATTTAATGACATATATATCATCTCTGGGCATCTCTGGGGCAGACTTCCATACATTTTTACCAATGTCCTTTTGGTATGATTAATTATGGCTTTTGTTTAAATTGACTGAAGTATTACATATAGCATAATTGTAGGAAAAGTCGAAAAAACTATATAATCTTAGCGGAAAAACTCAAGCCACTTGGGACCTTTTATCTGCCGAGTTTCTCTGATATTGAAAGGTTTGACTGAATTTGTCGGAGGTACAATAAAAAGTAATGGTGATAAATAAGGTTGCAAACTTAAAATTAAAGAAAACTTAGACCATATTTTAATTTTTTATTTCATATTTATAATAATACAAGTTTGATATATCTCCCTCCTCTTTAAAACCACACACAATCTCAAAATCGCTTTATTATCATAACGTTATAATAATAAAAAATGTCGAGGATAAAGTAAAAATTTTATCTATATCGTAACGAGACAGTTAAAGTAGGTATAATAACGAAGTTAGGTCTTCACTAGCGCTGCGGTTAGGGGAATGGACGTAAATTCAGGAAGGTTTATCTCTTAAAAGCACTGTCAAAACAATTTTATTGTCGTTGATTTTTTTTCCTATCGAAAAATTTAATTGTAATTTTTTTCCAAAAAAGATGACAATAATTTATACTAATATTATAAAGAGGAAAACTTTGTTTGTTTGTAATGAATAGGCTCAAAAATTACTGGACCGTTTTTAAAAATTCTTTCACCATTCGAAAGCTACATTATCCACGAGTAACATAGGCTAAATTTTATTTTGGAAAAAAATAGGGTTCCGTAAAATATTTGGGTTTTTCGGACACAAGGTGTAAAAAATCAACCAGAAAAGTTACTTATTTTGCGTACGCTGCAAAAACAATAAAAGATAGAACCATAAAATGTTCTAATTAATTGGAAATCTTATAAATATCTACAAAAAAGTCCGGGACACACTATACCTATCTATGTCGAGTGAGGCACAACAACCATTTTTTTATTTAAAAATCTTAAATTTTTTTTGGACTACATTTAAACGCATTTATTTTACTCATGCTATTAATCCTTATCAAAATAAATTGTTTCATCACTAAGTACAGTTTATGATATTTAAATAATATTTGATAGATAATATTTGGTATTTAAAAGATTAAAATTGGACTTTTGGTTTTGAAGTTATGGCGAAATTAAAATATTACTATTTCTGCGTTGCGAAGTGAGTGTCACCAAGGGGGCGCGCGTGCGGGAGAGTTTAGATCTATGTTATATATACGATAATGAATTAAGAATTCGATCTTTGTTCAAATATCTATTTAGTACACGGAAGAGATTGTTCGTTTGTTTAAACGGGCTAATCTCTATCTGCGTGTCGGATTGTAAAATTATTTTTATTTATTCTCAAGGCTAGACTCAAGAGTGAAATATACTATTTAATATCAATTTATACCCATCAGCTTGCCATAAATATATATTTTTAATGTTAATGTACTGAAATGTCATACAACGTTGAACAAAAATGTAGACCTTTAGTACACGGGACGGGACGGAGAATATTGCTTCACGGAAAACTATAAAAAAATTAAATTGAGAGGGGGAGCGGGGAATGACCACACTATATGTGCCTTTACATATTGTATGAAAGTCTGTCTTTAAAATTAAAAGGGTACCTAAGAGGTTTTCACGCGGACGAAGTCGCGGGCGACTGCTATTTAGCTATACAATGGTGATTTGTTTATATTTTTTCACCGTAACAAAAGAAACGTATGCGTCTCGCCACGTCAGACAGAAGTGCTAACTTTGTGGATTACAGTGAAAGAAGAACCTGCTCCCGCTGCCATATGCATGAAAGAAAGGGAAGCCAGACAGACTGACACTGTACAGCGTTACGCAACGAAGCAGTTTACATGTTTACATGTAAAGCCTGTTTCTCGGATATTAAATTATTTTTGAATACAATAAGAAGCTTAAGCTAACTTATCCTAATGCTAAACAAATCATGCTCACGTGGAATAGTGGAAGCCCTTCTAATTATTTTTAAATGTATTTACCTACTTTTGGGTTAAAAATTTCTACTGCAGAATTTATAGCGATAATTGAACTGATGGTAAGTGGAAAACTAAACCCTTCAGGGCGGAGCATAGCAGTATTACATTGGAAAAGTTAAAAAAAAAATCTACTACTAAAAGTTCCTTTCAATTAATAAGCTACTGGGGCTCGCGTAGAAACAACATACATAACTCCTGTTGTTATAACATTCTCTATATACGCAGCAATTCTTTTTACTCAACTGATTGTCTGAAAGAGATCGCTATGCTGAGATAAGCCGGCCATATTGTACGATTTATTATCTGTGGACTGAGGAAATGTTGTGATAAAGTGAATATTCGCTCATTCGTTGAATCATACAGAAAATGTATCTTTTACGATGCAATACAAAAATACTTGTTTATTCCGAGTAAATCTGCCTGATGTACCATGAACAACTATGTTTTGCTATTTTCTAGGAAATGTGAATGAAATGATGAACGAAACTTTTTAAATTTTTTACACGACACGATGTACGTAAGCTTAATATACACATTAAATAAAATGAAATATGTGAAAGTAAACTTAACACGAACATCACTCAACGTGAACATTTATTTAACGTAGTAATGCAGTTTGTGGGTTCTAGGTAATGTCCTTAAAGTAGAAGACTTGGCTGGCACCGACCCCTAGATATGCTTAAGTAAATTAAAGCAACTAAATGACACAGTTATTTTTTTACTTTTCAGTGCGTTTTGAGTCGGTTCTATTTTTTGTTAAAAATTTTTATTTCTTACTTTTTAGTAATTTATTGCCACGTAACGTACTCGTACTATACTGTCATAATATATTATACGGCACTTTTAGCCAAAAAGCTACCGATACTTACACAAAAATCGAAATCGCTGCAAGTGTGCCTATAAAATTTGAAGGTAACTAAGCAACGGAATTATTTTTTAATGTATTAACATTAAAAAATAATTTTAAGCCCTCTTTTTTTGAGAAACTTTTTTTAAGAATTTTTTTACTTTTAAACAAAAGTAAAAAAATTCAGCCGACTTCAAGTAATTGCGTAACATACATAAAAAAGAAAAGTTAAATTGAGAATTTGAGAGCCTTTTTGAAAGTCGGTAGAAAAATTATTTTGAATATGATTAATATTAATATTAGTATTGTTAGAAATAGTATTAGTATTGATTATTGAAATTGAATTGGTTTTAGCAGGAATTTGGATTAATATACCGATGTCTTCAAAATCATTTTATTCTTTTGTCAATCTTTTATCGAAAAAAGCAGTCCGTGCCGAGAAAAGATGTGGCCAGAAAAACTCGAAACATGCTCTTTTAAGCACTTAAATATTACATATACACTTTATTTTGCAATAATAATTAGACTTAAAACATGCATTCTTCGTAACAACAAAAATAACAGTAAGTTACACTACTCGCTACTATTCTGACAAGTAAATTCTTATATTTTATTTTAGACCTGGAATCAAGTCCTTTTAGATAATACATCATCTAACGGTCGACAGATATTATCTTACTTTACCATAGACAATATCGTATAGTATTGTCTATGATAACATAATTTACAAACGTCTGACTTTTTTAAAAATATATTTAGGAACATTGGTATCATTTGTTAAGTAATTTAAATAACGAACACTAAATATAAAATGTACAAATTACTTCTCTTTATTTAAATGTTTATTGGATAGAGAAAATTATGCGAAAAAGGTCACGTGATTATAGAACAAGAGCTTGTGATAACCAGACGTTGGACATTTCATTTTAGAAAGTAAATGATTGTTAGACACTGCTCTGTACTATATGCAACTATATAGCGTGGATTCTAATGGTTTTGGACGTAAATACTAAGTGGTTTATAAAGATTCAGACTAAATTGACTAAGTATGAAGTCTCATTTTTTAACTCCATTGTAATTAGTATAAGAAATCATGCTCTTAGTCGCCAGACTTCGCTTTCTGGCAACCTCTCGCCAGATCCCTTTCACGTATACCCTTTTTGAAATATTGCTATGAAAGTATGTTTATATTGCTGGATACTAACATAAGCTTGTTTATATTGTTATTGTTTATATAATTGTGCCATATTATTTCAAATAATGTATAAAAATACGCTTTTAGATGGTTGAGGCATTTAACATACTAAGTTACAAACCGTACAAACATTCAAAGTTCCTTATCATCTCACATTACCTTTGCATGGGCTGACCAACTTTCAAATTTTTTTTTTATATGACGAAGGTCTGGCATTCACAGGCTCTTAGACTATGATGCTGTATGACGCCCACGGTTTAAGTTGTATGTACGCTGACGTGTGGAGTAGATATTATGGTTCTATTAAATGATGTCTATTTATGCCAGGTCTTTTATGGACGCCTATAGAATACTTATTTATAGAATTTTTAAAGTTTTCATTATGTTTATTTCATTAAGTATATTTTTAAAGGCCCGCTAAATAGGCTTCTCTCCTATAATAATTTATTAGCATGTGAGGTTTTTTTAACAGTTTATCGTTTTGTATATATTTGAAATTTGAATAACAGATCGAAGGTTTTCCTCCTTGAGGCACAGGTGTATTGTCTGTGTACCAAGAACTTCCGAGCTCCAGTTAGAGACTGAAAATTTTTCGGAAAAAATAATTTTCAAAATTCGTCATACAATATAGGATACGAATACAGGACCACGCGCTCCGAAGCAACACTGGACCAATGTGGCAATTAGGTTTCTTATATTTTACTGTACAGAGGATGATTTGACGACCTCCGTGGCGCAGTGGTATGCGCGGTGGATTTATAAGACGGAGGTCCTGGGTTCGATTCCCGGCGGGGCAGATTGAGATTTTTCTTAATTTGTCTTGGGCTGGCTGGTGGGAGGCTTTCGCCGTGGCTAGTTACCACCCTACCGACAAGCGATTTGGTGTTCCGGTACGATGTCGTGTAGAAACCGATAGGGGTGTAGGATTTCATCCTACTCCTAACAAGTTAGCCCGCTTCCATCTTAGATAGCATCATCACTTAACATCAGGTGTGATAGTGACAAGAGCTAACTTGTAGTCGATAAAAAAAAATAAAAAAAAATGATATAGTATGACTGTTGACTTGCCTGTGTATATGCGTCACAGCTCTTGCCATTCTGGCGACTTTAAAACATGAAAATTATTTTTAAGCTGGCCGGTTAGGGGCATTACAACGTCATAAGTATCTAGCCGGCTTAGCAGTTTCATAGTCAAAAATATAAATCTCGTATTAAATATTTGAGAAATATAATATAATAATGGGTCGTTATTCCGTTTTACTGTTTAACAAAATAAATTTTACGAGCATCTTTAGATGTGTTGAAACTTTATGAGCTTTACCCCGGGATCTGTACAAGTCGAGGTTCGTCTATCTGTCTGTAACAGACTCGGGATTTACGAGCTTTGTTTAAGCATCGATGGTTAAGCTTATTTATTACCTACTCTTGTTCTCAATTATTCGGATGCCTGTTCAAACGGAGCAATCAAAGAACTGTCTATTCCATTTGGTCCCTAGGGTATAAGACAGCTAATTGTTCAATTACGAGTTTTTTTTACGTTAAACGTGTTTTACATCAGGTACGGTTTCAGATTTCAAAAGTGGGCTGTAACCGAAACGTGCTATGTCGTTCTACCCAAATAAATCTACAACTAGATAATTTCTTATATGTTCCCAATTCCCCTTCGTCACCAGCATTGATTTAATTAAACTCCGCACATATATCTGGATATGAATATATCTCCTCCTGGAAAAAAAATCTACAACAATATTTTATTTTAGAAACATATTTATTATAACCGTTGTGGAAACGATACAAAGATCAGACAAAATACTCTTCTCTGAACGTCGAGTCGTTTTACTTCGACACGTGAGTATTTTTCGTTGATTGTGTGGCAGATAAAATTCTTATGGACCCGATTTAAAAATTATAAAATTTACTAAATTACTATTTAATAAATTTACTAAATTACCTCATGTCTGAATGTGCCTGTGGTAGGTTTCAATGTATATATCTCTGCTGGTGAAAAGTTAGCTGAACATCTAACTATATTAAGCCAAACTCGATTGAGAATGCTTGTCAACAAACAAATTTAAAATGAAGGTAGAAATCACTAGTCATTTTACACCTATTTTTTTAATTAACTAGTTAATGACGAATTCATGACAATAAATTAGATTAGTAAGCTTAACTCTAATTAATATATACAATATCTTTTAAATGAGATTTTTTAAAATAACAAAACACAATTTTAAATTTTTTAGGCATAAAATGTGTTGCATTTTCTACCTTCATTTTTAATTTGTTTGTTGACAAGCATTCTCAATTGAATTTGGCTTTAGTATAGCTGTGGGCGATGGTTTTTCACTTAAGATCAGGCGCATCGTAAACTTCCATGAAAAAATTTAAAAAGTTCGTCAGTTTCCGCTAGTGATTTCTCTTGCAAAACCTGAAGTGTGGCCTGAAATAGACAAGCCCTCGGAAATCTTTGGAATACGCCGTCAAGGTCGCGCATTGTTTGCGTCGTGACGAAAATTGCGCCGCCGTTGTAAGTGACAGGTGATGTTTCCACTTACACAAAGAAAACTCCTTGAAAATTCATTTTATTTAATTTCTTTATTAATGTTTTTATTTTGACTGGGGGTAGGCTTCGGCCGAAGCTGCGAACCACCCTTCTGGTAAAAATTTACCGCTACATGATTTAGCGTTCCGGTACGATTTCGTGTAGATACCGGAAGGGGTATAAGCTTAACCATAGTCCTAATAAGTTAGGCAGCTTCCATTTTAGATGGCATGTTCTGACCATCTCTGGTCAGAATATATCATCTCATCTGGTTTGACTGCAGTCAAGGCCTAACTTGTAAATAAAATCCTAAAATTATTATTTTAAAAAAAGCATTATCAACGAAATTAGTCTTTTACATAAGCGGTTCACTGTCGGACCTGGACCGCTCTCTATGTGAGACGAGGATGTAAGTCTGAGTCTCACTGATCCTTTACAGGACTTCGGTCCTTCAATTGATTGACTCAAACCAGCTGAGCTTGCTCAAGAAGCTTAGCGGAACGTCAATAGCCTTATACTGTGTTGCCGAGGTGCCATTGTAGGTCACATTTATACATTTCTTCATCTAAGTATAACGTGTAACGGAGTCATCAATGCAGGCTCTGCACAACGGACAATCACACCTATAAATGAAGTGTTCATTTAACGGGCAGTCCATTTACCAACAGGTAGGTTATCTACTTGGTTCGTCAATTATAATTTAATACTATATAAACTGTTATAAAACTACCCGCAGAAATCGTGGCACTAGTTGGCATAGCAACAATTTATAAAAGAGTAAATCATGCGAAGGTCAGCCATCTATCACAGTCGCCATGGCTATTGGCTCCTCAAGGGCGGATCATACGGCGAGTGAATGCATAGACCCAGCCTAGCGTGTTACATCCCTTTAAAGAGTTAGTCAAGTGATCATAGATTAGATATTTTGGGTTATAATCGTCTATTGATGAAAAATTATTCGGGAAAATTTTAGTGATATTATGACAAATAGATTTAGGAAACTAAATAAGGTTGAGGTTATATTTAGGTTTTAAGGTCCAACCAACCAAGGTGCTACAAAAAAAACCACCAGTCTAATAGGAGATTATTTATACTGTGACGAAGGTTTATTGTGATAAATCTTCGTTGCCATTATTATAATTTTGAAAACAAGTACATCGGTGAATTACTTTGAATAAAGAATATTTAAATTCAAAACGATAATTAATAGATAAAAGAAAGAGTACAGCTATATATTTCATAAATAACGTTTCTACTTTTGTTTTTGTGCAGTTGGAAAACAATATAATAATTTATATTGAATTATCTTTATGGATTTCACGGCAGAATGCGCGCCATTCCAGAAAATTCGCCATAAAATTCCCGAACTCTACAATAAGCTAATGATTATTCAATTTATGTGCATCTGTCGGGTTACACAAACAAAATGCAAGTTCTGTTTCTTCGGGTGCTATAGATATAGTCTAAGAACTAGCACAGTCAAGAGCAGATCAAGTTAATGGAAATAATAATGCAGAGCACGAAAAATAATGTTTATTTCTTACAAATACACATTTTCTCAGACTAAATAGATGCCTTATAATATTAGAATTAATTTACAATAAATAATTAAATTTACCTAAATAACCCACATTGGAACATTATAGTGGGTCTACGCTCCTTATCCTCTCACTTAAAAAGAAGGATGCCTGGCCCTCCAGCTGAAAACTATGAATTAATTTAATTTAAATAAAAGTAATTTTTAAGCCTATTGCATTTTATAATATTTAAAATTGTCAAATTAAATACAAAATATTTTAAAACGTTTACAATACTTTATTTCAGGCGACTCAATAAAATACATAAAAGTGACCTAATTTATAGTGTATAAAATACTTTTCTTTTATATAAAGGAGTTTTAGACTTCGATATAACATGTAAAGATCAGCTAAGTCTAAGCTATCTTTAGTGATTCTAAAACAGAAAAAAAAACGAGGAGGTTTTAGATTTAATTTAATTTAGTTTTTATTTGTATTTTATATTGGTTTTGGTAGAAACACATTACTATAATGTGTATAAAAATAAATTATACTTCAAACAGAAAACAAATAATTATCTCAGCACAATTGCGATCGATTAGAGTGTGAATTAAATTGACATTTACTTACAATACTTATGACAAATACTGACATTAATAATATATTTATTATATTATTTTTTTTTGGTATATTTAAATAATCACTACGTAAATTATTATTATTAAATTATACTGTTCAGTCTGACATCTCTAATGAAAACTGTAAACTATATTAATTGCTAGCTCGTCTAATTGATTGATAATTGTTATAGCTAAATGTATTTTTTAATTTTATTGTTGCATGCCATAATAAAAGCAATACACTGATACTACCATTAATATAAACAACTTTTACCGTGTATTACGCAATAAATGATTTATTATTATTATTATTAAGGACTAAATATCTAATTAAGCTCCTTGTTAAGAAGTCGCACTTGAGTTTGGTCAGAAAATTTACAAAAATAGTCAAACTGTCAACTAACTCCTAGACTACGAGATGCATAGAGAAAATGAAAGCAATAATTTATACCCCATTACGGATTCCGTGCAAGTCACTAGTTTCGATACAAGAAAGTTTTCTGCCATCCTAAAATGAACTTAACTATCTGTTTGTTAGAGTTCTTTTCTAGTTGCTAACAAGATTAGTTTTTCGGAACGGCGTTATTGATATTTGATCCTGTCTAGTGGATTCATGTTTGGGAGCTTTGTTTCATATTTTTAGATTTATACCTTTAGAACTACCTTCTTTACATTTGTATATAGTACTTTCAGTGTTATTTATAGAGCAAAAGGAATATATTTTATCGAAAGGCGATGCAACGTTTTTTAATCCGACCCCTTGCTCTTACACTATTACATTTCACATTTCTTCCGTTTATTTTTAGTTTTATTTGGCTATAGAAATATTAAAAATACTGAATTCTTTCTTTTTCATAATGATCGTTGACGAAACCATCAGACTACTTATATTGTTAACAGATAATAGTACTACGTAGAATATGCTAAAAATATACTTCAGGCATAGATGGATACATACATCTGATAGTGATCGTTAATAAATGAAACATTATCACTCTAAGCCTGCCAACCCGCATTGGAGCAGCGTTGTGGGCCTGACCTTGTAGTGGGCCGTTAATAGGCTGATAATGATGATGATGATGATGAGGGAGCATGAAGTCGGTGCCAGCCAAGTTTAAGGAACATTTATTTTACGTAGTAAAGCAGTTTGTGGGTTCTAGGAAACGTACTTAAAGTAGAAACCTTGGCTGGCACCGACTCCTAGATATGCTTAAGTAAATCAAAGCAACTAAATGACACAGTAATTTTTTATTTTTTAGTGCGTTTTGAGTCGGTTCTATTTTTTGTTAAAAATTTTTATTTCTTACTTTTTAGTGATTTATTGCCACGTAATGTATTCGTACTATACTGCCATAGTATACGGCACTAGTAGCCAAAAAGCTACCGATGCCGGGACAAAAACCGAAATCGCTGTAAGCGTACCTCCAAAATTTCAAGAGTTCCTTCAATTTCCCCAGGATATTATCATCAGATCCTAACATGATGACAATGGGACCACCTTGGATATATGCCCTTTCTAATAAAAAATAATCATCAAAATCGGACAACTCTGTAAAAAGTTATGCGTGGTCATACATAAATATATATATGTCGAATTGAGAACCTCCTCCGTTTTTTTTCGTCGGTTAAAAAGTTGCAAAGTTCTTTTAAGTAGTCAAAATTGTACAAAGTACAGATAATAACTAAATTAAGCCTAAAACCGCCTCGACTCCACTGCTACGAGACATAGTGCTTAATAACTTAACTGTCCCCATACTATGCAATTTAAAACTACCCCACGTCCATCCTTTTTATTTCATACAAATTAGTCAAAGTCCAATCGCATATAAATACTTATGATTTGTACCATTTATCTTTAGTATAAAAAAACTTTTACAAAATTTTATTAAAGATTCTTAAAATATAGGTCTATTGCTATACGTTCACATAATTTTTACTAATAAAAAAATAAATACTAAAATTATATCAAGGAATAAGTCACATGTGACTCCTGAATATGTGACTCATTGGACAGTGAAGTTGTTAAGCAGTATCAACATTTCATCTTTTGTAATTATATTAAAGCTGAAAGTGAAAGTCATCTCATGTTCCTACTATAAGCAAGTATGCCTACAATAGGTTAATAGGTAAATATGGTATATTGTATTACCTACAATAAGTAAATATGGAATATGAATGAAATGAATATGTATATTGCATCGTCATGCCTTTAGAATGTAGCAGGGTTTTAAGGGTCCAAACGCTGGACGATTCAAGTAAAAAACGTAATTATATTTTTTTATTATTTAATTTTGCGCCATATCTCTATATAAGTCGCCATTCACTTATTTTACGACAAACACTGTTAAAGATTAACTTTAAGGGTCTCTAGCGAAGCCTATTTGGTAAAAAAGACATGATTTCTCGTGACATTCTGTGAAAAATATAACAATATTATAAAAATATATGGTAGGAGTAGAAGCTGACAAGCTTTTAATTTCTATAAAATGACAAAGGTCCGGTAATAACCATGCTGTTGGTTTAGATAATATATATATATTCATATTTACCTTAACTTGGTGGACTTTGTTTTATTTTTTAATATTAGAGAAATCATACAAAAAACATACATTTAACTAAACTACTCCTTTTTGGAAGTCGGTTAAAAAATAATACCACGCGGACGATATCGCGTCTACAAATCATGTATGTATTTTTTTAGTAATTAAAGCTTGTCCTAAAAGCTTTTATTACTCAGTCGAGAATCGAACGTGGAATATCTTTCTTACTTACTGGGTGAGTACTAACTCCGGCGCAATAAATATCGCTTTAAATCTTAAAAGATTCGCAAATCTACCAAATCTCTCAATTTCGAAGCATCTTAAATTCTTAACGTATCAAGAGCCTTTAGAGCTTTTAAAGCCAGACTGAAGCACCGGCTCAAACCTTGCTCAAACACATCAAGAATCGAATTCGTTTTTTATTCCGCCAATCATATTTTATAACTTTTTATTTATTGCTGACTTCCCATAACTTCAATAAAATAACTGGAAGTAGCTTTTTTAGACTTCATTCGGTAAGGGCGTGGTGTTTGCGTTGGCCGCGACAGTTTTATAGTTACTTTGTCCGTCTGCAAAGTTAGTCACGACTAGGGCTGTCACTTTTCACGTTTTTATAGTTGAAGGAACACGAAGTGGACACATAATATTTAGACGAGAACTGTAACAAAGCAGGACATACACGTTCTATTATGCGTTGCTTAGGAACCTGAGGCAAATGGGTAGATATTAACTCATATTATTGCCTATAGATTGGAACACAGTAATGTTACGTGGCGTCTGAAATAAGTTGCCAAGTAATACCAAATTAAAAGTAGCAGAAAAACGAGCCTGAAAGGACATTCCAGGTTTTAGCTTCTTATTTTTGGGCATATGTTCAATACTTTAATATTCTATAACGGACAGAAACAATTTTTGAGTTTAATTTTTAATGAATTTTAATAGATGAACTATTGTCAGATTATGCTGGTGCAGCAACCCTAATTGTGGCGTATTTTAAAGTTTGTTGAAAGAGGATTATTTTATTACTTGCAATCTGTTGCAAGTCTTTTGTCTCCGCTTTCTAGTTCAAGTATTAATTCAGCGAGATCAGAATTGACGTCTGTTATATTCATTCAAATGAAATGTTTTTGCTAAAGTTTTGAGTACTTTAATAAGTCTAACGGTTTTATACACCTTCTGTTTTATAGTTGCTCAGCGTTGAGTTCAGCGAAATAACTCCAAGTAGTATGCATCTTTTTATCCCTCGTAGTAAAAGAGATTTTTATATATTTAACGTGTGTATCTGTATGTGTAGTAAAGAAAATAATTATAAAAGTTTTATTCGTTTCGATCTTCATGGTGCATAGTAAAAAATAGTGCATAGTTTTCTTGAAAAAAATTTTTTGGTATTTTATTTAACGATGCCTTAGGAAAACAGGTAGATGCAGGTGTCAGCTAAAAATTAAATTGGGATGATAAAAGATAAGAACTTTTTTTTTGTATGTTTTTCTGTTTGTTTGAAACCCTTGGAACTAATTATTTTTTTTATCGACTATAAGTCGGCTGTTGACTGCTATCACACCTGACGTTTAGTGATGATGCAGTCTAAGATGAAAGCGAGCTAACTTGTTAGAAGTGGGACAAAAATCCATACCCTTTTCGGTGTCGAAAATTCATTAAAATCTGTAGCAATATAGGCTTTGTTTCATCAAAATCAAGATAAGGAAAAAAGTTATCCAAAAAACGAAACTTTATGCAGATGGAATCGCGGGCCTCAGCTAGAGTTTAATAAATGTCACTATAAAAATATTTTATTCGCCTAAATGGATATAACTTTTTGTCAACTTGTTTTGACATAAAACATGGAAAAAAGTGGAGCCAATAAAATAAAACAAACAATAAGGTTTTTACGAGAAAAGTATGCTTAATCGAGTTACGTGTCTACGTCACGAAGAAAACAGTTTTGTCTCCAATTTTTTGTATGAAAGCCATTTATTCTAATTAGTGTACATCATTTTAGTAACTTGGGATATAAATAACGTTAATTAAGTATGAGTTTAATGTTTGGGAATTGTTTAAGTTGTTTCTTTATTATATTAGGTGCTTTTTGTATATTTATAATTTAGTTTGTTAAGACTTTTTTCTTTGTTGTTTGTCTATTAAGAAAAATAGTAATTATTGCGTGGATTTAATGGTCTAAAAAACTATCAAAGGCATACACAATAAGTATCTTTATAGTTAGGATCGTGAAAAGTGAATTCGGGAGATAGCTTTAAAAACACCGATTGAACTTTAAGGAACTCTAACGAAGGGTTGTCGCAAACTAAATGTGATTACTTATTTTCAAACTTACATTTTTTCAAATTCTTAACAATGTTGATTAATACAAAATTATATACAATAACCATTATTAAGAAATTTATAATAGAATGTATAAGAAAACCTGGTAGGCAATGTCCTGATAGTATTCAATAAAAAATAAAAGATAATATAATTTAATTAAGTGTGAATTTATCTATAAAATTTGAAATGTGTAGCAACTAAAGTAGACGTTAAATCAACCGATGCAGCCTATACAGAATGCCTGATGAGATGTGATGAGATAAACAGGCCATCAATCACTCACTCAAACAGATTTCAACGTGTATTTACTCGAATAATGAATAAATTGGCGGCCTTTCAAAACTACTGATTAATGTGATAGCCGTCATATGTGTAGAATGTATTATCATAACGTATTCTATATTTATGGTGGTCTGAGAATCTGTTGCGTGTCCGAATTATCATAAACGTGTGGATGAATATTGGATGATTTATGATTTATCCTTCTTAAAATACTAATATAGTGATGCTATGTTGTGATTTAGTTTTCAAAAGCATCCTGATTGAAAAAAGAAACATGTTAGTTTTACAAAATAAAGTCTTTAAACTATTGTCGCATTATATGCATAGCATAAATATTATTATGCAGATAATGTAATTTATAATAATATTTGTAAAAATATTTATACAAAACAAAAAGTTGGCTTAATAGCACTATTTATAAATCCAGAAAAGCTGGATGAAAATTGAACTGAAAATTTTTACGTTGATCGATTATGGTCCCTGGAATAGTGCAGGCTATATTTTATAGCCATATTCCTTTGGGAATAGCTTCAACTACGAATAAATACATCAGGAGCTTGACTTATCAGACGATTACCTAAACATAATTATGTAGGTAATGGTATTTCGAAACTTTATTCATTAGTAAAACGTTCTATACTTTGCTTGTGTGAAACACCAATCAAAAATTAAACATTCTGTTAGTTTAATAAGGAAAGAATTTACGCTTATCCGTTTTAAAACACTTAAAACCCAATAAACAAGTCCTTGTGACACATATTAACCATTTAAAACCGTATATTATCCTCGGAGTAAGGAAAATGGCCCGAAAAATCCAATATGTCAGCCCCAGAGCAATATATAAGACACAATGCAACCTTGTCGACTCCAAGCTGCAAGAATTAATACCAGCACGGCCTTGAGTGCGTCTTGCTACAATATCGCGAATATATTGAAATTTTGTCGCCTCTTTGTCAGCGAAAGGCGATAGAATTTCATTTCAAAGGAAATATAACGATATAAATTCTAAGCAGCCAAGTTCGATAACGACCAACAGACGATGATTTCAGTGTACGTACATGTTTATTTACATGAATAATCTAAGTTAGTTTAGTCGTATTTAAAAAACCAAGTATTAATTGTTTTTCATTTTTAACCGACGAAAAAAAACGGAGGAGGTTCTCAATTCGACACGTATATTTTTACAGAGTTGTCCGATTTTGATAATTCTTTTTTTATTAGAAAGGGCATACTTCCAAGGTGGTCCCATTGTCATCATGTTAGGATCTGATGATGATATCCTGAGGAAATTAAAGGAACTCTTCAAATTCTGGAGGCACGCTTACAGCGATTTCGGTTTTTGTCTCGGTATCAGTAGCTTTTTGGCTACTAGTGCCGTATAATATGACAGTATAGTACGAGTACGTTACGTGGCGATAAATCACTAAAAAGTAAGAAATAGAACTTTTAACAAAAAATAGAACCGACTCAAAACGCACTAAAAAGTACTTGGCTGGCACCGACTTCATAGATATGCTTACGTTAATTAAAGCAACTAAATGACACAGTTATTTTTTACTTTTTAGTGCGTTTTGAGTCGGTTTTATTTTTGTTAAAAGTTTTGTGTTTTACTTAGTGACTCTACCACCGGTTTGGAAGGCAGATCCTGCGGAGACGAACCGGCAAGGAACTCAGCAGTTGCTTTTTTTTTAAATCAATTTTACAATTTGTATTCTAAAAATTACAATTTTGGTTATCGCGTCTTGTGTGTAGCAAGAACAGCTGATTGCTTTCAAGTACCTTTGTAGTTAATAAAGTCATTAATTTTATAGTAACCTTTACTTAGTAAATGGCTTTTAACACATTTTTTAAATGTTACTAAAGGCAAGTCCAGTACTTCCTTTTGGATGAGATTATAAAATCGTATACTCAGTCCCACAAATGATTTTTGCACTCTGCTCAAGCGCAGTACCGGGGAAACTAATTTATGACTCTTGACTAGAGAGTCATTTGTTAGTACCTATTTTCCGTTTATAATGGCTGATATTTTGTTTAACAAAGACCTATATATAACAAAGACCTGATATTTTGTTTACCTCATATCTCTTCTGTTTTGTTGGCTTGTATAATATACACGATCTAAAAAGGCCTGTTATATCAGTCAGGTAAACCAAAAATCGGGTTTCCAAAACTAGGTTTTCCAAATAGGTCAGTGTGTAACATTAGCTAATGCTACGGCTCGGTACGGCACGGGCACGCCGCCGGCCAATCCATCTCCGTATAGGGGATGCTGGTTATATTGATACGGTTTTGATATTTTTACTTCGTTTCGTAATTCACCTGATTTGTTTTTGCACTGGAAGTTTTTTTTAACCTCTGACGTGTCTGTGTGTGGTGAATGTAGCATAGTAAGTTTTTTTTATTTAAAAGTCAGTTTCCTGGTTCTTCGGTATATTAGATGAAAATCGGCCCAAAATGGCCGCCGTTACAAACTAGCGGATTACATATTTTTTCAAAACCTGCTCCCAAATACACTCTAAAAGTTAAAAATCCAAGACGGCCGCCACGAAAAATGGCGAATTTTGTTGAGGAATTCTTAAGTTTTTAATTTCATCTTCTTTTACTTGATATTGTTTATTTTTTCCCACTAAAATTAGATTATGTAAAAACCCATATTAAACCATGTCTTTTCTTGAGTTGATAACAAAACTTCATTGCAACCAAGGTAGCACGACATAGTATCGCCCTGTGTTCGTGAACCTGAGACGTATAATATATATTTATTAGTCTCGTCAAACCGATAACTATTCTCTTCCAAGTATTATCACTTATAATAATATGCGACAATACTTTCATAGACAAGTTCAGACATAAAATCTCTCGTACTCGGAACTGTGTTATTTTACTCCTTTTCTGTTTTAAAAAAGAATCTGCCCGGCAGTTGGTGTTGTTACAACGCTGTGCCTCAAAAAACACGAATCATACACACATAGAAAACACTTTAATCTTGGTTATTAATTAGTGATCGCTAGAGTAAATAATTATTAACACTCTAACCCATCAACATGACCGCGTAGTAGATCTAAGCTCTAACTGACTCTAAATTCCCTCTCCTACATGGAACTTGACTTTGCAGTGAGCCATTAAAATTATATTGAGGATGATATACAAATACTCGGTCTGTACAACAAAAGTTCCTACACATACACAGACTTTTATAACTGGATACACAAGCGACGAGCAAGTCCTCAACAATTATAACACAAACAACCGGTACGATCCGTCTACGGTACGGTGCCCATACGGTGGCCTACTTCAGTTGACCCAGTTCGCACCTGGGCACCCGCGCCACCCGCCCGCTGCAGGACATTGCATAAGTCCACATTATTAAAACCTAATGTTATGCCTATTTGACAATCTCTCTAGCGCAGTTGGGTACCCTTTGGATTATAAAAGCCTTTTGAATATGTATAAGCCTTTATAGTTCCACGGTCCACCAAAACCAATGGGTTCAATCCCCTCTCGCTAGACCATTGTCCTATTCGATCCTAATATAGTCTGTATGAGTAATTAAATGGGAAGGGGAATATTCATCAATGTAGCAATTGTTTCTTTTTAAAAACGATTGAAAGAAGTCTCTATATTTCTCAAAACTGTCCTCCTTCCAAGTCACTGAATGTCGTCTTAAATAGAGGCGATGTATTTAGTGGCGATACCTACCATCAAGTGCGATCGCTGTTTGTTCCTTTTCGAGCTTTTTTTAACACTGGAAAATACGTTAACGCATCTCTCCATATAAAAGGGTGAAAAATCCCTAAATCTAGCCTAATGTGCTTGTAATATTAATGTCATGAAACTATTTAATTTAATGTATTTTAAATTGCCATTTAAAAATATTTCATTGCACAGCTTTTAGGAAAAACGATTAAAATTTAACAGAGTTTCATTTTCTGACAACGACTGAATTATTTAATAGGCCAGCAAGTTGGCATTCTGTTTTTTCTGTCAGTTGAAGATTTAGGTACTGGTAAGTACCTATATATATGTACTGGTAACTAAATAAAAAAAGATGTTATTAACGGCTTTCTGACAATTCAATGGACCTTGTTAAATTTTGAAAAGAATATTCATGAGAGCCTTCGAATCAAAGATTTTATTTGTTCCCTGAAAGCGTCTGAAAAATGCAAAGGGCTTTTCACGGAGTCCTTGAGAGTTTCCACCTCTTTTCACGAAAGGGCAGATGCGGGAACATTTCATTTGAATTCTCCCTATAATCCGGAAGGTCCAAGGTTGGGTTTCGGTACCAAATAAAGTTCCGTGCTGTGCTTTATAAATGGTGTGTTTTTTACTATATTTTATGTATGATACTTCATAACATTTCTATTCAAATACTTGGCTGATCTTTTTAAATTTTAGATAATAAAAGAATAATTTTGAAATAATAAAGAGAAATACCTGAAGTTCATATACTATCAAATTGTATCACGAAAACGCTTTAGAAAAGATTTTATTATTAAGATGAAGATGAAGAAGTAAGATGAGATTATTTAATTCGAACGATCTAATTGAAGTTTTAGCGATTTTTTTTATGTAAAACTATTACATATTATTTCTACCAACTTTTTAAAGTAAAATAATAAACATAAACATAACATTTCCTTTTTAAATTTGGTTGGACAAAACACTTTTATCTAGATACGTGCTTGTCTCATCTAGGTATATTATTACGAGGTTACCTAATATTACCTTATTCTCTGCCGTGCCTTAAGCCTAATTTGTCGGGCCCTCTCACCCTTTACTTACGAATACGTTGATTAAAATACAACCACACAGTTAAAAGTAGAGCTGTAACTTTCAAGGTACTCTCGGTAAAAGCAAAGTGGCGAGCGTAAATAATTCATACCGTACATTTTCACTTACAAACATGTAAATATGAACTCAAGCACGAGTTTGTGGCTAACTCAAATTAAAGCCACGTAACTTTCACAGCAATGTGTATAGAGTAAACGGACCGACCACGATTTTATACATAATTATTTGAGCACGAGATTTTTATTTCTTACGCCAGTTTCACAAGCAGTCGGATGTTTTACTGTATTATCATTATTGTCAGCTTATTACCAGCCAGAGCATTTAGCCAGAGCCATATTAGAAAATTACTATTAACTCATTTAGTTTGTTCATAGTTAGGATTTTTTACTTAGAAGGTAATGCCTTAAGCTGGAGCTATTGTCCGGTGGTCAGAAAATGTGGCCATCAAATCAGGCTCTGTGCTCGGGTTCTAGACTGGGCTATTAAATATCGCGTTTTTCGGAGACACTCTCAATAGCAAAGAAGCATTGTTACATACCATTTTTATTGGAGTATATCATATATTAATCTACTCAGTTCCGGTTAATGTTACTAACATCTGATAGTAGCTAGCTATCGTTGTAGCGTGGTGGGTCTAAGCTGAAAACACCTTTTTTACAACGAAGCCAAATTGCACCCTCAGGAGGGCATTAAAAACTGGCGCAATAATCTATTACATAATGACTGAAAAGTTCATAGAAATCTCAAGGGCTTTCAAGAGGGGTGATGGCCAAGACTAAACACAGCTACTCAATACGGCTTTGACCGCTTATTAGATGACTCAAGTATTGGTAAAAATCTCAATTAATCTTACCCCAAGATTTTTATATATTTTTTGTTTCAATTACTTTTTCCTTTTTTGTCTTATCGTAATCCGGTAAAAGAGACGATATCTGAGCATTCAGAAATTCATAATACAATCTCATTTCCATACACCTGAGCGGCCGGGTCAAGGACTGGGTATATGGGTTACAAAGAGCCGTACCAACTCAAAACAGGCCTCATTAATGTAAAATCAGTTTCTTACTAAACGTCTGAATCGATAAGATGCAACTCTTCCTTGTTCCAATGCAACGAATATGCGACTGTAATGTTAGGGGTGTAAGAAACAATTTCAATCGTGCACGACGCTGTCATTTCCGACTTTTGTATTCTAATTCCTTTTATACCGGGACAAGGTTACGTTAGAGAGGGACGCTTGCATGGGGGAATGTCGCCGGTGTGAAGGGGATGTCGAATGTAGGAATGCAAGGCTGCCGGTTCGAGGTACAGTGACCTGACCTAGTTGGATGTGCAGGCTACGGTGTAAATATTGATTCAACACAACCTGTTGCTGGGGCTGTTGGATCTTTCGAAGGCACCGGGACTTACAGCTCATCTGCTATGAAAAAGGTTGAGAATTAATTAGGACGTGTACATTGTAAGTTTTCTCGCTTCGCTTTCAAAATAGAAATGCTGTTTCTAAGGTCTAAGCCAGCTATTGTTTAAGAAATGTTTTTCTATTTTTACCCTCGAGGAATCTGTTAACAATTTATTTATTTTGTGTGCAAAAACCATCGACTCCCAGCTGTTAACATTCAAGCCTGACAAAAAGCATTCTCAGGAGTTTTCGATTCTAATATCCATTTCATTGAAAAATCTTGACACTAGACTTTGCAATTAAGTAAATGTTTTTCATACAATCAGAGTAGCGTTGGTGTTTGAATTGCAGTTTAGCTTTTTAGTTTTTAATTATTTCTAGATTAAACTAACTTTCTCATAATAAAGTCAGCTTCTATTCAAATCAGGTATATCTGAAAATTGGTAAAAGCTTCAGAGGTTTTAAATAATACTGTATAGTTAACTTCGTGATCAAGTAATTAATAAAAAAATCAATCAAGCCACTTTCTAGTTTTATCATCTTATTCTATGGTTTTTGTTAACTCGTCAACAGTAAATCATTTCACTCTTATACTAGAGTGTTTTTGCAACCTTTTTAATAATTATTTCTATTAAAATGTTGTAATACCAAAATTTTTATTATTTGATTCGCTAAAAGCACTTTACTACCAACTTTAAAAGTCCTTTTTAAAGATTTAGTCTAAATGCGTGATTAATGTATGGCCACCCCATTCAAGATTCTTATTGATTCGTATCCTTTCATAAAATGCGGATTAAGAGATTTTTTTTCAAATCTGTATTGGCGAATAATTTTAATTATAAAAATTGAATTAAGTTTACTGTAAGGTAAGGTTAGTATCTTAATAATTTATTCCTTAGTAGAACCACAGAATTCATAATTGTGCAGAACATAGTGTTCTAAGAACAGGTAGCTGCAGTCTTCAGTTGCTACTGCCTTGACACGGTTCCACGAAATGCCAGCGGCTTGAAGTTAGTCTTAATTGGGTTCTTGGAAACCTTTACCGATCGGCAAAGACTGTTCCTAGTATGCTGCCTTCAACACCAATGTTACAGTATCAAAATCAAAAATATCTTTTGACGTTATATTTTGTGGGGGTTTCTAGGCCTGTAGGGGTCCTAGGTTTCCCTACTTGCAGGGCTCGCTGCTTGTTTGTTGAAAATAAAAGATCACTTGTATCGTGGTGTATCAGTGAATGTTTATTTCAGACCTTAACCTATATTTATACTAATATTTACAACCAATCACAATTACGATAAATCTTAACCACTAATTACGTCTACTTTATTACCAATAATATTAAACTTAAAACTAAACATCGAATTCGTTTCCGTGCCCTGCTGCTGCCGGTCGCGATGACTTCCGAGCCGTGTCTCCGAAAGCTTACATTTCAATATATATACTGCGCGTACGCCCCGCGCGCCATTCAGTCGTCGTTCGCCGAGGAATACAGTCGTTCGTCGCACGCGTGACCCGCACCGGCCGCCACACTCCACGCGCGGCGCGAAAGGGGACACCGTCAACGCTGGATGTTCGTCTTCCTGACTTCTGTATCTGGTGCTTGGAGAATCTTCAGCTGACGTCTGTGAATCGCCAAGGGAGTCGTCTGTGCGTGTGCCAGTGTTGTGTACCATCCGTGCCAAAATTATATATATATATATATATAGTGTAAACGCTTTTGTGACCACATCATGCCATTATTATATAGTAGTGCTCTGTAACCATGTAACCATCAAGTGCCATGACTATATAATAGTAACTTGCTAGGTATCCATCAAATCTGTCACGTAGGCAGGTAGGTCAAAAATAAATTTTCTTCTTGTGTTTTCTTTATCTCTGATCCCGTCCTGTATTCCTTTGTCCCATATCGTCACGACGGGCAGGCGAGACGGCGCGTGATGTCACGGGACGTGTGTGGAGCTATTTAGTCGTAAGTATTTAGGTAGGTAGGTAGGTATTGGTAAGTATACACCTACATTACCCCCCTTCAAGCGAAGCGTACGACCTTTTTAACCACACGTCCGCTTCTCGTGACGTATCCTGTAGGTATAGCTGTAGACGTAGGTACAGGAACGAATCCAGGATCTTTATTTTTGTTCTTTGTTACTGTAGGTTGCACGTTTTCTTTAGAGACATGACCTGTGCTTGTATTGCTATCTCTTTCTTCGTCTTCGTTCAGTAGGTATGCAGGCTTTAGTCTATCTGTAGATACTATCGTTGTTCGCAGCGGTAGCTGAATTTTGAAGTATTTCTCGTGACGCTTTAGTACTTCGTAGGGTCCGTCGTACGGGGGTGTCAGCGGTGCTCGTACTGTATCGTTTCGTACGAACACATGCGTACATGTTGCTAGGTCCTTGTGTACGAATGTAGACCTTGTTGCTGGGGATCGCTCTGTAGGTGATAGCGATGCCATTGTTTCAGTTAGCCTTCGCACGTAGTCTGCATCCTCTATTTTCGACTGTGTAGGTACGAGAAAGTCGGAAGGTATGCGAAGCGTTGTTCCGTAGGTCATTAGCGCAGGACTCAGGTTGTCATCTCTCAAGGCGGTTCGTAGGCCGAGTAAAACAGTAGGTATTTCGTCTGACCATGTCGTAGTTGCCCCGCGAGCTATGAGCGATGCTTTTAGTGTGCGATGCAATCTTTCTATTTTTCCGTTCGCTTGCGGGTGGTAGGCTGTAGTACGTATTTTCGTGATTCCCCATCTCTTCATTAGGACGTTGAATAGCGCCGATTCGAAATTCGATCCGCGATCGCTGCTGAGTCTCAATGGTACTCCGAATCTCACTATCCAGTTATCATACAGAGCTTTAGCGACGGTTTCTGCTGTGGTTTCTTGTACTGGTACTACTTCGGGCCATTTGGTGCATCGGTCGATGATAGTGACGCAGTATTTGTATCCGTTCGACAGTCTTAGAGGTCCGATAACGTCGATGTGAATGTGTTCAAAGCGCTGAGATGCCGGGAATTCTGCTAGTGGTGTGACTACGTGTCGATGAATTTTGCTACGTTGACAGTCGATGCATGTTTTTGCCCATGTTGCTACTTGTTGATTCATGCCGGGCCAGAAGAACTTTGATGCCATCTGTTTTCGTGTTGCTCTTACACCAGGGTGACATAGCCCGTGTTGTGCTTTGAAAGCGACGTAACGGTATGTCTTGGGTAGGTACGGACGAATAGACGATGTTGAAACTTCGCAGGTGATTGGCTTCTTGATACCTGGTAGTGTTATTTCCGCGAATTTCAAGTTGGTTTGTTTCTTTAAATTTTGTAACTCGATGTCGTCAGCTTGGTCTAAGGCGAGCTTCTCGTAGTCGAGTGTTTCTGTTATTTTCACCTCTTCTATTCTTGATAGCGCGTCTGCTACTGGATTCTCTTCGCCCTTTATGTATTTTATGCTTGTGCAGAATTGGCTGATGAAATGCAGTTGACGTTCTCGACGTGGTGTGTCGCTGCTGCTCGCAGGTCTATGTAGTGCGTAGGACAGAGGTTTATGGTCGGTATACACAGTTACTTCGCTGCCTTCTATGAGTCTTCTGAAGTGTTTTACAGCTGTGTAAATCGCTAGTAGTTCGCGATCATACACACTGTAGCGTCGTTGTGTATCACTCATGCTCTTCGAATAAAATGCTAGTGGTTTCCAAGCGTTTTCGATCTTCTGCTGGAGAACTGCGCCTATGCTGTGTTCGGAAGCGTCTGTCATTATAGTTAGTTCTCCACCAGGAACAGGATAGCTCAGCGTAGTTGCCTCTGTGATGCTTTGACGGCATCTTTCAAAGGCTTCATCAGCTACTGGTGTCCAATCAATGGGTGTTTTATCGTTCTTTTTCTTGTTGTGAAGAAACTTGTTGAGCTCGTGCTGGTGGTCTGCTTGATGCGGTAGGCAGTCGCGATAGAAGTTGAGCATACCAAGGAATCGACGCAGCTCGACGACGGTCTTCGGCTTCGGGTATGTTGATATCGCGTCGACTCGTTCCTTGGGTGGTTTAATTCCTCTTGCTGAGACTTCGTACCCCAAGAAGTTGATAGTTTCTTTACCAAACTCGCACTTCTCTATGTTCAGTGTTACGCCGTACTGGTTTAGGCGTTTTAGGATTTGATGTAGAAGTGCCTTGTGTTTATCTTCGTCTTCGGAAAAGAGAAGTATGTCGTCTACGAAGCAGAAGCAGTTGTCTATCCCTCTCAGCACCTGATGCATGAAGCGTTGAAAGGTTTGACTAGAGTTCCGAAGTCCAAAGCACATGACGTTGAATTCGAACAAACCAAACGGTGTAATTACTGCTGATTTCTGTGCATCTTCTTCACTGGCCATAGGTATCCAGTAGTACGCCATCTTGAGATCGAGCTTGGTGAAAATTTTCTTTCCATTCAGTGCGTACGTGAAGTCTTGTATGCGGGGTATTGGATATCTATCCGGCGTAGTGACAGCGTTCAGTCGTCTGTAGTCACCGCATACTCGTAGACTGCCGTCTTTCTTCTTCACTACATGAAGAGGGCTTGCCCAGGGACTCTTTGATGGTTTGCAGATCCCTTGTTCCACCATGCGATCAAATTCAGCTTTGGCGGCTGCGTATTTGTCGGGTGGTAGCGGTCGGGCACGGGCGTAGAGCGGTGGGCCTGTTGTCTCGATGTGGTGGACGACTTCATGTTTGACTGGTTGCTTCAGTGACATCGGGCGTAGGACATCAGGATATTGTTTCAATATTTCGTAGTACTGTTGCTCGGAGCTGATGATGCGTACTGATTCGATGTTATCGGATGTTATTGCAACGGCGTCGATGCTGAGCTTGGTAGTGTCGTCAATTAGTTTCTTCCTGTGTAGGTCCACCAAGAGCTTGTAATGCCGAAGGAAATCTGCCCCCAGGATTGAGTTCTTCACGTCTGCTATCACGAATGTCCAGGTGAAGTTACGCCGCAGTCCAAGGTTGAGCCTGATAGTTTTCTCTCCGTAAGTGCGTATAGGTGTGTTGTTAGCAGCAAATAACTTGTAGGCGCTTTCTGTTGTCTTCTTGTTGAATCTCGATGCAGCCCACACAGAAATGTCCGCTCCTGTGTCTACGAGGAACTGTTCGTTACTGGTGCGATCGTAGACACTTAGGCGATTGCTGGTACAAGGGACACCGACGTTCGCCACCGTCGGCGCCGAAGTTAGTTTTCCGACGTCTTCTTGTTGTTCATTGCGCACGGTGACTCGCAGCGTCTTGCTTTTTTGCCGAATTTGCAGTGGTATCGACATTCCCCATCCGGATCACCAGGCTTCTTTGTTGGTCTTGACGGCGATGGCATTGACCGTGAGTGCGAGCGAGAGCGTTGAAGAGAGGGACGGCGATAGGCGTCTCGGTGCGGTGCGCGGCCTCGTTCGCGCAACTCGGCAACCTCTAGCGAGAGCTTCTCTAGCAACAAGCATAGCTCTGCGTATTTGAGTTCTTCAATTTGTGCGTTTGATGTGGATGGAGATAATATTGCGACGGTGTTTTCCATGTTTTCTTCAGACTTCATCGGTTGCTATTTGTGGGTCTTGAGCGTGCTCTTCGTGTTCTTTTTTGAAAGTCTTGGGCTTCTTTTTGTTCTCTTCAGTCCGGGGGCTCCTTTGTGTTATTTTCTTTTAGTCCGGGGTCACCATTTGTGGGGGTTTCTAGGCCTGTAGGGGTCCTAGGTTTCCCTACTTGCAGGGCTCGCTGCTTGTTTGTTGAAAATAAAAGATCACTTGTATCGTGGTGTATCAGTGAATGTTTATTTCAGACCTTAACCTATATTTATACTAATATTTACAACCAATCACAATTACGATAAATCTTAACCACTAATTACGTCTACTTTATTACCAATAATATTAAACTTAAAACTAAACATCGAATTCGTTTCCGTGCCCTGCTGCTGCCGGTCGCGATGACTTCCGAGCCGTGTCTCCGAAAGCTTACATTTCAATATATATACTGCGCGTACGCCCCGCGCGCCATTCAGTCGTCGTTCGCCGAGGAATACAGTCGTTCGTCGCACGCGTGACCCGCACCGGCCGCCACACTCCACGCGCGGCGCGAAAGGGGACACCGTCAACGCTGGATGTTCGTCTTCCTGACTTCTGTATCTGGTGCTTGGAGAATCTTCAGCTGACGTCTGTGAATCGCCAAGGGAGTCGTCTGTGCGTGTGCCAGTGTTGTGTACCATCCGTGCCAAAATTATATATATATATATATATAGTGTAAACGCTTTTGTGACCACATCATGCCATTATTATATAGTAGTGCTCTGTAACCATGTAACCATCAAGTGCCATGACTATATAATAGTAACTTGCTAGGTATCCATCAAATCTGTCACGTAGGCAGGTAGGTCAAAAATAAATTTTCTTCTTGTGTTTTCTTTATCTCTGATCCCGTCCTGTATTCCTTTGTCCCATATCGTCACGACGGGCAGGCGAGACGGCGCGTGATGTCACGGGACGTGTGTGGAGCTATTTAGTCGTAAGTATTTAGGTAGGTAGGTAGGTATTGGTAAGTATACACCTACAATTTTCTAAATGCTTCGATGCTTCTGAGAATACAGAGCATGGATTCCAAGGTAACCTAGGATTATTCTGAAAGCAGATTTGACAAATAAGATTATTCTCTTAAAGAAATTTTCGATAGTAGGGAGTTGGAAAATCAATGACGTAACATTGCCTTGTCCAAAAATTACCACTGCCAACTACACATTGATGCTGGAGGGTGGGGTCCTCGCGTACACGGATTGAGGCCTTCATTGCTCCATAAAGATTAATTATGAAATCTCTAATACAGACCTCAAATATCTTTAATTAAGGAAGTTACTTACTTACTTTGTAAAAGACGCAGACGTATACATTTTCTCTCAAACCTCTGTGGTTATTTACGTGTATTTCTATTGTACTTCTTTTTTGTGTTAATTTTATTTGAGAAATAAATAAAATAATAAAAAACTTCTGTATTTGCTCATGTATACTATAATGATTGATATAAAGATATATAAAAGATATAATCAGAACAGATATAAATAGATATAATCATGACTAAATTAATGTGCCCTTTTGGTAAAAATACCTATTTTCTGGCGAATTTTCAAAGCAATAAGTATACCAAAAGTAGTGGACTGTTTTTGCAATTAGATATTAGGCGTTAGATGTTTAGAGCACATTTAAACATTTGTAACAGAGCTTGTTTAGGTACCTAAGTACTAGCAACATGCTATTATTGTCGCAAAGCAGCATTGTTGTGTTCCAGTTGGAAGGGCATGGTGGCCGGCGTAATTAGATGTGCATGAAGCATATACCTACGCCTCATGTTGATGAATACAGGGCGGCCCTTGTAAGTCTTGCATGTGTTGCAAATTGTTGATTAGATTAAGGCAAGTTTTTCCACTTACCATTAGGCAACTTGTCTAGTCCGTAATACTGCCACTATGTTGTTTAATGTTATAATTCTAAAAGCTCAATATGTTTGTTACAGCGTGGGTGCTCGGATGGCTGATGTGTAAGACGGTGCCCTACGTGCAGGGACTATCGGTGGCGGCGTCGGTCTACAGTCTAGTCGCCGTGTCACTAGACAGGTAAGCTTTCTATACATATATCCGTACAGTTCACCGATTTTTAACCATCTCCAACATTAGCGTCAACTATTATGGTCCTGTTGGATGCAGTCTTTTCGAATTTGAATCGAGCCCCTTATGAGGTTTGGTAAAGGAGTATCTTAAAAATATCTAATCGTTAAAAAATGTAGGCAAATTCTCGAAACTAATATAATAATATTTTGAATAATTGCGAATAAATATCGTAATTATCAATATTTTCATCAGGCTTTGATAATCACATGTAAAAATAGTTTACAATTTTTGCAACAAAGTTATCATAGTAATTAACGGTTGACGGCCTCTGTGACGCAGTGGTATGTGCGGTGGATTTATAAGACGGAGGTCCTGGGTTCGATTCCCGGCGGGGCAGATTGAGATTTTTCTTAATTTGTCTTGGTCTGGCTGGTGGGAGGCTTTCGCCGCGGCTAGTTACCACCCTACCGACAAAGACGTACTGCCAAGCGATTTAGCGTTTCGGTACGATATCGTGTAGAAATCGAAAGGGGGTGTGGAATTACATCCAACTCCTAACAAGTTAGCCCGCTTCCATCTTAGATTGCATCACCACTTAACATCAGGTGTGATAGCAGTCAAGGGCCAACTTGTAGTTGATAAAAAGTTCGATATCATAGGAAAACCACTTTCTCACGCCAATACAGGCATTAGCATTAATAACAGCCCTAACAAAAAAGCTATTTTATTATTAAAATATTAACAACTGAAACTCCCGTCATTGTGGTCGGAGTATGCCCGACTAGTTTCGAATGTACACGGGGTCCTCACTTATAAGCTTGCTTGTTCATGCAACTACAAAGTGAAACTACTAAGATGTTTTAACTACAAAATTGTAGCACAGATTATTAATGTATGTATGGATTATAAATGCTACTGTACCTAGAAAAAATAATCTTAGCGATAAAATTCACACGTAAATAAAGAAAGGACATTATTCTGTTTCCCTCTCAAATATAATAGCAGACGGCTATTATAACGCTCAGACCAAAGCCAATTAGTACCCTTCAACCTGTACCCATGTTGGTCTTGACCTCGTGCTACGTTCATAATTTGGAATTTTGGTCGGGTGGTAATTTTTGGCAAAAGAGCCAACTGTTCACTCGTGCCTTTAATTGGAGAGGTGCTTTATTTATGTGGATGTAATATTTAAGCGGGGTTAGCTGGGCCGAGTGGGGTCTTAACCGAAGGGTCTATGTTTGTACATTTTAGAAATTTGTTACTGGATTTACGGTTTATGTATTTGTCCTCTTTTAACAATTGGCTTCAAAATAGACTTATACAAAATAGACCGCGCTGTAATTGTCTATTAATATTATAATATTGAATAAGATTACATATAAAATTATTTTTATAAAAACAAAAAACCCGACTGCTTAGAAGTTATGAACGACCTTTCTATTGGCACCCATATTGCTAAGATAAGAGAAAAAAATACACACATCCCCCCTTTTTTCCTCATTTACAGCCGCTATTTTGAAAATTTATATAGCCTATGTCACTACCACAATTTTGACAAATTCAACGACACCTCACATGTCAAAATCCGTTCAGCCTTTTAGGCTGTAGCGCGTGCCGAAGAAATGGACATACATACATACGAGTACATACATACATACATACATACGCTCGAAAAACATAACCCTCCTTCTGACGCAGTCGGGTAAAAATAAGGGTAAATAAAAAGTATTACGCTTTTAATGGTATTAGTATACGTTAAGCCGTCGGTTCCGGTCATTATCACTAACATTTGATAATGATCGTTAGGAGTTAAAACATTTCACACAACCATATACTAATTCCATCAACCCGCTTTGAAGCAGCGTGGTGGATCTAAGTTACAAACTCTCTCACTTGTAAGGAGGAAGGCCTGACCCTGTAGTAGTTATTACAATAGAATTATAGTGATGATGATGATAAAAAGTCCCACCGCTCAAAACAAAAGCCTCCCTAATTTCCCTGAAAATCCCATTGATAAATTTTTGGCACGCAAGACCTTCGGTATGCCTCAATCGCATTATGGGGTTTTTATTATAATGGGGCCCATCGCGACGGGTCAAGGCGCGCCTGTGGGAACCGGGACAGCCTTGGCGGTTCTCAGGTGAACGGATTTGTCAAGAAGACGGAAGCCTTCGCGGTAAATTGATAAGGGCAAAGTTTGCATAGGATTCGTGGCGTACAAGTTAACTGATGCGCCTTATGTTATAATAAGATCAATTTCTGATATGGTTTATTTGCTGTGAGTTAAATGACAGCATTATTAGTGAAACCTCCACATAGAAAGTTTTTATCTACACATATAAATAAATTAATTATAGAATTCTTAACTATATTACTTCTCAGGTACCAGCCATAATGCTTGTTAGAAAGCTTTGTGAGGTTTGAAACTGATATACATTTTGTTTCGATTTTAAGATTTACAAATCTTTAAAATGTAACAAGATCCGGGCCTTAATCTGATTGGAAGCCTTTTAACTTCAAAAAGTTAACTTTCCTGTGGCACAAAATACTAGCCTCAGTAATTTACCCAATATTAAAATTAAGATTTCAAAATAATTACCTAGTGCGTCTTGTGGCAAAAGGCAACCATTTTCCGCATTTTAGCTTGTTGGCTTCAGTAAATTCTGCTATGCGTTGATAAGTCAGTTAGTCAGTTATCTTTTTATACATCTGTATTTTACGGCCCGGAAAGCTTGAACAAATTTCAATTACAGACTAGTACACCCAATTAGCAAACATCAAAATTTCAGCTAGAGACGACATTGCAGCTAAATATAAGCTACGAGTAGGTATACATTTATAAGCTCATAAACAGGTTCAAAATACGCGCGGAATTCAAACAAGTCAGTGAATGTAATGAAAATTTGTCTACGTGACTAGAATTAATTCCAGCATCTCTGGAGATTTACTCTCCGCAGTGCATTAAGCCATTCAAGTGAATATTTCCACGTTTTCAATGGATTCCATGCACTCGAATTGAATAGATGGTAGAAATTGTAATGGACGTAAAAATATAACACTTTAATACTTTTGAAAATATTAGAACAGATTTTTGGGTCGATTTATAATAACTGTAATAGTTTTTATTATTTTGTTGATCTTGAGTTTCGGCTTTTTGTCGTATTACACAACTTTTTTCTTTTTATTGTCCACAAGCTGGCCTTTGACTGCTATCACACCTGATGTTAAGTGATGATGCAGTCTAAGATGGGAGCGGGCTAACTTGTTAGGAGTGGGACGAAAATCCACACCCCAAACTTATACCGCGAGGTTTCACCTAAATATATCATATTTAAGCATCTCTGGGCCATTAACCCATTCAAACGAATATTTTCACTTTATCTATGGAATCCATAAATTAGAATTGAATCATCATCATCGTCATTAACAACTAATGTAGTCCACAGCTGGACATAGGCCTGTTTGAGGGAATTTCAAACACAACGATCCTGAACCTGAGGTCAGTGGCGGTGACAACATCAGACGTGTCGCTGGAAGCAACTACAATTGAATAGATGGTAACAATTGTAATGAGTGTATAAAAATATTATAACACTTACATACTTCCAATAATATTAGATCATATTTTAGCCCTAATTATTGCTTTTTTGACAATGCTTTAGTTTTAGTCTTTCGACTTATAATTATTACACAATTTACCCGGCCCAATTTCATCTGTATTGAATCGCGTTCCATTAATAATAAAATTATTATTATAAAAACAAAAAACTCAACTGCTTAGAAGTTATGAACTGAAAAGAGAAAAACAAGGATCACTATATCTATATAAAATTCTAAATGCTTCATGGTGCTGCAGGTGTGGAGAAAATAGTTTACTCCCTAGGAAAGAAAGACCTACCAAAACTTCGTTTGTCCCCGCCTGCAGCACCATAAAGCATTTAGAATTTTATATAGATATAGTGATCCTTGTTTTTCTCTTTTCAGTTCATAACTTCTAAGCAGTTGGGTTTTTTGTTTTTATAATAATAATTTTATTTGAGACTTTTTAGTTTTAATTTGTGGTATAGAAATGAGACGGTACACTTAGTACACTTTTTGTCATTTTTTGTTAAAACAGTAATATGAACATGATTTGATATTTATATTTTTGAAATGGTCTTTTTACGACCTTTCATTTGATACCCATATTGCTAAGATAAAAGAAAAAAATGCACACGTCCGCCCCTTTATCCCCCATTTACAGCCGCCATTTTGAAAATTCATATAGCCTATGTCACTTCTACAATTTTAAGACACCTCACATGTCAAAATCCGTTCAGCCGTTTAGGCTCTAGCGCGTGCCGAAGAAATGGACATACATACATACATACATACATACATACATACATACATACATACATACATACATACATACATACATACATACATACATACGCTCGAAAAACATTACCCTCCTCCTGACGCAGTCGGGTAAAAAGAAGAAGTAGCCTGTGTTCAGCCGCAGATTTTGATTCAACACTAAATAATATATATACATCTAATCGTTAATAGTAAGTATTAGTAACAGCTTTATTTTATTCATTAGGTATCCTTGTTATACAAGTTGGTAAACTTTGACGACTTCCGTGGCGCAGTGGTATGCGCGGGGCAGATTGAGATATTTCTTTATTTGTCTTGGTCTGGCTGGTGGGAGGCTTTCGCCGTGGCTAGTTACTACCCTACCGAAAGACGTACCGCCAAGCGATTTAGTTTCGGTACGATGTCGCGTAGAAACTGAAAGGGTGTGGATTTCATCCTCACAAGTTAGTCCGCTTCCATCTTAGATTGCATCTTCACATAACATCAGGTGTGATAGCAGTCAAGGGCCAACTTGTAGTCGATAAAACACCTTATTTATTTAATGTGTAGTATATACTTGTATGTATGTGTATATTTTATTAAAAATATTTGTTCTGTTTTAATAAGAAATAAGTGACGCGGAAAATAGAAAATATTTCTTCCACCTACTTTGTCAGCCACAAAAAGTAAATTTAACCTTAATGTAACGTAATGGATATGGAAGAAATATAAACTTAAAGCTACGTTCCATTTTGTGTCTGTTAGAAGCACACTTGATAATTAAATTCATAACACACGTCGGCCGTTAGTTGTAGTTAGTAACAGTCCAGTCACGTGTATAATTAAATCGGTCTACAGGAATAACGTTTACCTTTCGATTGTGACAGCTTTAGTGTTTTGTTAAATTAGGAGATACTCTGAAAGTCGTTGCCAGGATTTAAATTAAAACAAGTATATTTTTTTATTCATTACAAATTAGCCCTTGACTGCGATCACACCTAATGGGGAGTGAGGTTGCAATCTAAGATTGATGCTGGCTAACTTGTTAGGAGTAGGCTGAAATCAGCATCTCTTCGGTATCTACACGACATTGTACCGGAACTCTAGATCGCTTAGCGTTACATTTTTGTCGATAGGATAGTAACTAGCCACGGCCGAACAGCCAGATCAATTTAGAAAATCACACTCTGGACCTCCATCTTATATGGATTCATAAGAGGAGGTGCGCAAATAACAATCTTGACTAGAAGTTTTAAGGATAAGGTACCTATGTCCTTCAGTTGTAGTCAAAGTTCACTTGTAGAAAATTTGATATACAATAAACTGAAGTATATTCTTAAAAAACGTTTTTATTTTTATATATTTAACGTCTTATTTACACTTTATGATATTGTCCTTTCATGTTGAATAGTAAAAGCCTAAAAGAAATTCTTCATCGTGAAGAAAGACACATTATTTTGTGTCTGAGAATCTTCAAAGTCAAGGTCAAGCAAAGGTACAATTACTCGTTCCTAAGAAAGCCTTCACATTAACAAGCTTTGATAAGTGTTTTCATATGGAAATTGAAAGGCAATTTTGGATATATATGGGTCAAAAGAACGATGTGGAAAGAGAAAATAGAATTCTTTTTGGAGGCCGCCGCGGCAATTTTCCTGCTTCGTTATTTTTCTGTCTTGTAAAAACGCTTCTGTAAGTTTACCACGTATTTTTTTTTGGAATCGTCTTATTTAATTGTCCTGTTAGGGTTCCGTACATTAAGTGTTGTCAGAAACGAGTATTGGAAATAAGTTTATATAATTAATATCAAAAAGTCAGAAAAAAAATTTATTCCTATGATAAAAAGATAGATCCTATTTGTTGCATTTTTTTAACTGACATGAAAAGAAGAGTCCAAAAATTTGAATTTGGCTATTACGAGTAGGTATTGATAAACCAACCACAGTTACAAATAACCAGTTTGCCGTGTATAGTATATGCCTTGGGGTTTTAACGTGGACAAAGCCGCGGGTGACTGCTGTTTTTGAAAGTGATAGTATAGGTAGGTATATTAAGTACTGGGTAGTATAGGTCGGCAGATTGAAGAGCTAAAAACCTACACAAAATTACTTAGTTATTCTAATGTTATTTTGAATAGGTTTTTTTTGTGTACACGTAAATTGGAATGAAATTGAAAATTCGCTTTAGGTGACCAAGGCAAATTAAAAAAATCGATTTTCACCCATTAGGAAAGCTCACAGGCGATGTTTATTACTACGGTCAACAAAACTGGGCTACAGCTAGTACTGTGTAAGATAGTTTAATAATATTCTCGGTGATAAATCATGTATGTATCACATTAGGCACAGGACATTAGCAGAGATCTATCTCACATGCACCGCGCCCTACTTCGTCCGGGAAAAAATGACGATGTCATTGACATAAACATTCACTTATTAGGACTAGTAAACCACCCCGATTTTGAGTATTGAGTATGAGATTTAGGCCTGTGTGCACCAAGATTTCAGTTATCATAACCAACGGTTAACGTAAGCTAACTATAAATTTACTATTCACGACAACCCGTACGCCGGTTAAGAACGTAAGCTCGGGTAAGATAATCGAGTAAAATTAATTTATAGTTAGCTTATGTTAACCGTTGGTTATGATAAGCGAAATCTTGGTGTACACAGGCCTTAGAGTACGACATTAGGTAAGCGATCGAGTATCCTACTAAAATTATAAGCGTGAAAGTATATGAGCGTGTATGTAAGTATGTTTGTTGTTCTTTTACGTAAAAACTATTGAAATGATTTTGATGAAACTTTACAATAATACAGCAAAATAACACATTATTATGATAAATCTAGAAAGTTTTTACGGGAACGTCCTCTAATTTACCATATTATTAAAATAACAAACGTATCACTTTATTACTGTCGGAGCATGCCCGACTAGTTTCGTAATCATACGGGCCCCTTTCCAACATATGTTCTATCAGATGTCAGAAAGGCAAGTAAGGGGAGATCTTCATATACCCAGAGGAGGTAAGTAGTAGTACGTTCCAGTCAAGAAATTGCTGTACTTTGCGGCAACTAGTACTGGAGAGAAGATTAAGGTATAAGTAGGTGTTCACAATATATCGGAAAAGATCTAAGTAATGCAGGAACTGCATATTATAGACCGAAATAGTCGCTACTCGCCAAGAAGAAGAAGAACAACAACAATATTTTTAGTGTCCGAACTTTACAACTAAGGTGGTATTCATCCATCAACCGCCCTGATTTGATATAAAATAAAAAACTTTACATTTAAAAAAATAAGATTTATTATCACAATAAAATCACGATATAAATATGATCACATTAATGGTGAACTGAAATAATGGGCGCATGTTTGACAATGGGCACGACATGTTTGACCACAGGCACAACTGGCGCGTGGACGATGGGCGCGTGTACAATGGGCGCGTGTACGATGGGCGCTGGGTGAACTACCGCGGAATGAGATACCACAGGATGCGCTACCACCGGGGCCACGTGGTGTGCTACTATGGGATGCGCTACTGGCGCTATGATACCGCAGTGCGCGAAGGCCACGACTGCGAGGAGGATTGCCTGTAACAAAAACATAAACAAATTCTTAATCTGTCATTTATTTATTTATAATATAACGTTTTATTTTTAACAATATTTGTATACCAATATATGTCAAACTCATTTTTTTGTTACAATTACGAGAATTACAATTTTTTTTCAAAATAATAATAGCGATGTCTCTAAATATAATCAGTATTCCGCTTTCCCCCAATGGGCAAAAGGCCTGTGTTATGAGTTTGTCGGAATTTGAGTTCGATCTCTTAATTGTAGAGTTATTGTGATTATTTAATTTTCGTATTGAATATTTGTAACAATTGACCCAAAAAAAAAGCAAACATTAACCATCAGCTTGCCTTTAACAGTACAAAACAGAGTCAAAAATAATTCTAAGCCTACTAAACTGCGTTGTGTGTCTAAGCTCCACATGCCCTCTTTTATAACAGTACACTCCCAAGTATACCATTCAAAATAGGCAGTTGTTGATGATGGTTATAATCAGCACAACTATGTCTGTTGTATAGCTTTCGCTCCTTTTATATCAACAGTAGGACCTAGGGGTCCTGGGCATTCAAATAACCTGATGATGATAATGGTGATGATGATGAACTGAACCACGTGACCCAGATATCTCACAAAAGAAAATAAAACAAACAGCGCGCTTAGCACAGAAATATCTCTCAGTTCGTGGAAGAAAATTGGTTGTTACCGAAAATTGAATAAGATTATTATTGTTTCAATATTTGCTTAACCCAAAAACCCACAATGAGCCGAGCGGCTGAATATTATATTTTTAATTAATTAAAATGTTTAAGGATTCCAAGAAATTTATTCCGTCTGGATACTGAGTAATTATTTTCTTGGATTTTATATGAAATACGAGAATTCAGAGAATTACTTTGACTACCAAATAATGACACTGACTCAATACGAGATCTAAGTACAAAACTATACACTCGATTAACTTGAAAATTAGTATACTTAGATACTACTCCCACGTAAACGAAATCTACGCGGATCAAACTTACTTCGTACAACTAGTACTAGTACTAAAATACCCAAGAACAACTTGCAAGTTACGCTGATTTTTTTGATTATTAAGAATCATCTTTTCTCGAGCAAAAAAACTAACTCATTTGTTTAGAAGCTATGATGCTACATAGATTGAGTATCTTTGCTTTTTATTTTGTGTTGTTTTTTTATAAATCGATGTATCAAGCGTATGGCTTACCTGATGGCCCACAAGTTGGAAACCATGGCTTATAAATAGACCAACACTTCAAAGGACATGCAAGGACCACGTTCTACAAAGTAACGCTCTGTGTCCTTCAACCTGAGGTATCGGTAAGCGTCGTGACTCTCTAATTACACTGGCAGCCATGCTTTTTAGACCGGAACACAGCAATGTTGCTTAGCGGCCAAAATAAGCATTGTGGTAGTACCTCACTTGACGAGCTCTATCATAAAAAGCTCTACTGTTCTTTAAAATATTAACAATAATAAAATAAATCTTACCAGCTTGAACATTTTAAATGATTTAAAGAAACCGTACGGCTGGAGGAAGTCAAGTAGTTTGTGTATACAGCGGTTAGGTCCTAGCCCTTTTATAGGTCTTAGGCTTTATTCTCTAGGCTAAATATCTGTAATAAATCCTTACTCTGTTGTTAAGCAACGCGCAACCTGAGTGTGAGACTAAAACGCGACATATACAGGATGATTTTAATGTTGTTTCTTATTAGGAAAATCAAATTGATTAATTTTATTTTTTTTCTCCGGGATACTGATAAAAAGCAAGAATTACTTTACCAACTGACCAAAATAAGAATCACATTGAAACTGAAGTATGTCCCGAAAAAGTCGACTCTACAATATACAATTTTAATAGATTAACTTCGCTACATTTTACTTAAATCTCTACGACCTCTATCCAAGTACGTTTTACAAAACTTACACAAAAAAAAAATTTCATCTTAAACTTAGGTACATTAGAATTCAATGAGATTTATTCTAAAGTACTAAGGCTCAGTCAAAGCTTAAAAAACTATATTTCACAAGTCAAAGTTTCTATAACATTAAACATTTTGTAACAGTTACAATTGTGAGGGGATAACTTTTTAATTCTGGTAATTTAATGCGAATTTCGTACAAACGGAGACTTAATTAAAGTTTAATTAAACTTTTTATTCGTAATCCAATTCCCAGTAGATATCTGTTAGATGAGAAACAACAAACTTTTCCTTTTGAAAGTCAGCTAAGAAGATTAAATACTTTTATCGCCGTTGGTATGTTTGCGAATTTTTCCTGAGATGGTTATTTTGTCGGATGTTACTTGAGTTGGCAGTGTTATTACGTAAAGAAATAACTTTGGACGCTAGAGAAGTATTTATTTTTTTTATATAATATTTTAAAGTATTATTGTTTTACTGTATTTTTTTATTCCGGGAGTAAGTAAATAAATATTTCAGAAAAAATCTTGCTGGCTTGGCGTACCAGTTCAACTACGATCTGCATATAAAGATCAGTTGTTGATGTAGCAATTTTCACAGTAGATCCTGATTTTCACCAAAATTTATCGTCTGAATCAAACATTTGAAATGTAACCCAATTATCTAACTTTTATGTTTTTTTTTTCATTATATTTCAGTTTCAGTTTTTTTATAAGATAAGTAACAAATTGACAAACACGGGTAAAGTACAACAATGTATGTACGGATATTTTTTAAACATATTTTTTACGGAAAATTGTGATTTGTTTAGTAAATACTAACAATCTGGTAAGCGACGCGATGGTCTGTATATCAATAAAGCATTTTATCCCAAAGTTTTTTCGATACATCAGGCGCGTAATGTCTACATTTTTCGTTATCAAGCAAGAACATAATCTAAATGTCTAGCGATATGAATTCTCCCGCTTTATAGTTTTTTTCTAGACAGATTTATGCACAAACTGTTGTCTAAGCTAAAGCTGTTTTAGATAAACGCGGTTTTTATATAATATAGAAAAAATATAAATTGTTTCGATATTATTAAATTTTTTGGGTAGTCTAACCAAATGGGTAGGTTATTCAATTCTTAACATATAGCTATTACTTAGCCGTAAATGTATTCAATTATGTACATTAACTATTGCTGGATTACTCTGGACGAATCTGGGCGGGTTTTCTACAGTAAAACACCGCTTCAAGAACGCCTTTTTAATCTTCTATTGGTACCGCTCCTATTACAATCTGCTTGGTGGTCGATCGGGAATTGTGTCGCTATCGGCACAGTGCCCCGTATATATATGTAAATTAATTCGGGCCCCCTAATTGGTACATAATGATATCCAATTAGAGAGCCCATATAACAACCAATCAAATTTACTTTTCTATCTTTATCTAACGTCTGCCCTCTCGCTCTATTAAAACGGGCTTTCTGATTGGTCGATGTTAGAGCGAGAGGGCCTATATATCTATCCTATATGAGACAAATTGGTCACGCGAGGCGTATTTACAAGATTTGTACTGTTGCGCGACCTAAATTTTAATGACTATACATTATACTTATTATTAACTATTATTTATGCACGCTATGATCACACTATTAATTTCTATTATTACAGAGTCTATTACATACTATTTAAACAGTTTTAATATTACACACTATAAATCACGGTCCCGCACAATATAAATTGTAAATTGAATGCCCTAGGTGCAAAATATATTTCAAATTTCGTTCTTCTACTTCTTACAAGCCCTATTTCAATCCTATGTACATAATCTTAACTCAATATTATTAATTGGCTGATACAGACTATTAACAGATAGCAAATATTTACAATGATGGTCAAGAGATACTATGGTCAATTCGAGTCGCACTAAATTTTAGTTGTACTAACAACGTCAAATTCAAATGTCGATTATTGTTTATTTAATAACTACAATGCTGTAAACATGAATCCTAAATCCATGATAATATTAAAAAATACATTTTTTAACATTATTATAAAGTAAAGACAATAAGTAAAAATAAACTCTTTCAAAAATATTTATCTTATTGATGCATGTTGTTATTTTATTTTATCGAATAATAAATAATGAGGTAATAAATCAAAGCATCCTGTATATGCATGCTAGTGCCTACGTTAAAAGATACGCTAGTCGAGCACGATCGGGTCGCGATGTATTTGTATAAAATGAATTAATTGGACTCGTTCACCTTTATTAGTTTACCTTTGCCGAGGTTGAGTCGTCTCTAATTAAAAAAATACGGAAACTGCCTTTTATGGACTATAATTGTACTTACGCGTAAGGATTAGTAGCAGGGCGCTTTTTAAGTACGTCCGGGGAAGTACTTCCGCCATCTTTATTTCAGATGCATTGCTGTTCCGGTTTGAAAGGTGCAGTAATAAGGAATCTGGACAAGTTTTTATTTAAGTCACATAAGTTTATATTTAGATATTGTAATCAAATTGATATTTATTGGGTATACGATACAATTTTCTACATTACACACCGTAGTTTGAGATAAAGTAATCCCATAACTCTGTTTTTATGTGAATCAATAACGTGGATTTCTAACTCAGACATCCTGGATTGAACTATTCGATTGAAATTTTCTTATTTGATCTTGCTCTGGCTGGCTTCGGCCATGGCTATTACAGCAGTTTAAATAATGTCGAGTAGATACCGATAGGGGTGTTGATTTCATCCTGCTCCTAAAATAATTTGTACTTACTTAATCTACATTTCATAATTCACCCCTCTATATAAAATAAACAACCTCTTTGGTACAGTGGTGTAAGCTGTCCTTCATAACCTGACTTGAATTCCCGTTACATAACCAAGAAATTCATGAGTTCTAAATTCCATCAAATCTCAGTCAGTGGTGAGTTTTCCAGTGACTAATTACCACCATAAAACCGTTAAGTGATTTATCATTTCAGTGCGATGAAAAACCAGTTAGGGCTTAATAAAGTTGTTTTAATCGTGATCAGATACAAAAAATTTCAGTGGAGAAAAACCAAAATAATGTAAAATAGAGATTAAAGCAGGGGGATGCAGGTTCAAATCCGTTGGGGGTTTGATATAGCATTAACGTGTATCTAGCATGCATCATCTATGATTTTTAGGTCACGGATGCTGCGCTGCGAAACATAAAGATCGTATTTGTTCAGATGAAAATAATGACGCTTCACTAAATCCGGATTAAACTGGAATATACTGGAGCTTTCTAGAACTGTAAGAGTAAAAACAAAAATGGTTTTTGGGGTTTAAAGACTTACGTATAAACTTCTGTATATAGAGTTTTAAAAACCTGAGCGCGGTTAGAAGCCCAGAATTCGATTCTTACCTCGGATCAATTTAGGATTTTGTTGTTATTTGGGTCAAATCTAGTTGGAGACTTCGCCCGTGGTAAGATGACACGATTATGTTAAACAATGAAAGGAGATACTAAAAGATAACTTATTAATAAAATATAGCCTAACTATGGAATCGGTAAGGAAAAGTGGATGGAATATCAACGATTCACGCTTAAACCCAGAGTCAAATACCGAATGCAATTTATTCGCTTTTGCTAGTCATTGTACGCATCCGCCCCTGGGACGCTACGTGTACGGTACGTGTATACTACACGTGTATCAATCACAACTAACATTTTTTTAGGTCACCGGTGTAGCTAACAAAAGATCGCATTCATTCATGTGGATGTAAAGACCTGAGATGGCCAGATATTCGCCTTTTTATAAAAGTTCTAATAAAGAGCTCAGAGCATGCTCTTCCTTTGTAACTATGAAGTTTGAATCATAGTTGCTTTTTTGATTTGAATCATTAATTAGTAAGCTCATGAGTGCAATCACAATTACTGATGATAAGTTATGATGCAATCAATCCTTTTTTTTTCTTCTACGAAATTCTAAGTATATTCCAAACATGGTGTCGGAAATTTGATGGTGTTATACAGTGCCTCGAAAAGCACGTTATGTTGTCGGTCCCGGAAACTATCACCATCTGATAGTAATCGTTGGTGAATAAAAATTTTTAACAAAAAATAGAACCGACTCAAAACGCACTAAAAAGTAAAAAATAACTGTATCAATTAGTTGCTTTAATTTGCCTTTTTAGTCGGTTCTATTTTTTGTTAAAAATTTTTATTTCTTACTTTTTAGTGATTTATCGCCACGTAACATACTCGTATTATACTGTCATAGTATATTATACGGCACTAGTAGCCAAAAAGCTACCGATATCGAGACAAAAACCGAAATCGCTGTAAGCGTGCTTCCAAAATTTGAAGAGTTCCTTCAATTTCCCCAGGATATCAATATTCGATCCTAATGATGACAATACCCTTGAAAGTATGCCCTTTCTAATAAAAAAAGAATTATCAAAATCGGACAACTCTGTAAAAAGTTATGCGTGCTCATACATAATATAAAAAATAACATATGTGTCGAATTGAGAACCTCCTCCGTTTTTTTTAGTAGGTTAAAAAATATCACCCAAATTCGTATTCGGGAAGCGTGGTGGGTCTACGCTCCATATCGCTTCTCCTACAAGGAGGAAGGCCTTTCCCACTAGTGTGCCGATAAAAGGCTAGTGATGATGATGTTATGAACTTGTTAGTAATAGGAGGAAAATCAACACCCCTTTCGGATTCTACACAACTCTGTAACGAACGCTACACCAGTTGGAGGTACGTCTTTGTCGACAGCTATAAACCTATTGTAAATTAAATTAAACTTAGAAGAAGATAAAATTAACACCTACATTTTTCAATTTCACGCCGCCTAATTAAGAACTCAATGCTCTAAGAAAAAAACTGATTCTCTTTTAAAATGGCTAGACCTAATTAAAAATGTTCTTGAGTTCTAAACATGACAGTAATGAAGTTACAAAGTTTCCTTGAAGTTGAAACCATTATTCAAAGACTATCTCGATGGTGTTTATTGGGCTAGATTAATTAACACTGATAATAATATAACATTTTTAATTGGAACTCGTTTTTCTTGACCACGGACTAGGTTTCGATCAGGCTTTGTCCGTGTCACAATTGAATCTGTCTTAATGATTGGCTCAACCACCTTGTTACCTACGTCTCCTCACCAGTAACATAGTTGGCTCCTGTCAGTTTTCAAGGGGCGTATAAATCCCATATGGCCCAAACTTATACATTCTAAGTTACACTGAAAGTTGCCCAGCTTCTTAGATCTTCTTTGCGACAACCACCTGGCAGTGTGCTGTGACCGATTCCACTCCTCTAAGCCCTTGCTTTACGCCCCCAACTTACTGCAGTGGCTGGCCATCCCAGTGGGGGTACGACCAGCACAATATGTAATGTTTACAAAATCATTCATCATTGTCAGCCGATAGACTCCACTCCTATGCCCGATGTCCACTGCTGGACATAGGGCTCTTCCAAGGACTTCCAAGCAACACGGCTTTGAGCCAGTTGTATCCAGTGGCTCCTGCGATCTGCTTGATGTCATCAGTTAATACTACATGTATTATTAGAAAGTATTAATTTATAATTTTGTTAAAAGTAAATCTTATCATATTATCTTTCAAACTAAGCTTGCTATGGTATAATATAAGCTTAACTTTTACATTTTTAAATCTTAAGTATCACATTTTTTCTTTTTAACTATTGAAAAAAAAAAACTATTATAGGGATTTAAATGTAAAGTAGTTGTACAATAAAATAAATTGTTTCAAATTGCTTATAGGGATTATTTATGAAATTTTATATGTAAACTATGGTGTTTACGCAGACGAGGCTGCGGTCGGGTCGCTAGTTAAATACAAAATACATACAAGTGACACAGTTACTGCGACGTGTGTTACGGGGCCATTAAACCGTGAGCCGAGGCGTAAATTAGTTAATCGCAGGTTAATTAGTGACACGCAATTATCAGATTGGTGTACTGAAAATATTTACAAAGTGCTGTCGCCTGTCGTGAAGCTTAACAGACTCCTGTGAAAAGAAAATGGTGGATTTTGATTAGAAACGAGTGATAATGCCCAAAGATTTTTTTTAAATCGTGTTATAATAAATACCTACTAAACCCAGGTCTAGTACTCTCGCCTAATCTAGTAGTTTTAATTCTACAGTGCTCAATGCAATTTTGGATCACGATTTATTCGGTGTGGAACTTAGAAATTTTGAGTATTTGTGTCTTAAAAAAATTCGCAGGTGTAACCCAGAGTTTGAAAGTTGTTGGTATTATACCCTGTGCTTCAACGAACACATGAAGCCGATCCTACCCATTATCATTACTATAGTGAACGTGAAAATTTGAAAAAAACGTGTTGGGCTCCCTTTTCGTTAAAAGAGATACGTGAGATAATATTACACATTTCTCTGATGACGATGATTTTTAAAAAATATTGAGTGAAAGAATAAATAGTAGATAAAATTAAAATTGTACTGCCGGGTAATGAACTCAAGACTTCCTTAATCGGCTGGATGTGAGTAAACTAACAAAATTATACCTACGCTGTAATTTGTAGTAGGTATAATCTACGTCAGGTTTTCCGCTAGACTGGGGCGCTAAGATCTTTATCAAAGCAAGCTGAAAGGAAAGGGTTTACATTAAGATAGTCGCAAGCCAGTTCGTTGGCCTCAAACAATTAGCGAAGATACCTCGCTAATGGGAGCCTTTCAAATCTAATAATGAATTTGTGAGATTCAGACTTAAGTTGGCTTCTCATGGGCTGGTAATGTAGGTACATCCAAATAGTTAATTCAATCAGATAGTTTGTATACGTCTATGCAAAGCAAATTCCATTAAATTTACAATCGAGTTTTTATGTTACATTTTATAATTTACGTGATTTATTTATCTTAGTACAAGCTTATGCGCCGCGGTTTCACCCGCGCATCCTATTTTCGTGGGAAAACGGAATATAAAAAATCTATATGTTTCTGCAGACTGTGGCAACCTTCTTGCGACGGTTTCAGGATCGCTAGCTGGCCAGTTGGAATTCTATCAAAAGATTATTTCGAATTAATTAAATTTGAATTTGAATATTTCGAATTCTTTAAATTTGAAATATAGAAAGTACTACTATTTTTCATTAAGAACGTTTTTGACACACAGACTGGAGCCACTGCCGGCAGCGGGTAATTTTTCGTTATAATTTTACTGTTACTATTTATATATTTGAATACAGTCCTGAACCGAACACGCGTGTTATTTGTAGCAACCTTCTTCAAATAGACTATAATCTATAAAACTACTACTTATATTAGATAAATAATATGTAAATATGATAAGCAAATTCATGTAAAATAGAAAATATAAGCTTATTTTTAAGTGTGGCAGTGCTGATTGCAGACGACCAGGCGACGTGTGCTAGCGACAATGCTGGGTTCTATGTATAATTTACACGAAAACTATCTGTTGATGATGTCTAGCTACGAAATATATTTCATCCAAATAAAATAACTAACCAACAAGTAATGTCGCTGCAACACATCGCCTGCTGCTACCGTCAGCAGTCACAGTGCAGGCTAAGAACTCGCACTCTAATTGTTATGAAGCGATACATTGTTGTGCCCCTAATGGGATTCCAATTTGACATACTTATTGTACTATAAATAATAACTTTACATATGTTATGTATAAATTGGTAAACAAAGAAATGAATAAATAGATGAATAAACTGCGTGTTGCAAGGAAGTGCAACTGAATTTTCGGTACACTATTAAACAATCAGGTAAAATTAAATACTATTATTTGCTCTCAGAAACAATATTCGTTGAAGACCACACTAAAAGGTTTTCTTGTCTATGTCTGTTATCTGTTCGCAGCGAATGTGAAAATTGCATGTAGCAAGGGAGCGCAGCTGAGTTTTCGGTACACTATAAAACCATTTTGTAAAATGAAATACTACTATTTGCTCTCCGAAACGATATCCGTGGACGATCACACTAAAAGGTTTCCTTGTCTATGTGTATTATCAGTTCGCAGCAATGTGTAAACTGCATGTAGCAAGGGAGCGCAGCTGAGATTTCGGTACACTATTAGACGCAAAGCTGTTTCGAGAGACACTTTCCACGCGTTTGAGGCAAATGTGTTTTTGAATTTTAACTAGAGTTTGCGTTTGGGTTCTTTGACCGCGCGAAGTTTGGAAGTATTCTACTAATCTTGAATTATTTGCAACTTTATTTTCGTGTACTTGCATTAGGTACTCATTCTTAATATCTGACCGCGGCGTGTATTGAAATCCAAAAGGTGCCTACGTACACTTTACAGTTTTCATGCTAAATTTCAAAACATTTTTTTCAAGGCTTAATTAATAAAAACCTTTAAAGTAACAATTCTACATGAGCTGCCTAGGTTTAGATAATAGCCCGTTCATACATGGCATCCGTTTTACTGGTCCTTTCTATCGGATACGTTTTTTTCATTGATTTATTATTTTTTGGAATGGCTGGACGACATAAGAGAGTGGACCGGAGTCAATTACACACAACTAAAGAGAGTTGTAGAAAATAGGAAGGCTTTTCGCATAGTCACCAAACTTCGTTATGATGACGATTATGTGTAAGAAAGCTAAGCCATCAGTGGCGATCACAAAAGAACAGCACTACCATACAGAAAATAAGCCTGATGGTGATCAAGATTCTAATAAGGTTAATAACATTGCTACAGCAACCAGGTTTCTGAATAGATATAGCTTTGTTTACATTATTATCAAATGCGTCACCTGAGTTAGAAAATGTTAATTGCATCAGCGCTGCTGCGGTGGGCTGAATGACCTGCCAAGGTCGGTCATGATGTACAGGTTCTGATTCGCAAAGTTTAATATGCTCTAGATATGTAAAGTTTTAATTTGCATTCTACTTTGTTGAATCGGTGAATGATCTCTATTACTGACACATGTCTGTTACAACTCTTTTAGATAGAGTCTACGTCACGGTATAGCTTTGTTGTCGATATATGAGCGGGGTGAGAAAATAATATTGATATTTTGCGACGCCCTCTAAGCTAATCAAAAATATTTTTGAAACGTCAATAAATTTTAATATTGCATGATTGAAAATGTCATGTTTTTGGTTGGAATTTAGGAAACATGAAGTTTTGATAATTTTTTGACGTGACAACGTCTTGTGATTCGATAGAGCCGGCTGCACGCACGAAAAAACATGACGTCATGCGTCGTTACCTCGCTTTAAGGCGTTCCATGTAAGGCTTGAAGTGCAAACGAGAGCGCGGCACGAGCGACAAAGAAGCACAATCGGTCTTTGCGTTCGGCAGCGTTCGACATCCGTCTATTAAATATAATTATTAAATATATTAATTTTAAATCAAAAATTAATATATAAAATTAATATATTTATTATAAATTTAAAATATAAATTTAAAAATCAAAATCAATTATTTTATTAATTTAACTTAATATTTATAAAAATATACTTAAATTAAAAATTTTAATAACCAATTAAATGCTACCATTCCATTAGAATTATCTTAAGACATTGTCACGTTCAACTATCGTCAGTAAACCGACTTTACAGACAACCAATTTTTTTTACTCATCAATGATTATCATCTTCTTTGATTCTCATAATCATCATTATCAGCCGATACACTCTAATTGATGTTAGTTATGATTTCTACTTAGTATCTTAGACGGCCGAGTGGCGCAGTGGGTAGTGACCCTGCTTCTGCGTACTAGGCTTTGTGTTCGATTCCCACATTTGGAAAAATATTTGTGTGATGAGCATGGATGTTTTCCAGTGTCTGGATGTTTATCTATATATTATAAGTATTTATGTATAATATATAAAATATAAATATTCATCAGTTATCATAGTACCCATAACACAAGCTATTTACGAGTACGCTTACTTTGGGGCTATATAGCGATGTGTGTAGTTGTCCTATAATATTTATTTATTATTATAAATCTAAGTTCCAACTCAAAGTATGAATCTGTACCAATCTGTACCGATCTCTAATCATCATCATCATCACTCGGTGCCATCTTCCCAACAAATTTTGGCGGTCCTAATGCGAAAACTTTCCTGTTATCCACAATTCGCTTTTATTGTGGCTAATTAATTAATTAAATTAATTTAGTCTGTTAACAGCTCACTACAGAACCAGGCATCCATCCTTGTAGGAGAGGGTATATGGAGCATTGTCACACCACACTGTTCCAAAGCGGGTTAGTGGGCTTACAATAAATTTATTTATCACTATGAGACACACAAACAGATGCTTGTCTTATGGTAATGATGTGACCGCGAGCAATGACTTAACGTCCTCTCCGAGGCACCATGACACCATTTATTGACACCGGCCATAGCATTTACTGAAAAATTTCTAGACAAAAGAATTATTTAGATTGAATCCAGGACCTCGAGAACGATGCCACATAAGCTGACATCTAGACCAACGAAGCAGACAGACATCGTGTTTTGCAAAGTTTAACGATGTTCTGTTATCTGGGGCATATGTCACTTTTCCAATTCATAATACACAGCGTGGGAGGTCGTTGACCCGGCGTCTCCTCGTGGAAAGTGCTATATATAAATAGTTTTCCGCGCCGATGCATGCGCCACTTGGGAAGCTTTCGCTTACTTTTTTATTGGTTTTGATTTATTGCCCTACTACTACTCTTAGTTATAGAACTGCCATTTTCATAAATGTGAAAGCATGTTAGATCAATTTACTTTTCTTGAAGAACTATTGGAACACCTACATGGAGGAATAACATATTCAATTTTAATTCAAAAAATGTAAAATTTACTTTGTTTCTCTAATCTTTTTATTTTGAAAATGATTTTTATTAGGTCTTCCTTAAGTCACCTTAACGTATTTTAACTAATACCTTGTTCTATAAACTGTTCTGATCTATTAGGTAAATATTATTTTCTTTCTAAAATTACCTTAAAAGTCCTTGTGTTTTTTTGTTAATCTTTTTACTTCGCCTAAATTTCACACAAAATTATTTCCTACCTAGCCACTAAAATCTGTGTTTATGAACAATGAAACAAAATTAACTTTAAAAAATATTTATTTTTTAATACAAATGGTAATGAGATTTTAGTTTATATTTATAAATTGGCGCATATTGTACAGGATGATGCACAATTGGTACACTATGCACAGGGTGTATAACTTTCGTGTGCACGGGGGTATGTATCAATGGAGCACTATGTATAGGGTGTATTATTTTTGTATGCACGGGTGTGTGGTATAATGGGGCACTATGCACCGGCGTGTGATACACTGGAGTGTGAATTATCGGCGCACTGTGGATCTTGTGAACTGAGTGGACTGGATACTCGTATTGGTATATTGGTGACGAGTGTACCGAGACGTGGTACCCTGGTACAGGTAGTCCAAGCGCCACTGCCAGGGTAGAGAGCAACTGTAATGAAAAAACAAATTAGAAATTAATGTACAATGTAAAAAAAAACATATGGTCTGAATAGCCAATGGACGTTGGGTCCCGAGTTAGTGGAATGACGTCACCCCACCGAGAAGCTTAGTATTGGTCCCTACATGTTGAACTGACGACATCAAGCTGCTGGTAGGGAGACGCTGAATGGAAACTCAAGACTGTGATGTTTGGTAGTCTTTCCAAGATGCCTATACTAGCTGCAAACGTCCATCGGCTGTTAAATGATGATGATGAATAATTAAATAATAAAAAGTAATTGCCCCGCCTGACTGCCTCGTTGTTCTAGTGGTTAGCCTATCCGGCTTCGATCACGAGGTCCTGGGTTTGAATCCTGGGTCGGCTCACGGAATAATTCTCAGTTTTTCATTCTTCTATGAAATTCTCAGTACATTTCAAGCCCGGAGTCGGGAAGTTGGTGGTGTCACACCCCCGTGCCTCGGAGAGCACGTTAAGCCGTCGGTCTCTGTCACTATCATCAACATCTGATAGTGATCGTTAATAAATAAAACATTATCATCCTAGGCCCGCCAACCCGCATTGGAGCAGCGTGGTGGGTGTACGCTCCATATCCTCTCTTCTATAAGGAGGAAGACCTGGCCCTGTAGTGGGTCGTTAATAGGCTGATAATGAATTGCCCCGCCTAGGTTCAGTGATTAAGCAGCTCATCTACGGTTTACGGAGCCTTGGGTTTAAAAATATTGAATTTTCCTTCTTGCTTGATTTTTTTAGCCCTTACAGCTGTCGGCAGCGATATTTTACATACATCTGATGGTCAAAGTTATTATTGCTCATTGCAAATATATTGCATTAATTACAAAAGAAAAGTATTTTTTTTTATTAATTTTCCTCGTTCACCGTTGCATCTGTGATGACTTAATATCGCCTACATAAGACGAAGGCCGCTAATTATGCCTTAAGTAGTGTAGAAACTGTAATAAATTATTAATAGTAAATATTGTAAATGTAGTAAATCTATCTTATAACAACTTTATTATAAAGATAGTGAATACTATTGTAGATGAACACACAAGGAGTGTCTCTCTTAAATGTATCTAAGCCTAGAAAGATATTGTTCTCGAGTATTTGAGAAACTTTCCTCGTGTTATTCAAAAGCACCTTTTGTCAAAACTTAAGGCAGTAGAGACAGTTTAATATGAAATTTTATTTTATAGTAATAGTTGAAGGACCTAGCAAATAGCCCACCTGATTTACAGTTATTAAACCATTGCCTAGAACATAGCAACACTAATAAAGTACTAATAATAGGGGTTAAAGAATAAAATTGCCGTTTTATTGTAATAGGTACTTCGAATTGACATAGAACCTTCATGGTTTAAGTTTTTAAAGTGAAACTTTTTTCATACGGTACCTGTGTAGTTCTTCTTTTAAAAAATGTGCAACATTCGATTATCAATTTTCAGTTATTTATTTTATTCAGCTTAGACAATAAAGATGGATGGCTGGATGTTTGTTGCTTTTTTATGTAAAAATTATTGAATGGATTTTGATGAAACTTTACAATAATATAGCATACATATCAAAATAGCACATAGGTCACATTTTATCCCAAAATTCCCAATAGAACGAGAACTAACCGGTCGTCCTCTAGTAGTCCATAAAAGCGAGTCAACCTGTAACGAACTGTCCAGTGACAATTTCAATCAGAAGTCTAGAACCTCTGTCTCTAGGACTGTAACAAAATTATTTGCGTCTTTTATTGCTAGGATCAAAATACCTTTCTAAATTACATTTTAGAATTTCTAAAAGAGCGTAGGCCACATCTACTCTTTTCATTGTGGTGATATCGTGGTTAATGTTTATTTTGTTTATTTAATAAAATCTGCCAGTTTTATACTAAATGGAATACTCACAACAACTAAGAGTGGGGTCATCTTGGATGGACAGCTGGTTATCTTGTAAGCGTTTATGTAACTTACAGGTTATTTTTATAGGACCACAAATCCCTTATGGCGTATCGCCACAGAGTTAAGAGAATATTAGATACATCCTTAGTAATACGTTTATAATTCATTTGTGCGCATTTTTACTTATTACAATTGTTTATTTTAGTGTTTTAGTACAAAATGAGTCATTATGCATCACGGCTACGCGACGTAAAAATTAAATGACGCAGTCGGGTAAAAAGGTAAATTGTTTTAAGTATACGGCTGCTACAAGAACTAGTAAATTACCAGTTAAATAAGACTTAAAACTCCTCTTTGACGGCCTCCGTGGCGCAGTGGTGTGCGCGGTGGATTTATAATACGGAGGTCCTGGGTTCGATTCCCGGCGGGGCAGATTGAGATTTTTCTCAATTTGTCTTGGTCTGGCTGGTGGGAAGCTTTCGTCGTGGCTACCGACAAAGACGTACCGCCAAGCGATTTAGCGTTCCGGTACGATTTCGTGTAGAAACCAAAAGGGGGTGTGGAATTTCATCCTACTCCTAACAAGTTAGCCGGATTCCATCTTAGATGGCATCATCACTTAACTTCACGTGTGATAGCAGTCAATGGCCAACTTGTAGTTGATAAAAAAAAAACATATTTACATACAGAACGTGGTATTTTGTTCTCACGTTTGTTGAACCGTCTGCTCCGTCAACCACAAGGGTTTAAATTAATTTTTATAGTAATGATAATAAATGAATACTCACAACAATAAACTGTAGTGCCATCTTCGGTGAAGATCTTGTTATCTTGAAAGGATCTAATCGTTCGGTCATTTTATAGGTCTCATAGACTAAAGAAGTTATGCCGTATTATGCGATAGACAATAGATGCGGACTGTGTTGAAATCTTCAATTGTTTTGTAATAGGGAAATAGATTATTATTATTTAATTATTATTTATTGAGACTTCATCTATACCAATGTAAAAAAGTACCCCTTTTTGTATGTCACATTTTCAAGCCTAAACAACTCGTTAATTTAAGACGATCTCTGTATAGTTTGCATCTTGGAGAACATAGGAAAAAGCTATGGCTTAAATAAAACAGTATAAACAATAATAAGAGGAAAATATTTAATCGTTCATTATACGAATCTTTTTTATGATAAAAAGAATTCCACGCGCACGAAGTCGTAGACAGTTAGTAGTAATATATAATTACAAGGTATTATGTTATAAAAAAAATATAGATTATTTAACGTTGATAAGACGATCTGTGGTCAGGTATTAATTATTGGTTAGAATTTTAAAAAAGGCATTTTTTATCTATGATCCATCTAAAAATGTTAATATCGAGAATTTTTTTTTCATTTTTGTAAAACTAGTCTGTCGATTTATAACTCTATGAACCTAAATAGCCATATAAATAGCACTATATTTGGTTAGATTAAACTAAGAAACTGCTAAACGAAATTGTCAGAGCATTTTTCCTGCCTGTCAGGTAAAGGTGGGTTCACATAAGACTGCCGTGTTTTGGGTAGATGCTGTTTGTGATACTGACCTAAGTCTGTTAGCTTAGCAATATAGCAGTTACTGTGATTCTATTTATTAAATTAATTAAAAATTACTGACTGACTTGTCCAGTGGATATCTGTGGTTTCGAATCATGTGGACTTGTGTTAGAATCTTGGATTGAGCTATAAAATATTAAGGTTTTATTTGTTTAGATTAAATAAATCCACACCAAATCGCATTGCTAAGCAGGGTAGTTCTAAATTTCCCCTATTCCCAATTAGGAGGAAGGGCTGACGCTAAAGTCAATCATTCAAATAGGTTGCCTCTATCGGTGATTTCATAAGAATTTTTTGTGAGGCTTGACTCGTAGATTGAATAAGCGAGGCAGTATGTGATATCTATCATGTAAATACTTTATTATCTAATGAGCAAATAACTACACTTGGCATAATTTCACACATGTAAGCTATCTAAGCTATGACTACGAGCCACCACACGAGTAGGTCCCAGTCAATGTCACCACAAAGGTTGCTGCTAGTAATGCGGTCACGACCCTTACTACTGCCTACTTACTACACCTATAATATGACATTACTTTTACTTTAATGTTGTTACTGTGTGGAGGATCAATGTGTTGGTGGCGGGTTCAAATCCAGAAGATTTCAATAGAATAGAATGTTGAAAAAAATGAAATGTGTATATTTTTTTTTTTAAAACCAACCGTTTACAAATTTTAAGTTTTAAATTGACCTAAAAAGTATTTTTTTTTTAATACGTATCTAGGTATTTCTTGAGACGCCGCGTATTGTGAGGAGGTTCCTTACTCTAGAGCCGTGACAGGTCGTTTGAGCTTTTAAGCCACACAAGGACATTTTTACTATTTCTTAATTTCTTTTTTATATATTATTAATTTTTTATAAGCGTTGTTAAAATTTATAAAAACTGAAATATAAACTGAAAATAAATGACAAATAAAAATGTAGGCTTAGTAAAGTTGATTGAAAAAAAAAAATCAATATTTTTGAGAATATCTCGGACTTTAAAATGTATATATTTTTGTATTAAAAAAGGTGAAAATTATATATATTTTATATATTTTTTTACTATTTTAAGTTCTTTATTTTTTGTTATAATTTACTAATACAATTCTACGAGAAAGTACAAGAAGGTACCTAGAAAGACCAGTTTGAGAGCCTAACATTGACATCTCCATATAAAGCAGTAACAGCTTTTACTATTAATGATGTCAAAGGCAAGGCTGATGTATTTATAGAGCTTATTTATTTATAGTTCAAGAGATAGCTGTAACATCTTATATTATTTTAATTAATATTGCAATTTAAAAGTAATCTAAAATTCATTATTATTGACTGAAAATCATGATGTTCTCGAGATATTCACGTCGCAAACTGATTTGTGATAATAGCATTTATGTTAGTCTAGTCGTTAGCCTATGCGGCTACGATCACGAGTTCCCGAGTTCGAATCCTGGGTCCTCACGAAATAATTCTGAGTTTTTCATTCTTCTATGAAATTTTCAGTACATTCCAAGCCCGGAGTCGGAAAGTTGGCGATGCCACACCCCTGTGCCTCGGAGAGTACGTTTAGCTGTCAATCCCGGTTACTATTATCAACACCTGATAAATGAAACATTATCACCCCAAGACCGCCAACCCACATTGGAGAAACGTGGTGGGTCTACGCTCCATATCCCCGATCCTATAAGGAGGAAGGCCTGGTCCTGTAGTGGGCCGTTAATAGGCTGATAATGATGATGACGAACATAACAAAAACCATTTATAAATACTAGATGTCACTTAAGTACGTACCTGAGCTATTCTCTTCAAAAACTATGTATTTTCTTATGCATCACGAAGCCTTATTAACTGCGCGGTTTAGGAGTCGAGAATAAACACGTTCAACTAATTTCGAACCCACTTAACATAGTCTTTACGAATAATCGTTGTATTTAAAAAATATATATACAGTAATACCCCGCTTTACGCGAGGGATATGTTCCAGAAAAAATCGCGTTAACTGAAATTCGCGTATATCGAGGTTTATGATTAAACATAATCAACTTTAAGTTCTAGCCCATTTCCGCCACAGTAGGATTTGACTGTTGAGCAAAAACTATTAGAATACCATCTGTTTGATTGCCACAGAACTGGTAGACTCGTCTTGTCTGTGCTTCGCATTGCACGGGGGTTTTCTGAAGCGGATTTCCCGCAACCATGAGAGGTTGATGACTACATATGATTATATACATTCGTTCGGGTAATGCGAAGCATTTCAGTGTGAAATTTGAAATTCGCGTTATAGTGAAACCGCGCATAACGGGGTCGCGTAAAGCGGGGTATTACTGTATAGGTATATTTTACAGTAGAAAAGTTGGAAGTTAGCTGTCTCTCAGCTAACTTTAACTAAGTTACATTGACTTGGCGCTACTTATTGAACAATTCCTTCACCACAAGCTTAGCATAATATGTCTTTGGTGAAGCTTATAGTCCATTCACAGTTCCTTTTACAATACCTTTGAAGTTCATTCTGCGTTGCTAAAGCTTAAATTGATAGCACTGGAGAGGACTTAACAAATGGGGATTTTTAGGGCTGTCACTAGTCTAATATCAAAATTGTTCATACACTGTCATAGTGAAACACGTAAGCTCTTAGTTTTAACTTTTGCAATTGAAATTGTTACATATTTGTAATCATAATTTTTTACACTAAAAATTGACAGTGTACTGATATAATTGAATTTATATTATGTGTATATATATACTTATTACAATATCTCTGTAATGAGTTGAGTGAATACACAATAATTTTTTGTTGACGAAGAAGACACAAATTTATTTATTAAATAAAATTGTTTAAGTATATATCTGTGAATACCACGTGAAAATCCGTTTAGTACCATTGGAGATGATCCCATGGTCATGTCGTGCGATGTGTCCCACGTCGGTTGGGTCCATTTGGCGAAAATAATAAAAAAGATATTTCGAATTCCTGTTTTGCCATTTCTTAATATCTAGTACGGGTACTATTTAGTAATATTCTATGTACTAGTAGATACTATTTGTTGTTTATCATCCTCTTTCTCTCTTATTTATCGTCTTTTTATTATCAGACTTTGTAGGTAGGGCCAGGCCTCCCTGCTTGTAGAAGAGGAGATATAAAGCGTAAGACCCACAGTGCTGCTCTAATGCGTGTTGGTGGTTTATAGAGTTTTCCGAGACATGGAGCTGTAACTCCACAAACTTCCGGACTCCGGGCTTAGAATTATTAGTTGGAGTTAGAATAAAGAAAGACTCAAAACAATTCCACAAACTAAGACCTCTTGCTCGAATGTAAAAAAATTCAAGTTGACTTTGAATTTGACTCGATTAATTGTATTATTGTTTCCGGCGACCATTGACAGCTAGTACTTAACACTTTTAACTTTTGGCATCCCTGCCGTTTCTGCTTACCCAAGGGAATAGTTAATAAGCTGTTCCTACTAGGCCAATAACCTAAATACTAAGTTGACCACGAACCTAATCTAGGTCACTTTACACGCTGGGAATTCAACCTATATATACCTAAACTGTTGTTTTTCTTTAGCTTTATTTTCATCTCTATGAGAAGAATACCCGTTATAAAAAATTGGTTGTCTGTAAAGTCGGTTTACTGACGATAGCTGAACGTGACAATGTCCTAAGAAAATACTGATGGAATGGTAGCATTTAATTGGTTATTAAAATTTTTAATTTAAGTATTTATTTTTATAAATATTAATTTAAATTAATAAAATAATTGAGTTTGATTTTATAAATTTATATTTTAAATTTATAATAAATATATTAATTTTTAATTTAAAATTAATATATTTAATAAGGATATTTAATAGACGGATGTCGAACGCTGCCAAACGCAAAGGCCGATTGTGCTTCTTTGTCGCTCGTTCCACGCTCTCGCTTGCACTTCAAGCCTTATATGGAACGCCTCAAAGCGAGGTAACGACGCATGACGACATGTTTTTTCGTGCGTGCAGCCGGCTCTATCGAATTATAAGACGTTGTCACGTCAAAAAAGTAATATTATATTATATATATATAGCATTTATAATTTTAGGATTTATTTCTTCCAATTTACTTTAACAGTATCTTACTTTTTCGTTCTCTTTGGTTTCTTACGACATTTCTTTTTTATTGGTTAATTTGGCAAGAAATCATTTGTATTTAAAATCTTATCGATTTCTAGTTTGACTATTTTTTTAATAGATGCGCATAGTACCATACCATAAAATTTTCGAGGTGTTAACTTAATTATTGTACCTCACTTGACCTCTACTTTAAAGACATGACTTGATTGTGTGACAGTGACTTTATTGATGATTATGTTTTGATACCTTTATTATTCTTTTCTTAAAATTTGAAGGTAAAAAATTAAATATTTAATTTTTTTTTATGTTTATTAGGTTATACAAATATTTTATTAATACATAACGTGCATTGGTATGTAAAATGGATTTAATAATGTACTAAATAGTGACGTTTCTCTACAGAATTTAATTAATGTTAATTATATAAATACTTATACGTTATTCATATTCTCGTAAATAAACAAAACCGTATCAGCCATAAAAAATTTTAAAAAACATTTATTATGCTAAAATTGTTGGAATTTGTGCGTATTCTATCAATTGTACAGTTTTGTTATAACAATTATAAATGCATTTGTAAAGTTTATTTTACAGTTCCGCGTTATTATCTACTATTGTATTCAATTAAACTTCATTAATAAATAATATAATTATTATTACATAAAACATTTATAAAATATGTACTGCAGGTTTGCACTAAGTCTATTCCATTAATGAATAATTACTATTAGTATTATGTAAAATATTTATACATGGCATACAGTTTTATATTTATTTATTCACTATTGTTATTTTTATATAAATGACAACAAAGCTGTTGTAGTACTACCCCATCACTTCCACAGTAGTGGGGAATGGAAATGGCTCAACAAGGGGTGGTGATAGAGCGTGCTGACGTGCGCCACGGTCACTGGCGCGTGGTGGACCACTGGAGCGTGGATCACTGGGGTATGGACCACAGATGTGTGGATCAGTGGGGCGTGGTGGTACGACACCACCAGTGGCTTTGGCGCTGTGCTTGCTGCTGAGATCAGCGCGAGGATTGTTATCTAAAACAAAAATATTTGTATTGTTATCAACCCCTTTTTCCGACATCCTAAAATGGCTTTCAGTATAGGAGAGATTTGGAACATAAGCACGCTGTTCCAAAGCAGGTTAGTTGGTGGTAATGTTTAGGTCATATTAGACAACACATATTGCAAATTATTATCACGTTTTTCACAACTAAAATAATTTTGTGTTACATAATTTTAGAGCATATTTTCATTAGTCTGGTTTTAATTTTCGACCTTACTTTTTATTAATTAAACCTGTTACACAAAGGCTGTTTGACAAACATATGAAAATAAAAATACAATTTTAATTTCGGTAGGTTTTGTTCACCACAAACCACATGACAATTCACAATAAATTAAGTTAAAAATTTTGGCATTTCAATATAATATAATCTAAGATAATTATTGCTCGATACTGACAACATTGTACATGTGGGTTGGCGGGTGTTGGGCTTTTTGCATTGGTTTTACTGCTGTCTGACACCGGCCTGCGTCAATTAGAAAATTGTGAATGGTTATACAGTAATTAGTCGGTCGCTAGAACCTCGTCGGTCCCTCTGCAGAGTGCAGGTACCCGTTGTCACGACCCGCCGGATACAGTTGCCTTAAGACTGCGATATTTGTAACTACTTACAAGAGGCCTATGTCCAACAGTGGACGTTCTTCGACTTATAATGTCGATGAACATAATATACATTAATCCTAAATTAACCCTATAAGCATTTCCTACAGCTTATTTACAGTGATAGGTATAATCTGGAATAGCATATAGCTTGTATGATAAAATTCTGATTGTTATACGATATAAGCAAGTGAAACCGCAAAACACAATTATACTAGTAAAATATAATTTAAAAAAATTACTCACCAACCGATACATTATTGCAAACAAACTTGATTTATGGCGATATATTTGAGAAAACCGCCTAAAAGGTTGCAAATTTTCCAACTGACGAATTTTTGTCGTCTCCACCAATTTATATTACCATTAGAATCTGCGCTATTTTGCGGCCGCTGCTCATAAGGGCAAGAATGTCTTTAATTTCGACGAAGCCATGACACCTTGGTTATCCAGAATGTAATGCAACTAATTCTAGGTAAAGGCTTTAGGTAAGGTTACTAGGTTGTAAGGAAAATACTTGAACTTTAAATAAGTTGCTAACGACAGATTCAGAATTTTGAACTTATTTAATATTGCGGGATGTGTTTTAGTGTATTTCCCCTACAAGGTGATGGAGACAAAAAAAAATATCACCTATATTACAATAAAGCTTATTAAGCAAAAAATTATCGCTAGTCATCTACTTGCTCCATCAATAAAAAAATAAAGGTTTTGGCTACATTTAACTTTCAACCAATTTATACGTCGCCATACATTAACGAGGAAACTTTAAATTTAATATATTTTTGAAATCTGTAAATGGATTTGCTTAGACTATTCTTCATAATATAAATAGTATTTTTAACCGACGAAAAAACACGGAGGAGGTTCTCAATTCGACACGTATACATATATTTTTTTATATATGACCACGCATAATTTTTGACAGAGTTGTCCGATTTTGATAATTCCTTTTTTTATTAAAAAGGGCACACTTCCAAGGTGGTCCCATTGTCATCATGTTGGGATCAGATGATGATATCCTAAGGAAATTGAAGGAACTCTTCAAATTTTGGAGGCACGCTTACAGCGATTTCGGTTTTTGTCTCGGTATCGGTAGCTTTTTGACTACTAGTGTCGCATAATATACTATGACAGTATAGTACGAGTACGTTACGTGGCGATAAATCACTAAAAAGTAAGAAATAAAATTTTTTAACAAAAAATAGAACCAACAGAACTAAATGACAGAGTTATTTTTTACTTTTTAGTGCGTTTTGATTCGGTTCTATTTTTTGTTAAAAAATTTTATATCTGACAGTCTTGGGCACATATGTAAATTGATGGACAAAATGGTTAGATAGTTTGACAAGCAGCCTAAAACTAGTAGGAGTATTAGTCACTACGAAGAATTGTAATTATGTTCTGTATGGTAGAGGTATGGTAGAGCACGCAAATAGCGATTACTACAAGAAATTCCATCATCACATTTGTCAGTTAGTTACAAAATTGATGTACCTACTTGTTATAGGCTCAAGTCACATTGACGCAAAGTCAAAGCGTCGCGATGTTTTTTGCCTCTAATATATTCATCTCAATTTCCCCAAAGATAATGTAAGGTTCAACTACATCAACGCTTGATTTCATAATTGTGTGTAAAATAATTTTTTGTTGAAAATCATGACACGTCACTACGCTTAGACTATGTGCCAGTGTGAGTTGAGCCTTTCATTTTAAATCGGATTAAAAAAAATATCTGTGCGTTAACACCGAAGCTTGTATTGTTTAACCAGAATTGATAGAGGTCATCCAGTTATTTTTTTTCTTTTTAGCGGTTATATAGTAAAGATATATTAAATATATTCGGAAATGGAGGTCGTACTTCCTCTAGGGAAAACGGCATTCAGTTACTCGCCAAAGGTTACTTCCGCATTTAACACCACGGGTCAGTTCTATATTTAATTCTTGTTGTGTACAGCCTTTTACTGACGTACTTATTTCTGCCATTGGGCAGCATTGATGAAGTTCGATCTAAAAGGTAAAACGTCTTATTAATAGGTTTGTCTGTGAGGTATAATTGCTTTATTATAGGCATAATTTCTTCTCAACATCAGGTTCGCTACTTGGTTGTTCTGGTAATTATAGTCATTGTTGATAATCTATGACTATAATTAATATAATAAAAATATAATAAATGTAATGAAAAACAAAATAAGGGTAGGTAAACAATTTATTCTAGGGATCGTAAACTAAATGAACAATTAATGGACAGCAACAACGGGGATTGCTTTGATTGGGGCATGGTGGACCACTGAGCTGCTGTGAGCGATCGCGGCTGGGGCGGTCTTGATGACGACTGGGGCGTGGACGATCGGGGCAGCGTGAACCAGTGGGGCAGCATGGACTACTGGGGCAGCGACAATTGGGGCGGCGTGAACAACAGCGGCGGTCTTAACAATTGGAACAGCGGCGACTACGGGGGCATGGACCGCGTGGACGACTGGGGATCCGTGGTTCACAAGCTGGCTGCTCTTGGTGATGGTGGTCTTTGAGGCCACGACTGGGACTGCAGCGTGGACTACAGGGGCTGCGTGGACAGCCACTACGGGTTCGTGGGCGACCAGAAGTCCAGGGGCGGCGGCAGCGCAGGCCAATACTGCGGCGAATACTACCTGTCGATCAAAAACAAGAATGTTTGTAGTAATAATATTTAAGTATTGCTTGCATACTGGGAAAACTGGCACGTGGTTGCCTATATACCTTGCTGCACAAAAACAATTAGTATTTGACAAAGAAAAATATCTGATTTACTGGACTGTTGCGACAAAGCCTATTCATACCATTCAGATGATCTTTGATAGTAAATAACCAACCATCCAGATGCTGTTAGCGAAATATTAATTCGTTTCTTTACATGTTATCCTTGTTATGGCATTGTAGTTAGTATCTACATGTATCGTAATGACGTTTTGTTTTTTTTAATTATATATTTGGGGTATTTTATAATATGAAAACAAGTTTTATTAAATTATTTTTTATAATAGCATCATTGAAATAGATTTTACTCTTTTACAAAATCATACGACTATAACTAACTTGAAAAGTAGCTGAGTTAGTTTCAACTTGTTCAATTCAAAGTTTTATACGGAGGCATCAATTTTTGGAATCTTACAAGTTTTCCAATAAGAAAATATTTCTTCAGACAGTAATATGTCTATCAATTTGATCTTTATTTTTGACGATCGCGTGAATATCTAAAATCGAATAGATTGAGATGCAATTAAATTTTAGGTACATAGTTCAAAAGTTTTAATAGTTAAAGAACATTTGGATCTTGCTGTTAGATACAACTTTCATTGTATTTATTTAGAATTAATTGTTATCTCGTGTTTTCTTTTCAGAATTTCTATCAACAGCAAATTAGTTATTATTATTAAAAGATTATCGAAATATCATTTTTTTTTATTTATAAAATCATTTTACGTAAAAAACTATTGTTTAATTGATAATTATTTAAAAAAATAATATCGATTGAATTGGCTTAACTGAAATTTGGCACAGGGATAGTTTATAGCCTGAAATATAGGCCGATTTTATTCCAATATTCCTTTGTGAACGGGATCCATGGGGGTGAAACCGTGGGCACAGCTAATGGCGTGTTAAGGGGTTGGGGAGGAATTCTTCTATTTTCTCATGTTAATGAAAGTTGAACTTACGAGTCCCTGCATGTTGCTAGTGGTTGTTTTGTTGGTTGTTGTCGGAAGGAGCTTGCCGAATTATCTAACATACAGACCGCGATCCGCGCTATTTATACCGAGCGCCGAAACTTCACAATAAGCGCCGACAAACAAGTACATGACTGATATCGACGATTGAGCTGCGAACTTAGAGCTTATTTGGACAAGGTAATATCAGTATTCGTATTTAGTATACTATTATATTATACACGAATTTATAATAACTATATTGATTTTTTACCTTTCCCAAAGTAATATAAATAATATTAACTCTAAAAAAGATCCATGTTTCTAGTCACTAGCGTGGCACCTACCGGTTAACAATTAATGTAACCATTTTTTATTTTCATTGAGAAGGAAAGAAAATATTGATATCAATTTTCTCCCTCCCTGATTGTGAAGAAGATTAAAATAAAAAAATCCCTTACCCAAGGGTGGATATAAACCTTGATTCCATAATCTCGCCATGTTTATAAGGAGACTTTTTTTTTTAATACCTACAACTTGGCCTTTGACTGCTATCACACCTGATGTTAAGTGATGATGCAGTCTAAGATGGAAGCGGGCTAACTTGTTAGGAGTAGGATGAAAATCCACACCCCTATCAGTTTCTACACGACATCGTACCGGAACGCTAAATCGCTTGGCGGTACGTCTTTGTCGGTAGGGTGGTAACTGGCCACGGCAAAAACCTCCCACCAAGACAATTTAAGAAAAATCCAACCTGCCCGGCCATGAACCCAGGACCTCGTCTTATTACACGGAGGTCGTCAACTTGGCTTGTAGTGAGCCGTTAATATGCTGGTATACATAACAAAAATTAAATAAGTACATATAGGTATATTCAAGAACTTATAAATGAATCGATACCGCATCCATCGCTTGAGCTTTCACCTCCTCCGACGCATGACGTATCAAGTAAAACAAGACATACGTAAATACAACATGCTTTCGGACAGAGCAGCGGGCAGTAGGCCGATGCCAAGTACAAGTCAAGTGCAACTTGCGCAACCCGCATTACAGTGGACAAGAAATACTTAATTAGAATATATCATACGTGCATAAATATATGTTTATTAGTCCGTGACATCGGCTGTGTTAGTGAGATATTTGTCTGTTGCACTCTGTTCCGTGTAACATTTTACCCCACGAAAATCACGCCATTTTTTTTTACTGGGTAAATACCCATCTCAGTCTATGTCACTCTGTAAAAGTAAAACTAAAACCAGTACTATAATAATACCTAATAATTAATAATTCAAAAAAATTTGTAGCTATCTGTGATAACAAATAAATAAAATTTGAATTTGAATGTATTGCGAAAACATTATTATTAATTGGTGGGTCATGGTGGACTAATTTAACTTGAACCTAAGCAGCTTATGTTATCTCTGCCACCGTTAGAATCACAAATAGCTGATAATAGTTTCATAATCACCATAAGCTCGCCCACCTATACAGGAGCACGGTGGGTTCCTAGCTTCGTATCTTTTCTCCTTAAAAATCACTGCGTGTTTCTAGTGCGCCATTCAAATAAAAATCAAAATGAAAATTCGTTTATTTCAAACTAAAGGACGCCCGCGGTTTCACCCGCGGAGTTCTCGAACCTGTGAGAATTTCGGTATCAAATGTAGCCTATGTATTATTTTGATATGTAAGCAATATTATTGTGACGTTTCATTAAAATCCATTCAGTGTCCGGGCCGTGGGGGCGGAGCCCGTTCGTCTGCATATAAATTTATACTAGCAACGAGTGTTAAACGAGTTATCAGCCGCCACGGTTGCTTTAATATAGCATAGTGATGGAAATCGCCGCTCACTGCCCGTGCGCTGCACGGAAGAGTGTTCGTATTACGACGGGACGTGGAGGGGGCGGGAGCGGGACAGTGATATTTAACTACCGTGGTGTAGACGAGTGTCGTCGACGGCGGGACACGGATTATACACTGTGTAATGTAAACTGGTTCATATAAAATGTATGTAACGTTTCAAATCCGTAGCCCGTCCGGGCCACGTACACGGGACGCCCCGGGCACGGCACGGTTTAATATAAATCTTCCCTAATTGTGACGTTTCATTAAAATTCAGTTATTTCAGCGTGAGAGAATAACAAACATTCATCAAATTATATATACAAGTAATATTAGTAAGGATTGGCTTATTTTACAAGCTTTTTAAAACGTCAAATTTATCTGAATTTGCCAACTTGAAGATAAAGCAGCTTGTCAGAAGCCCGGACAGTTGGTAGCAGCTGCATGTTGCGACATGATTGCGACTTCGCGTGCTATCAAACGTTTGTGATCACTGACTATTATATATACTACAGATTAAATTTTAAGTGTCTGTCTGTGATTTTGATATAAAGTGCCGCATGTTTAACTCGTAATATCACTAATTGATAGTAAAACTGTAAATAAACTATAATAGCCCAGCCTGTCTGTGATTTACAAAGCAACTGTTTAAAAGCTCAAGTTAAATGACGTATAAAGCTCGTAGTAATTATCTAACTAATAATTTTAACGTTATTTTGTTATTATATATTATTTACTTTAGGCACAAACTATTTTTGAATTGATGCAACATTTCTGATCATTTAGTTAGAACTGGGCAACACTTTGCAAAGCATCGGTTCGATGCTTTACGACCTATGATACCGAAACACAGAAATGCTGTGGAGCGATGCTGATTTAAAAAACCAATAACAAATTTAACTTACTATGTATGTATATCTATACCTTACAATTTAAATTAACATGATGTATTAGGCAAATAAATTAAATTTCATTTCATTGAACACTTTTAAATAAATGGGACTTTTGATTTAAAAAAATAGGTGCGAGTCACGGGTCCTTCATAGTGTAAAATTTAAACATTACACCAAACAATCAAGATGTCTTTTAAGTTTATTTTGAAAGAGGTTAGTCTTAAACGATATTATCAAGTGTTAGTGATAATGATCGGAACCGACGGCATGACATTTAAAGACATTGATATGATGAGGAAATTATAATTTTTTGACTATTACGCCCTACTATAGGGATAGGCCTACCTCCTTATAGGAGAGGAGATTTGGAGAATAAACTCACCACTGAGCTGCAGTGCGAGTAGGCGAGATGGAGATAATGACGGCCTCCGTGACGCAGTGGTATGCGCGGTGGATTTATAAGACGGAGGTCCTGGGTTCGATTCCCGGCGGGGCAAATTGAGATTTTTCTTAATTTGTCTTGGTCTGAGATTTTTCTTAATTTGTCTTGATCTGGCTGGTGGGAGGCTTTCGCCGTGGCTAGTTACCACCCTACCGACAAAGACGTATGTACCGCCAAGCGATTTAGCGTTCCGGTACGATGTCGTGTAGAAACCGAAAGGGGGTGTGGAATTACATCCAGCTCCAACAAGTTCGCTTCCATCTTAGATTGCATCATCACTTAACATCAGGTGTGATAGCAGTCAAGGGTCAATTTGTAGTTGATAAAAAAAATGTACAGTTAACGATCACTAGGTCGGTAGCAGATGATGATAGTGACCAGGACGACGGCTTTACGTGCTCTCCGAGGCAAGGGCTGTACCACCGCTAAGTTTCCAACTCCGGACTTAGATTTTACTGAAAACTTCTTAGAAGAATGAAAAACTCAGATTTATTCTACTACCCGACCCAGAATCCGAACGACCCCATAAGCTAACCAGACCATCGAGGCGTTAACTCAATAAGCTTGAAATAAAAATAAATAACTTAATAATCAATAAATTACATTAATGTAAAATAATGCTATAAAAATGCCATTAAAATCGATACGAAATTACGATTATAATCTCTCCATTAACAATTGCCTTTTAAGGAGCCAAGAAATATGAGTTAAGATCCGCTTAATATTTCGTGTTCAATACCGTTGAGTTTACTCTTTGATAAGAAATGACAAAATAAATTGATTCTGTCATTACGTTTATCGGTCTATTGTTTTTTAGTATTCTCAGTACATCTTGCTCTTTTCACTTTGAGCATTTGACAGGCATATTTACTTAATTGCATTAACACGGTGGTAACTAATGATGCAATCTAAGAAAGAAGTATGCAAACTGTGAGTGTGTGTGAGTGCTTTCGGACTCAACACAATTTCGTACCAAAACGCTAAATCGCTTGGCGGTACGTCTTTGTTAGCAAAGTGGTAAGTAACCACGGCCAAAGCGTTAAAGCAAAAATTAAGAAAATCTCTCTAAACTTGCCAGGCATCGAACTCAGGGCCTCAATTTTATAAATTTATCACGAATTGCGCTGCACTACAGCAGAGGCTATAGATTTGTACGTAAACTACAAATACATAGTGTAGGTTCGAGGTTTTGACGACCTCCGTGGCGCAGTGGTATGCGCGGTAGATTTATAAGACGGAGGTCCTGGGTTCGATTCCCGGAGGGGCAAATTGAAATTTTCTTAATTTGTCTTGGTCTGGCTGGTGGGAGGCTTTCGCCGTGGCTAGTTACCACCCTACCGACAAAGACGTACCGCCAAGCGATTTAGCGTTCCGGTACGATGTCTCGTAGAAACCGAAAGGTGTGTGGATTTCATCCTACTCCTAACAAGTTAGTTCGCTTCCATCTTAGATTCCATTATCACTTAACATCAGGTGTGATAGCAGTCAAGGGCCAACATGTATATCAAAAAAAAAACTTAGTGCTTTTTAATCTCCGACGTAAACTTTATTGAATTTTTGTCAAGGTGTATCTTTACTAAAGATGGGCCGAGTACTCGGTTGAGACTCGGTACTTTGCGTACTCGGCGGGTTTTTTGATACTCGTACTCGACCGAATAACTCGGTTATACTTTGTTATTTGATAACGAGTATACTTGGTTTAAGAGAAGCAATATAGGTTAGGAATTTAGGTAGATATAATTAAAACAAGAGTGTTAATCAAAAAGTATTTATTAGTAATTTAGGAAATCTTTGAAAATCTCAATTAATAAAATCAAAATTATGCCAACGAATGAGTAGTAATGAGACAAAATTACGAGAACAGTAATAAAAATAATTAATATTTAAAATTCAATACAGGTAAGTTATGATGCCGGAACACAAGGCTCTTTGCACGTTCTGGTAACAGCCTGTTTCTCTTTTCTTCGTAGACGTTACCTGCCTCCGAAAATAATCGCTCGCTATACACGGTGCTTGCAGGTGCACATAGAAATACTCTTGCTAAACGTGCCAGCTCTGGATACCTTGGTTGGTGCCTTGTCCACCACTCGAAAACTTGTTTTTTGTCAGTAAATTTTCTGGCGTGGGCGGAGTGAGGAGTGTATTAACGCGAGCCGCCGTCTTCACCGGCGAAAACCTATTTGTACTTGTTTACGCGCGCGAAATGGGAATTTGATTGAACCGAGTTACTCGGCCGAGTACTCGGTTAAAAATAATTGAGCCGAGTAAAACTCGGTACTCGTTACTCGGCAAAAGTGTTACTCGGCGCATCTCTAATCTTTACATTTTTCTGAGTCATCTTAGGTTTTAAACAGATAAACCGATTTTTATTAAGTACCTTGAAGAAAAGGTGACAACACTATGATTAATAAAAACTGTTTTTACGTTAGCAGATCATAAGGACCGTTGTTTTACTAGATAGTGGAATGGTAAACTTTTAAGGTTTATTTTCAACCTCAAGTTCATTTTTAAGTAACAGGATTTATAATATAATAAGCAAGTCCTATTTTTTGAAAAGTTATGAGAGAGAGAGACCACCATGCGGGTGCCGGGTCCATCGCGTGGCTGAGAGAAAAACTCCGAACTGAGCCCGGTACTTGTGACACAGGCGTAGGTCTAAAAGAGATCTTTTAGTGACGGCCGTTAACAGTCACCTCCTCTATTCAAGTTATGAATACTCGTTCCAATATGGAGCTTACTGCACTTCTAGTAAGGCCAAGGTCTTTTAGCAGATTATAGAGAGACTTCGCTAGTATACCTCTCGCACCCACTTCTGCCGCGTGTAAACGAATTACATAGCCATTTTTAGTTAGTTCATTAGTAATGTCTTAATATTTATTCACTCAACGTCATATTAAATAGTTAGTTTGGTAGAGACTTTTAAAATACTAAGTTAACGAACTATATTATTTCGTACTCAAGGACAGTATGCTTATAATACCTACAGTTTAATTGTGTTTATTTCCAAAATGGCAGCCACAGATATAACATGTAATATTTTCAGAATATTTTTTTATCTATCCGAAAATCGAACCCAGATTATCGACATTCTTTATAGCCATAAGTAAAGTGTGCAAACTGATTGCAGAGCCGAGCTGTATCTACTTTCATTAGAAAACGGGAATTGGAGCGTGGTCTCATCACATCAATGGTAGTACTCATAGGAAAGATATTGTGGAAATGAGTTGCACTATGACTGAGTACTTACTTCCAAACAATAATATGAATGGTGATAACGAAAAGAAAACTTTGATTTGTTTTGGGATCTTCTTGAACCGGGAAGTAGGTATATTTTTAACCGACGAAAAATGACGGAGGAGGTTCTCAATTCGACACGTATATATATATATTTTTTATGACATAACTTTTTAAGATTTTGATAATTCTTTTTTATTAGAAAGGGCATACTTCCAAGGTGGTCCCATTGCAATCATGTTAGGATCTGATGATGATATCCTGGGGAAATTGAAGGAACTCTTCAAATTTTGGAGGCACGCTTACAGCGATTTCGGTTTATGTCTCGGTATCGGCAGCTTTTTGGCTACTAGTGCCGTATAATATACTATGACAATATAGTACGAGTAATTAGATATGCTTAAGTAAATTAAAACTAAATGACACAGTTATTTTTTACTTTTTAGTGCATTTTAAGTCGGTTCTATTTTTTGTTAAAAATTTTTATTCATTTTAAGTTCGCAACTTTAGTACTTATCATCACAAAACCTATTAGCGTACCTTACGTCCGAAATAAACGGAATCCAAATAGGATCATTTGTGGAGATCACTGGACGAAACATTGCAATAATCTCCGAAAGTATGACACCAATTGAGTTGTAATTAAGTACACATATTTGGATCTGCAGACCTTAAGAAGCGTTGCTTTTATGTTGTTTGCCAGAAATAATTAAAAAAAATCGTTTATTTAAAGTAGGTTTAATATAAGCACTTTTGAGTTAAGACTATTTGTAGTGACTCTACTGCGGCCTCGAAAGGCAGGTCCTGTTGATAAGAGCCATTTGTAGATAACTTCTATTCTTCTAATTGTTATTTAACTGAGGGTAGAATCAATAAAAAAAGCGTGTTGTCCCGGTTTTTTGTTTTGAAACAGATTTTTTATTCTAATTATGAACTTATTGTTTTAATGTATTGAATAATCATACTTAATTAAATGAAATCTCACAGTAGTTTGCGGCAAATAAACGTTTATTCGTCGGGTCACGTATCGAAGCGCAATTTGTAGCGTCAGAGCAACAATTACTGTCTGTGTCGCGAGTTGATTGCGAAATGTATTCATTGTTGTTGATCGCCCTTTGGTGCTTTACAACAACGCGTTGCGTGGACGATGACCTTGTTACGTAATAATAATAATAATTTACAACTTCTACAGTTCCACTGTTTACTGGACTGAAATCAGATCTGAATCGTGGGTTCGATCTTGAGTCTTGGGGTGGGGCAAATCAGCTTTAAAATAAATAAAAAATACTAATTGTGTACGTCGGCACTTATAAATGAATTACCCTACACCTATTTTATTGGAATTTGTAACATTATGAAACTAAAGTTCGCATTAAATACTGTGAAGTTGACTAGGGTTAAAAAACACTATATTTTAAATAAACATATTTATTAACAAAAACATAAATAATTAATGTAAGGCATAGTAAGATAGCGAGTTAACTACGGGTACACTTTCATGGACAGTCGAGCTGTGGTGTGTTATCGACGACGTCGGTGCTTTGTACGACACTACCGGGGCAGAGTGAACCAACAGCGGAGAGTACGATTGGACCACGGGGGCCAGTGATCCATGATTAATATACTGACTGCTTTTTGTCGACGTTGTTTTTGCTAACGGTACATGGTACTCTACGTCATGGGTCAACAAGGGTGTGTGTAAAACATGGGTGCTGCCGTGGTCCACAGTTTGGGTGCTGTGCGTTAAAGTGGATTTCGATACGGGTATCACGGGTGTGTGGAGGACATGGGTGCTGCCATGATCCACGGCTTGGCTGCTGGTGGTGATGGTGGACTTCGACAGAGGCACGTAGGCGTTGTACGTCAGATCAGCTGGTGCTGCGGCGGCCATTGCCAAAATGGCGGTAATGATAATCTGAAAATATATAGAAGTGGTTCTAATATCCATTTTTTTATTAGTTTCTTATGCAAAAGATGCTCATCTTATGCTTAAAAACAATATTCAAATTATCTTCATTTAAGTACAGTAGAGCTTTTGAAGGATATTTTGTTTTCATTCACGTTGTAAATGATAATTGTTATTATATTGTGTATAATTGTAAGTTATTGTTAACTAATAATGAATTTTAAATTAGAATTTCTCTCAAGATCGTAGCTAAATAAAGTAAAACTAATAGACGAAGGACGTTTCAAAGGGAAGTTTATTGTAAAAGCTATATTAATATTATGATGAGTTAAAAAAATAAATAAATAAACATTTTTCATAAGTAAAAAATCCGTTATAAGAAAATTTTAATGTCCTACTACGACTTTAGAAAATACATCGAACTGGCCATTATCATTTTAATCAACCACTTTATTGACATTTGTAGTTTTGTGGGCAATTAGAAAATAGGTGAATGCACGCTGTATTCAACTTACAATTTTTTGCATTTTTTTTGGGATATCTGTGTGACGTCTGGTATCCAACTGATGGACTCTGGGACGAGTGTGACCTTTTTATATGCCTTCCAAAATCCACCGCCCCAGTTACGGCGGGCGTACTTGAGGACCTCTGGTGATAATAAATCGATTTGCACGCACGTTACGTCATCCGTCATGTAATTGGCAGTTTTGCATACGGCGACATTCAGTGTGTATAGCAGATAATCTCTATATCTAACCTTAAACACATGTTACATGAATATTAAGTGTGTAGTTATATCTATACTTTTTTAGATAATGAACTAAAATATTGATTCTATATTTTTGTATGTCTTTATAAGATAGGTATAAATTAACTGTTTCGTATCACTAACGCAGCGATCCTCTATTGATCAACAAATAGTGAAAAAAAATAAAAAAAAGGTATATGGGGATTTTCATGGGGAGAATAAATAAACACCTCAAAGGCCGGCAACGCATCAGTGGCGCCTCTGGTGTCGCAGTTGTTCATGGGCGGCGGTAATCACTTAACATCAGGTGATCTGCTTGCTCGTTTGCTCGCTATTTTTATAAAAAAAAAGAAATAAATCGAGATTATACTAACTGCATATGATACCTGTCCCACTAACTTCATAATGTTATAATTATAACACTTTAAAGAACTCAGTCTTTTAATCAGTTTTCCCAAAGTCATAATTATTTTCAATTAATTTTTCGTTTTTCCAAGCAATACTCAGTAAGACGATTTAAAGGGGAAGACTGTATTTCTCTGTACCTCGGAGAATTGGTTGGCAAGCGAGGATTCAGTGAAAACAACATCAATTAGAGAACTAAAGAGTAAATTGTTTATCTAAAAAGAAGATTTACGTGTCGACCAGTGAGAACCTCTTTAGATTTTAAATTCGCTGAATTGTTTTGTGAAAACGACCTAACAGATAAGAAAATACGCGTTTAGTTTTAAACTGACTTTGATTTACAAATTCCAATTCAATTAAATTAAACTGCCTCGTTAGCCTAGTGGTTAGCCTTTGCGGCTTCGATTGCGAAGTCCCGGGTTCGAATTATACACCGGGACTTTTATGGAATTTTCAGTAAATTATTATCCCCAAGTCGTATGGTTGATGTTTTACACCCTCGTGCCTTAGAGAGCAAGTTAAGCTTATCGCAGTCACTATCATCAACATCTGTTGATGGTAGTGATCGTTGATGTAGGTAGTAGGTAAAAATTAACATCCTTAGCCCGCTAACCCGCATAGGGGTTGAGCTCAAAATCCCATCTCCTACAAGGAGGGAAGTCCTATATAGGCCTGATAATGATTCCAAACTAATCCCTGGACGGTGTTGATAGTGGGATTTTTTAAAAGATTTATGATCACAGAGCTAGAGGCCGTAGCGTCATAGACTGTAGTCTGCAAGCCTTGGTCTGTAACGTGTCTATTAAGCCGATTAGCATAATCGCCTACATTCGGTTCGTCTATACAAACTGAACAACGAACGTTGGTACATAATTACCTGATTGGATAATTGCTATTATTATTGTTTCTGCACACAAAATTATAATTATTCTGCTGTATACGTCGATGTATAATTAGGCTGTATAATAAAAATGTTTTAGTCGTCCAATAAACCTTATTAGCTCCAGGGTTAAGAGATCGGAATCAAATCGTAGAGGTCTAACATTGTATTTCATTACTCATATTCACAACGATTAATTTTTACTTATACGCTTTTTTTTATACTAAATTGTTATTAAGTGCGTATCTTCATTGTCAGTAATTGGAAGTGATAGATTAGACTTTCAGTTAGTGTGTATTATTTTTTTTATTTTGTAAATTGTATATTTTTTATTTTGTGTTGTTGGTAGATTAATGTATTATTTTATCATTAGAAGCAACACTGTTGAAGCAACACTGTTGAAGCAACAGTTTTTTTTAGAATAAAAAAATTAGTTATTTTTTTAGACCAAGAGTCCAAAACTATCTTCTATTATAGACCAATATTACCAATAAAAGGTATTATAAAAAATGCCATCATTATTTGCCTAGTTTAATGTCCCGGCTTAGACCCAACACGTTGCTCCAATGCGGGTTCGTGGGCAATAACAAATGAACAAAAGTAGCGAGAGATAAATCATAAAAATTTTAACTAATTTTGTTTTTACACCTATGCACCATCACCTATCACCGGCTAAGTCATTTTTCACTGATACAGGCTGTTTAACAAACGTTCAATCAGACAAAAGATTATAAATTATGAAGTAGGTAACTATGTTAACAATTGTTAAGGAGACAAAAGCATTTACGTAACACCACTTATAATACTATATTCTAGTCACCATCTAAAGAAGTTAGTACACTGTCCATTATAGTTGCTTTCAAGTTAATGTAAAAAAGTTTGCGTCTTGCTTAGTTTTAGTAAGTCATAAATTAAGTTGTAACACGTCTTGAGCTTATTTTTGCTCTAGGTACAGAAATTGGATATTTGACTCAATTTAGCTTATTATTTTATCATAAACTAGGCGAAAAATAATAACGTACGCTGCAAAAATAATAAAAATCCAATCAAGATGTGCAAAGTTACAGACACTTAAATGATTGGAGTAGGGATCTTCTGTCCTTTTCTCGCAAAACGAATATTTGTACTAAGCCACTATGGCTATACTGTAGTGTGACGTCACATCACAGTATGGCTGTCTCCGTCTAATCAGAAATGTTCAAATGCTTGTAACTTTTTATTTATTAGATCAATTTAATTAGTTTTATCATATTTTATTTGTTATGGAATCAAGTTTCAAACAATAAATTTAAACTCTAATATTTTGATAAGTGTCAAATACCCAATTGTGTGTGATAAAATTTAATTATATATCTAGCAAAACTAAATGAAACCTACAACTGATGATGCAAAATTTTTATTTACTTGAAGTTATACCTGGTGATAAGTGATGACGCAATCTAAGATGGAAGCGGGCTAAGTTGTTAGCGTAGGACCTCAACACCCCGTTTGGTTTTTCTAAGACATCGTACCAGGACGCTAAATCGCTTGGCAATACGTCTTTGCCGGCACGATGGTAATTAGCTAAAGCCTTCCACCAGCTGCGTTACGATTTTCGTATAGAGCGGGCTTTGTTAATCGTATTTCACGGTTCTGAACTACTGTGTAAAAAATAATAAGTTTGCTAAACAAACAGTGTAGAGTCTCCTTAACGTTCTAACACAAAACCTTTAGCAGGCAATATCTGATAAGCGTTACTTCGCCATCGATACGACCTTCGGCTTCAGTTTGTAAACACTGTTATTGTAACACATTACGTAGGCTGAGGAGATCTTTATCTGACGGCTTCCGTAGTGCAGTGGTGTGCGTGGTAGATTTGTAAGACTGAAGTCCTGAGTTTGAGTTTCGGCTTGCCTGATTAATATTTTCTAAATTTATTTAGGTTTTGCTGGTGGGAGGCTTTGACTCGTTACCACCACCCATTACCACCATATCGGCAGCATTGAACCGGAGCGCCAAATCTCATTTTTTAATGCTGGGAAATTCCTTTATGCATCAATAACAGAAGAAAATTTTAAAAAATCAAATCTGCTTCCAGAAAGGTATGTTAGAATCCCCGGTTAATGCCGAAATACCCACTAAAACCCAGCGGACACGTCTACATCATTAGATGGCACGCCACAGTATCAAATACTCATTGTACTGTGACAACACTAAATCGCTTGGCAAGATGGTGACTAGCCACGGCCGAAACCTTCTATTAGCTATTTATTACGTACCTAAGTAATTATAGTTGGTTTCTACTTTATACCAATTGGGATTAGTAGTAAATGCGTATGATAATTGCTTACACTGCAGAAAGTTGGAATGGTTTGTTGGTAGGATTATAAAAATTGTAATCTTTTTACCGTTCTTAATCTTATGATTAGTAGGTCAACTCAATTGCGCATAGATTAAAGACTACTAGATGGAGTCATAACGCGGCTGCAGGTTCAAGAGCGTGACAGACGTATTTCATTCGGCCTTTATTAGAAAGTGATACAAGATTATTTTTTGTCCCTTTCAGCGTGTTCGTTTTTATTATTTGTCAAGAGTGGAATTTCTGGCATTCAAGGGACATATCTGAGCAATTATTAGCTTTTTATTAAATTTGCTGATAAATAATATAACTTTGCGGCTACTATATTAATTTAAACGTTATCGTGCTATGGTGGGTTGTAATATTTTCGGCTGCAACAGTCGCAGCGAACAGAAAATCGAAGGAATTACGTTTCATACGTAAGTAGGCATAAACTTCATTGATTGATGATTTAAAGCTTAGATATGTTATTTTTTAGCGAATTTCATGTATTATGCGTTTACTAAACTATATTATATAAAGTAATATTTCGTATTTTACGATATTTTAAAACATAACGTTTTATGATGTACTTTAAATGTTGACATGTCATGTCAATAAGGCTGATTTGCTGTCTCACGAGTGGACACGCTATGGGCTCTATCTAGTAGTCTTTAATCTATGCAATTGCGTATTATGAATATCATTGAATGTCAATTGAGAAATGCAGGTAGGTATTTTATTGCGTACGACGCACTTCCTGTTTTGTTTTTTAAAAAATATATATCGTAAATAAATAAAATCACACATAATTAATTGTATAAAAAATAAAGGTTATACTCTGTGTTTGTTGAATATATAAAATGTCTTTTTTTTTAATTTGCTAATAGAGTTGTGTCCTGGAAAATAAAAAATTTATAGATAGCCCTGTTCTGGATTTGAGCTATCTCCTTTACTTATATTTGGTGGTAGACTTTGGCATTTACCACCTTGTGTCATCAATGACGTATCATATGAAATTCTTCCAAGTTCCACTTGATTTCGAGATTTCAATGACTTAAAGGGAGATATTTACGGAGAATGTATTTTTCTCATTTAATCTATTACTTCTTAGGACTAAGTCCATTGAGTACATTAACTAAATCTGTAATAGCCACATAAATAAGAGCACAGATGACTACACTGTAATGGAGACATTCTTTTAAGCATCTTGATTGTTGAGCCAGCTTTATAGCGTCTGCAAGGTCATCTGATGGAGAGAGAAACATGTTGTATCTAGATAAGGATATTATTTCTTTTTACGAACTTGAAATCATTATTTACTTACCAAGGATGCTCAGCAAATGTTGAGTTTTTGACCTTGTGTTAGATTCTTCACTTCCAAACCATATTAATCTTTACTAACATAAAACATTTTGAAGTGTTATTACAAGCACTTTAATTAATTAAATTTAACTTAAAAATCATCATCATTATCTGCCTATTAACGGCTCACTACAGGGCCAGGCCCACATAACCAACGAGGCAGTTTCAATTCATAATTATCATCATCATCATTATCAGCCTATTAACAGCCCACTACAGGGCCAGGCCTCCCTCTGTATAAGAGAGGGGATATGGAGCGTAGACCCACCACGCTGCTCCAATGCGGGTTGGCGGTGATAATGTGTCATTTATTAACGATCACCATCAGATGTTGATGATAGTGACCGGGACCACTAATATACCCATGCATTATTTTAGTAGAGATAATAGAGTTTATCAAAATATAAAAATTTCTATAAAGTTGGTAGCTTTATAGAAGATATTTTGTCAGCTCTTGCACTTATAGCAGGCAAATATGCAATTCTGGCCTTGAAATTAGATAATAGAATTAGTTTGTCTGTCAATTATCCTAGAAAATACGTATTTTATACCAGCTACAGTATAACATTAACATCGTCATCATTACCAGCCGATGGAGTCACTGTTGGACAGACAGGACTTCAAACAAAAATCCTGAGCCTGTTACCAGCGGTTCCTGCCCCGCATGAAGTGTGACCTGAAGCAGATCAAGGAGTAGGGGGAGGTTATTTAAATCCGTCTTACTCTCTTTATATCGTTGAGATTTTTTCCTTTCCAGTGGAAAAAGTAATTACTTTGGGGTTCAACCAACACTGCGTTTTCCGGCTCGGGAATAGTTAAAAAAAGTAAAATTAAAAATTAATTTCAGTATAACATAATCTACTTTTATTTTCAAACCACTAAACCGTTTAAGGTAATAACCAAGCAATTAAGCGGTTGCTCATAAATTTAATTACATTTAAAAATGTCCCTGTAAAAACGCGTGTTTTAACACAGATTAACACGTACAAAGGGCTTGTAATTTGACAGAAATTACCGCCGACTCCTTATTTATCACCCACTCTCGATTGGAACACGAATTATGTACTTACGACATTTTTTTATTTAAACACCAGTTAGCCCTTGACTGCGATCTCACCATGTTAAGTGATGATGCAGCGGTAGCGACCTAACTTGAAAATTATATATTTATTTAAGCAATATCTCTGACGATTACCTGCTATACAGCATCATATAACCAAATCGGTTAATCGGTAATAGCTCTTTGCCGTTAGTTTGTTACGGCGCTAGCCTAACAGAAAAACTAGAGTAAATAACTAGAAAATAGAATATCCTACAGACAACATAGCTAAAAATTGAAACTCTGTCGAAACAAAGGCGTTAACGTAAAGCAAATGCAGTAGAGAAGTTGTCAAATCTTTATCAAAAATTTAATAATTTCAAGGTATTATGAGATGGTTTGGTCTTGTAGAGAAAATGAAAAAAAGGACACTAACAAAAGGGCATTATAAGGTAAGAGTGAGTGGGAATGTTGGAAGGGGAAAACCAAAGCGAACGTTCCTGGATAAAACCCAGGACATTCTGATTAAAGCCTAGGTGAAAAGTACCAACTATAAACCGAGGTACTTGTATGGTTAAAAGGTTTAATGAAATTAGAAGAAGCGAGAGAGATATGCATGATTGTGGCAAACGGAAATATTTACGTGGGTACGTAGATCGATGTTTTATTATTAAGTATCCAGTAGCAGGAACCGTGGTAATGACTGGGCCATAACATTTAAGGACTCGATCGACACCTTAGATGAATAACAAAACATAAAAATATATTGATTTCGAGTAGACAACATATATTCGTAAAATTCGGATTAAGGATAATTTCGTTAAATCCTAATTACACTGACAAACAAACTGTAGTCACCATCTAAACAAACCGCAGTCGCCATCTTAGATACGCCTCGCCAATCAACACATCGCGTGCGTCGCGCTAAAAAAGTATTCATCACAAAGAACTGTGACTCATGTGGGTCATGAGAGCAATAAGTGAGAAATTTTTTATGAAAGTCTGTCATAGAAAATTAGAAGGGCATGTGTTTTTCACGCGGACGGAGTCGCGGGCGACTGCTAGTTATTTAATATTAAGCTATTTACTAATTGCTTCTTTTGATTTTACTTTTGGATACTCATCCACACATCTCAAGAAAAGTACATTAAGCCATATCATTATAATCATTAAAATTGATGATGATCATAAAAGAGCGAAAAATTATCTATTACCTAAAGCCCGCATTAGAGTGGCATGGTGGATTTAATCCCCAAAACACTTTTTCAATAGAGAAGGATGTGTGGTTTTTGGTCATTGAAAGGTTGAGCCTATAAAAATGCTCATTTAGCTCTTTTTAAGCACAATTTGCTTGTGTAATGTGTGGACGTTAACATCCTACTCTCGTAATCAATAACCACTGACCATGTAATGGAATTAACCTCTTAACTTATGGAGAGCTCTTGACTTATGGAGATTTTAAGTGAAAATATTGTTGCACTTTATGGCAATTATTATAATTGGTTGCTTCGCGCGTTCAACGGTGAAATTTACGACGCCATCTTAAATTTATCTTCACTTATAAATCTGTTATTTATTGGACCATTTAGTATTACTTCTCAGATGCAGTTGTGTGGCTTATTAGCCTTATCAGCTCTTATGGTACAGACATTAGGTTCGATTCTCGGTTGATAAAATCTTGAATTTTATAACGTTAAAACTTATTAAGCCCACTACTCTGCTTCAAAGCAGTATGGCGGGCTAAAGGCCTTGCCTCTATAATGACCACAATCAGGTGTTAAAGATCATTGTGCGCATGCGTAGCTATCAATCGTGAAAAACAACTTTACAATCGTTTTATTGCGATGAAAAGATAATTTTAATACAAGATTCTTGTTTTAAATTACAAAAGGTAAGTGTCAAAAGCTCGGCCGTGTTGTAAAATGTCAGTTTATTTGTCCGAAGTGCAATATAATTAGCCGCAATGATTTAATTAATTTGTTCACATACTAAAAGTTAGTCTTTATAGAATTTAAGTTTTTAGTATAACTGAGAAATGTTATAATGAATAAAATAAATAGTTAATTTTTAAAATGACTAACATTTCCCTTTATTTGTCATAGAAGGTCTTGGGTGAGATTAACAATATTTATTTTTTTATTTAAAAAGTGTATTGTAATATTTTTTTTCGAATTTCTCAACGATTTCTTAGCCTTCTTCACTGCGAAGCTATTGAGGCTATGAAATCTTATGCTTATTTTTTCACAAGTCGTTACCACATACATTGACTGTTATTACAGATATTTGTTTGTATATCGATAATAATTATAGTCAACTTTCTTCTACAAGTACAGATGGCCTTACAAGCCGATTAGCAAACTGATCTTACATCTCGAAATTAACTTAGCAAAATAGAAGATGTTAATTTCAACCTTGTGCACTTCTTTTTAAAGTCTTCATTTCGTCAGTGGCGTGACAGGTTTAAGTTTGCAAAGTAAGGCGTATAATTATGCTATTTTTTATGTCAATGTCACACAACTCCGCGAATGGCTACTGTCATTATATCTGTGACAGATTTTAAGGCGCCAAAATTTTTTATCCACCGCAATAAATGATACCAACTTAATGCCAACATATAATTACAATATCGATTTATTTGCGATATTTACCCAAAAGAACTTGGATTTTATAACTATTGCAAATAAATTACTGCCCTTTACGAGGCAGTTAAGTATAGAATACACGAGTGAGCTTATATGTGAGATATAGATTTACTTGATGAACGTATGTAATATCCTTTATTCTCATATATTTTTAAAGAAACTAAGTCTTTTGCTACTCTGTTAAATAAACTTTCCTTAAACTTAGTTGGCACTGAGTAATGATGGAATAATATTTTACTGTTTGAGATGCAATATATCAGCTCATTTAGTCACTGTGTACACTAAGCCTTAGTTAACGATGACACGTGGTTGTTTCGTTCATTTATATTGAACGTTTTACGTGTGAAATATAAACTTGATACGAACTATAAACCGTCGTTTATTTCGGTTTCATTCGTTCGAATGGGATATTGATTATTATTCAACTATAAAAACGCTAATAAAGTGTTATGTTTATGCTGATTTTGGAGGCTATGAAATAAATTTAATTTAAAATAATCGCCTTTTAACTAAAACCAAATGACGTTGACTGTACTGAAATATGGCCAATAAGAAGCACCTGTAACCAAAATTACTTACTTATATAATTATACTACTAAGTGTTCCGTGGTAATAATATATTTTTTATTAATTTGCTTGGTATTATTTATCAGTTGCTTGCGTACTTCCCCATGGTAGAAGTATAAGCTGACGAAGGTCTAGCCAAACTATTCTCCTAGACTAAAGCCGAACACGATTGAGAATGCTTATCAACAAACAAATTAAAAATGAAGGTAGAAATCACTAGTCATTTTACACATATTTTTTTAAAATGTGTTGCATTTTCTACTTTCATTTTAAATTTGTCTGTTGACAAGCATTCTCAATCGAGTATGGCTTTAGTATAGACTATAAATTAATTTTTAATATTATTTTAGAATTAGGTGGTGAAACTTTGTCAAGCTCGGAACTCTAAAAACACAAAAATAATCTTAAAATCATAATTCAAGCTATGGTATTCATACTTCACTATTCTGCAAGATTTTCCACGTGGCTTTTAAAGAGTACCAAGTATAGTATGGCAAAGAGATGCGTAACACAAGATTTATATGCGTTTAAAATTGGCTGCTTATTTATACAGTTGGGCAACTTGATCGATGACATTACTCATTATCTTTTATATCTTTTCACAGAATAAAGGAAAAACATAGATAGTCACTTTTGTAGATTTATAAACATAAACAAAAACCGATTACATAACTTATTATCAGTCTGTATGCATACTAACGATGACACTTTTCTTCTATAACTCCCGTTTCTGTGGTAATAATTCCTTAGTTAAAATCGTGATAGTCATATATCTACCAGAGAGAATGGATGAAAGGAAATTAATAAAAGAGATTTATAAAGCGAGAGTGAATGGAAATGTTGGAAGGGGAAGACCTAGGCGATAGTTCCTGGATCAAATTCAGGATATTTTAAATAATGGCCAGGTCAAGAGTATCCTAAACCAACGATCTTGTATGAAAGTATTAACGAGAGTGGAAGAAGCTAAGGAAGTATACAAGGACTGTGGCAAATGGAAGGATGTAGTCTCTGCCTACCCCTAAGGGAACGAAGCTTGATGCTATGTATGTATATCTCTACCAAAATTGTTTCGTTATGTCTTGTCTATGTCTTTTCGTTTAGTCTGCGTCTGTTTGTATAATTATGCTCAATTCCTCAATATTCCTACGCCTTTATAGGACATTCAGCATTCTACGAGTGTGCCGAGATGAGAGCAAAAGGGCATCATAATAAATATTATTATTACGAGTGGCTCTCATCATTGCGGCCCCCGATTTAATGCTTGCCAATTGTTTTTGGGTAAGCAATTTGGGGTTCCTTTACTACTGGTATATTTATGTTTTGTTTGATTGCGATATCTCATAAACCAAAACGGTCAGACTGTTAAATGTTAGTGTTTTTAAAAACGTTGCAATAAAATATAAATGGTAAAATGAGATTTAAGGAAATAATGTTTCGGTATATTGAGTTGATCTCATTTAGATTATTAACCTATTTGAATGGCCCACTAGACACTATTCTATAATAAGTACCAGATATTAACATACCTAGGATATATACTTTGAAAGGTCACCATCTGGCGGCTTAACAACACCACCAGCCTCCTGGCTGCTATTGAGAAATTCTTGGAAAAAAGACAGCTCAATTTTTTAGCCCGACCCAGGATTTGAATCAATATGTAGATTCTTGAAAAAATATATCGTATGAACTCGCTTACATCTGGTTGATTATTCCACCTTCAGCTCCACTATCAGACCAATATAGTAAAATGTCATTGTAGAATACTTTTACAAATACAAGATTTCTGTATACATCCGTTTTGCAACCTTGGTACATCGGCTTATATCTGAAGTTTTTTACAAGAATCGACATACAAGACCTCATATTCCTCGACCACATAGGATAACCACTGGACCAGCGACGCAACTTTTTTAGGTTTAGGTTAGGTTTATTATTATTATATTATTTGTGAAAAAAGAATACTTATCACAAATATTTTATTATACAAATCCATAATTTTGTCACATTATACAGTCTCAAAGTTTGTCTCAACAAACTCTCGCAGTGAGTCACTTGCGGGTGAATTATCGCCACGTTTAACCCACATCGTTAATCTGTGGTTTTGAGCTCTTTGCGCTGCGTCCACGAGTGTCGAGTGCGGGCCCGGGCCGCTGTTGAAACTTTGCTTATTCAAAATGAAATATACGTGTCCAATGAGTTATTGAACTAATTAACCGAATGAACTGTATTGCTTTTTAGGGTTCCGTACCAGACAAGGAAAAAACGGAACTCCTATAAGATCACTTTGTTGTCCGTCGGTTCGTATCTCTTTCAAGACATTTTATCAAAGGAATACGTGGAGGTATACATTATTAAAACTATTATCGTTACATCTGAAAATCGTTATTACTTATGTACGGAGGAGCACAGTAAGGTTACACGTAACTCAGATCGGTGCAGAGGTGAAGCGGCGCGTCTCATCTTGATTGCCTATAGCAAATCCATGTTTATTTTCCCATCATTAAAGTAGAAAGTTGTATTACACGAAAATGGACTCAAGCGACGATGCGCGTCGCTTCATTCCATATTTGTATAACAAAATTGCATGTTTTATTATAATCCCTTTTTTTCTCTTATGTATCTGTTATCTTTATTTTTATGTGCAATAAAGTGTTTCTTCTTCTTCTTTTTAGTTAGACTAAGCTCTATCTCCCTTCTACTATAAGGAAGAATCTTAGTTTTGTAGTAGACCATTAAAATAAATAAATAAATAAATAAATATTATGGGACAATTACACACATCGCTATATAGCCCCAACGTAAGCGTACTCGTAAGTAGCTTGTGTTATGGGTGCTATGATAACAGAACAATATTTTTATATATATATTATACATAAATACTTATGTATAATATATATAACAGATAAACACCCAGACACTAGAAAACATCCATGCTCATCACATAAACATATTCGAGATGTGGGAATCGAACCCACAGCCTAGGACGCAGAAGCAGGGTCACTACCAACTGCGCCACTCGGCCGTCAAATAAACGAATAATGATATAATGATGGCACGAAATTTTCCCGGAACTATGTAAAATGAACTAAATGAAAAAACAAAAGGTCGTTGAACCAGGCCACAGCGCCGGAACCGCAGCGGGTCAGCCTAACTATCTGTCGGACATCATTTGTCAGTCTGTCCGACAGTCGATATTTTTGTACCTCCGACCGAGTGCTCCTTTCTAAATGGGATTGGAAGGTTTTTAGTACAACTTATCTTTCTTCTTCATGAGTCGTTTCCTCAGCTTTGAGGATCGTGGCACCCCAAAGATATGACTGTTTTAACGGTGGTACGCCATTTTTCTCTATTTGCAGCCGCACTAATAGCATTCGAAATGGGCGCGGCTATCGCATCTTTTATTTGGTCCGTCCATTGTCTCGGGCCTTTCCTTCAATCTTGCCAGTGACCACTAGTTTTTCAATGCTATCTGCGTTTTTCCTGGCAATGTGACCGAAGTAATCGAGCATTCTCCGCAGGCAGATGTAGGAAAGCCGTATCTTTACTTTTAATTTATTCAGTATCGAGACGTTTGTTCTGCGTTCGGCCCAAGATATATTAAGCATACGTCGCCAGCACCACATTTCAAATGCGTCAATCCTCTTCCGGTCGGCAGATTTGAGCGTCCATGTTTCGGCTCCATAAAGGAAGATGGAGAAGACAAGGTGCATTTTTGTCCACTGAAAAATATTCTTGTCAACTTATCTATTTGTACTATTTTAAAAGCCTTGCGCCAGTATCGCCTATTACCGGCCCACTATGGGCTACCTTCCTCATAGAATAGGAATGTGTAATGAAGCCTTTACCCACCAAGCTGCTCCAATTCGGCTTGGGAAGAACTTTGATTATACATATAACGATCACTATGATATATTAATAATGGCGACCGGGGTAAAACTTAACGTGCTCCCGAGGCACGGGAATGAGGCACATAAACTTCTCTCTCAGTATTTCTTTAACGACTACAAGTTGACCCTTGACTGCTATCACACCTGGTATTAAGTGAAGATGCAGTTTAAGATGGAAGTGAGCTAACTTGTTAGGAGTAGGATGAAATCCACACCCCTTTCGGTTTCTACACGACATCGTACCGGAACGCTAAATCGCTAGGCTTTGTCGGTAGGGTGGTAACTAGCCACGGCGAAAGCCTTCCACCAGCCAGACTAAGACAAATTAAGAAAAATCTCAATCTGTCCCGCTGGGAATCGAACCCAGGACCTCCGACTTATAAATCCACCGCGCTGCGCCACGGAGGCTGTCTATTATTTCATACTCGAGCCTTAAATCTAATCCCCTAATTTGAAGTCACGTAGGCTAACCACAAGACCAACGAGGCAGTCTGTTTAAAGGGTCCAAGATCTACGTCCAAAATAGATTTACACACTATTAAGATCTCATGATTCTAGCTTCAGTTTTCCCACTGCTGTGGTAAGTACTTCCAAGTCAAGAGTGTATACTCCAAGTTTGTTTTATTATGGCTTATGATCCTAACTCTGGTCTGCTAATGTCAATGACACATAGATGGCCCATTTTAAAACACAAAGATGGCCTATAATAATCACTTCGCAGCATATGATATGCGACCTACAATGAGTTGCCCTGTGTTCGTCACTGAGCAACAAAAAAAGCTCCTCGTTAAAGTACAGAAAATGGCAGGAATACCTATTTGGTACATAATAAACTATGAGTTGGTAAAAGTAGGAACATACATAAAAGTACACAGGAACACACACACACACACACACACACACACTCGCACGTACGCACTCACATAAATTAATCAATTATTTTTTCTTGCTAAGTCTTCGTTTTTGTTTTATTGCATGATTTCTTTATTATAGTCGTATTTAACTATTTAGTAAATACCTAAAAATTTACTACATGTATTTATGTTCAAGATACGGGCTTACCTATTGACAATTTATTTACAAATATTTTTTATTTCTCTGTTACAAATAACAGTATGTAACTTTCACTTTCACAAGTTATTCAAAGTAGCTATATTAAAATGAAATATTTTGTTAATGTAATAATTGCTATTAATCACACTTGTATGTCAAATAGATAACATATTTGTTATTGTGAGGTGACACACGTTAATATTGGCCCAGTTTCGGCCGCTGTAAAAAATGATTATTGACGAATGCCGTCGCAAACTTGAATAAGTTATTTAATTAGGACGTCTCAAGGCCGACTGGTTGCCGGTGCGGGGCACAACGAGAGAACTATATATTAATTGTTATTTTCATACTTTAGTTGGTTTCAATTACATATATACATATATATACTTATAGATATGCTATCTATGAGTCGGTGCCAGCCAAGGTTTTTACTTCAAGAACGTTATCTAGAACCCACAAAGTGCTTTACTACGTTAAATAAATGTTCCTTAAACTTGGCTGGCGCCGACTTCATAGATATGCTTAAGTAAATTAAAGCAAGTAAATGACGAAGTTATTTATTACTTTTTAGTGCGTTTTGAGTCGGTTCTATTTTTTGTTAAAAAATTTTATTTCTTATTTTTTAGTGATTTATTGAAACGTACTCTCATAGTATATTTATTATACGGCACTAGTAGCCAAAAAGCTACCGATACTTACACAAAAACCGAAATCGCTGCAAGTGTGGCTATAAAATTTGAAGAGTTCCTTCAATTTTCCCAGGATATCATCATCAGATCCTAAAATGATGACCATATTGAAAGTGTGGCCTTTCTAATAAAAAAGAATTATCAAAATCGGACAAGTCTGTAAAAAGTTATGCGTTTTCAAACATAAAAAAAAAATATACGCGTTGAATTGAGAACCTCCTCCGTTTTTTTTCGTCGGTTAAAAAGAAATGAACATTTAGAATCATATTTATATATATAATATAAACTGATTCAGTTGTTTTGACAGAGACAAGTGAAACGAAACAAAAATTTGTATAGAAGAAGTTGAAAATTCTATTTGATACCATTATTTATAAACAAAATCGAAGATTTATTAGAAACTCAGAGAGAGTACCGTGTAGTATTTATTACACACTAATATCAGAAACGCGGAAGTTTGCGTGCACCTAAATATCTGTTAATTATTCCTTCAAACGACTGAACTGATCTGAACAATTGGAATGGAAAAAGATTATCTTCTTCGTTGTTATACTCTTACCCGTAGTTTCTAGTACGTACGTCACTTGAATGGTAGCACACTTCATAACTCATTGCCATTTCACCCATACTGCAGCTTTTATATTTAATAGGGGAATAGTTACGTATTTTTTTGACGTGACAACGTCTTATAATTCGATAGAGCCGGCTGCACGCACGAAAAAACATGACGTCATGCGTCGTTACCTCGCTTTGAGGCGTTCCATGTAAGGCTTGAAGTGCAAGCGAGAGCGCGGAACGAGTGACAAAGAAGCACAATTTAAATATAATTATTAAATATATTAATTTTAAATTAAAAATTAATATATTTATTATAAATTTAAAATATAAATTTATAAAATCAAAATCAATTACTTTATTAATTTAAATTAATATTTATAAAAATATACTTAAATTAAAAATTTTAATAACTAATTAAATGCTACCATTCCATCAGTATTTTCTTAAGACATTGTCACGTTCAACTATCGTCAGTAAACCGACTTTACAGACAACCAATTTTTTTTAGGTAAACTAAAGAGTTGCAGGCATCACTTCATCATTATCAGCCTATTAACAGTCTACTTCAAGGAAAGACCCACCACGCTGCTCCAATGATGGTTGGCGGGCTTAGGTTGATAACGTTTTATTCATTAACGATCATTTTCAACTGTTGATGATAGTGGCCGGAACGGCTCAACGTGGTTTTAAAAGCACAATGGTGTTACACCGTCCAGTTCCCAACTTTGGTCTTAAAATTTACTAAAAAAATTCTTAGGAGAAAGAAAACTCAGAATTATTTTACAACCCGATTCAGGATTCGAACCTCGATTCCACGTAGGGTAGCCACTTGAACGATTCAGTCGTATATTTAAGTTTTCTCAGTGTGTCGCCATGCTTATCGACGTTTCTGCGAATTTGCACGAACAATTCGCACAGGAGCACGAATAATGTTCCTATTAGTGCGATATCTTATCACGGTGTCAATCAGCAATGTGCAATGCAAATGTCAACGCCACCACAGATTGCGTTTAATTTGTGCTGAGAGGAAGCCGACTGTACCCACCATTGACCTACACCTCGTTGGTTTCGCAGCTGTTGTTTTAAGGTCCTAAAATCAATTCGTGTCCAAAATAAGTTTTTCGACATTTTTATATTATGAAGGAATTTTTCAGTAACTATCTTTTCAGTAGTTTAGAGAACTAATCCTGGTAACTTCTTTCTGGTTTATTTCAATAGGCTGATTCGTAAATCTTCTTCTTCCCAATTTAGAATAATACACAAGTCAGGACTGACTTTTTTGGAAAGCATAATAACTTTTGTTTAAACTTTTAAATTGACCAGAGTTAAGAAGTTTTCTCTCGTATCTTATAACATTGTAACAATAGTGGCATTATCATTGGCGCTGTACAGCAAAATATTTGCCGTATGTTAAAAAGAAAGACACCGGTATGTTGCTTTAAATTATACAAACAAAGGCGATAGTATTGTAAGCTTAACACTACATTCAAACCTAAAGTGACTATTTAGTATGGATTGTCTATATACCCACGGGCGTTGCCAGGTTATAATTTCGGGTGGTTCAAGAAATACTTCTATTTTTTCCATGCCCAAGTACGAATCGCATAAAGAAAGATCGATGTCTATTTATTAATTATCTGAACGTTTCACATAGTTAGAACCCCATAAACCCTCCTGGCTAGGTCCGTACCTATATTATCTAATACTTTGCGTAGCTTAGTATATTAGTACCTCGACGTCACATTGGCTACGAGTTTTTAATTAGCCATCCACCTTATCTTCGCTGCAGTTGCAACAAAGATTAAGGTAGTAAATTCACCGGAATCGGCCGACGATATTGCCTGGAAGACGTAAAGTCTCTCTAGCGTTAACGATTTACTCAGTCTAGGAGGTTAATTGAGAAAAAAACAAGGAGCTTGTTGTGGAAAATGCAAATTGATGGTCCGTTGCCTGCGCCGAGCTCAGACTTATTAAGTCAAGTGGAGTTCTCAATCTTTTTTGTTGAGGAAAACAGAGGAAAGTTAAGCGTCTTAAGTCTTTTATGTTTTTTGAGATAAATACTAGTTACTAGGGTTAACTAAACTTTATTTGAACTAGTTTTATTTAAACCCTACTTCAGGCAAGATATTATAAAATATTTTAAATTTTAAATTATAGTGAGTTGGTGTTTTCTATATAGTTAAAATACTAAAATATAAACTATCCTGACTGGTTCGAAACTAGTCTGGCATTCACCAAAAATAATCGCACGAGCATAGTCGTTTTTCCTACTTCGACAATAATCATATCAGTTAACCAATTTTTCTGATTTCATTGTCAAACAAACTTTTACTTATTTATGATATCCATTGTATTATATTAGTAAACTTAACCCAGTCCGGCCCACATACCCTCGTTACTATCTGCAAACTTGACCGATGCTCATAAAAGTCAAATACAACTGGCCTTAATTGAACCCTCTCAATCTGGAAGTAGGTCCCTATGAGATATAAACAATTAATTCGGTTTCCGTCAAACAATCAGGCCAATACAATCTTGGTAATCCTTTGATTAAATAGCCTCTTTTCTTTTTGTTATAACAACTAAATGTTTTGGTTACATAGTGTGCTTTGATACCAGTATCAAAATAATGTTGTTAATTAAAAACACAGTCTTAAATGACAATGCTATATTAAAAGAAGTACAGATGATTTAATTCATACCTTTAGTTTTAATACAGTTGGAACGGAATATCTACTCGAAATCTTGGCGAAATGGTTTACGCCTAGGGCGGTAATTAGTAAAGTTATAGAGAGAAAACACATAGCAGGTTTTGTTAAAGATTGATTTTACTTTTTATTTAATTTGAGTACCACAATACAACTCCACTAAGCTCCAAAAAAACAAACAAATAACATTTTTTTTTTCATTGTTACAGATTCCTTGCTATCTGGTGGCCCCTGAAGTGCCAGATCACCAAACGCCGCGCTCGGATGATGATCGTCTTCATCTGGATCTTCGCAATTCTCGTCACCACACCCTGGGTGTTTTTTTTCGACCTCGTCGTCGTCTTCGATGACAACCCTCATGTCCGCCTCTGCTTGGACGTGTGGCCGAACCCTATCAGCGAAGTAGTGTACTTCGTGATAGGCAACCTCATATTTTGTTACATCCTACCCATGGTCCTCATCACGATGTGCTATATACTGATCTGGATCAAGGTGTGGAGACGAGCAATCCCCACAGACACGCAAGATGCCCAGATGGAGAGGATGCAGCAAAAGTCAAAAGTGAAAGTTGTAAAAATGCTTGTAGTAGTAGTGATACTCTTCGTTTTGTCGTGGTTCCCACTTTATTTAATTTTCGCCAGAATAAAGTTAGGTGGGCCGATACAGAAATGGGAGGAGGAGATGTTCCCGATCGTGACGCCTTTAGCTCAGTGGCTCGGGTCATCCAACTCATGCATCAATCCGGTTCTGTACGCGTTCTTCAATAAGAAATATAGGAAGGGATTCGTCGCTATCATAAAGAGCAGGAAATGCTGCGGGAGACTCCGTTACTACGAGACGATCGCACTGCAATCGTCGAGCACATCGACACGCAAGTCGTGGCATTACAACAACAACAACCACGCCTCCATTACACGGAGGTCACCTCCAGTCGACAAGAACGCCGTGTCCTTCATCTTCAACCACACAGGAGTGTAACTCCAACGGCGACACTTCTGGAGCTCAACCGCGACCGCCAGGTCCACTGCGTATCCAGTCCCGCAGGGAGGAGACGTGTTTCAGCATATCGACTAATACGAAGAGTTTTGTGCTTGAATTTTAATTTCGTCAGTTTGATGTTGTTCTGTGTTCAAACCGAGTTCGAGCTATGTGACTATCCAATAATCTTGTAGCGTTAAGTAATAATATAAATCTGTGTAACGTTATTAATTTTTATTAACATAATATATGATGTACTTTTATACGTAAATGTAAATGTAATATTTCTGAAGAAGAAATAAATAACTGTGGAGCGAAAACGCACATGTCGCACAAAGATTTTGAAGTGAAGTCGACTTCACTTAGGTAGATACTTGTTTTACGTAGGTTTGCAGTTTTAGTAGCGTTCATATCATATTTAACAATTGATTTTTGTGGGCATCATTAACAAGTCAACGTAATTTCCAGGTATCAACGAATTTGTATAGAGCAACCAATCATGGAGTCGTAGCTTCTGTTGTCATAAACCAAGACCCCGCTTAATTCACTGCGCTAGTATATACGATCATTTCTTCTAATTATGGTTTCAATAACTTTATAATTTTCGTCAGATTGATGTCCGAGTGACGTAGAATGTCTGTACCTGTTTCGTGTAAATTTCTATACCTGAGAAGTTGGAGTTCATATTTTGTATATTGCATCAAATATTTAGTCGTTTTAAACTAGTAAAACGTATTAATGTAGGGTAGTATTTTTATAAAACCTTGAAAATAACTTCATTTTGTTCATGATAATGTTAGAGTAATTAAGGGAACCATTTGTGACGTGTGAATTAGTACAAAGTTTGGCTGAGAATTTGCAACCTAATATAACATTAATTTTGTATTTCACTCAAATTATTTTACTCCTCGATGTTTCATGTTCATTGTATTCATAATAATATTTAATCAAAATCAAACATAAATAACACTGATATTAATATTAATTTATAGAATCCCTTGTATAACTTTCTAGATTATATTAATTTACATCATTATGAAAGAAAATGAAATTTCTTCAGTAACTTACACGTCTCCTTAACACGTCCAGGAAGTAATCAAATAGTTCCTTAGAGTTTGAAAAAAGTTACATTATTTTTAGTTTAGATTTTTATGTAAGCGTTATAACAACATACACCTATCCTTTCCAAATATTACTCTCAATTAACTCGATTACATAGTAAACTTAATGGTCAAAATCGTATCTATTATATTATATCTATAATATTGTTGTATTCAAATAATAGTTAATACTTAGTAATATTAATAATAGAGAGTTAGTTGAAATATAATGATGGTATTATGGCAATAATTATAATAGTTTAATTTCGTGTTTTGTTAGGAATATCAAATTAATAATTATTATTATTAAATTATACTGTTATTTTAGAAACGAATTACAATTTTATTAAATTTTTTTATCTTGGCTTTTATATAAATTTAAATATTTTTTGGAAATCATTATATTTTTTCTAACTTTTTAAAAATTATTCGCCTGTCACATATACAGGACGAATGGCCGCTTCGGATGCACAACGTTAATAAATAAATGTTAGAATAAAAATAATAGTAAGTTATGGTAATCAAATATTATATATTTAATAAAAAATCTAATATTAAGTGAAAAAAATACAAAATATCTATTTACACATATTTTTTCATGTATGGCAATGTACTCGTAATAAGCTGTTTGATAGTGAAAACGAAGTTTCTTACAATAAAAATAATAATAATAATTGATCCAGTACCACTACAAATACAGCACTTGATAATATATTATAATACAACTTTTTCTAATAAAATATAAAAAGAAAATTTAAAAAAAAGAATTGTATTTTTCTACTAGGAATGTTGCATCGATTGTAGAAGGCTTTGATTATTATCTTTTTTATTTAATGAATATTATGGGCTTAAAAATTATATTTCTTTCCTAAATATGTTACTACATTATTTCATTACATATTTTTATGTATAAACGCAAAAAGCAATATAATTTTTGTGTGTAATATTGTCATATAAAATCGTGGTAGAATAATGAGTAATGTTAAACATTAACATGAGCTTTTTCAGCAATTTACTTGTGTGTGTATGATATGATATCACGACATAGTCAAAGCTTGCAAGACTGATGCGAGAAACATCCTTCTAAAGGATTAAAATTGATATCTACATGATATAAAACTTGATTCCGCTATTTTTATATATGTACAGCTTAACCTAAGCTTATATTTAACAGTTTGCTTGTTTTTTTGAAAATACATTTTTAACAGGAATTTTCTAAACTGTTTTGTCATAAATTCATATAGTATGTTTATTCTGTTCTATTTTGTATTTTATGTTAATATGTATAACGGCTGGACCGATATTAGATTATTTGCGTCTGTGAAAAAGTTTTTAGGTATTATAGATTCGTAGTAATTTTTCCTTCAAATTTTGATACTATTTCTACAGATTTTGCCTAGCACTTAGATCACGATAAAATGTATAAAATTAAAATATGTTTTTATGTTGTTTTATATTGTTTTGGGATCGCTATGAAAAGTTTGAGAAAGGGCATAACACTTGTAACGAATAAAGTTTATAGTTTTATACGTTACTGAAAAAAATGTTTAACATTGTTTTGTATTGGAGAATGAAATTCTATATTTATACAAAGAAATTCGTAATAAATAATCAACACGTAAAATTCACTTTTTGTAAATATCTTTAATATAAATGATAAATGTAATTATACATAGTTAAATGTTTGTAATTTTTATTATGTTCACTAGATGCGTTTGTGTATATGGCTGGATTTTTTTTGCTGTGTTTTGGTGTTAGTAATAAGATTTATATTGTTAATAATAATTGAATAAAAATATAATTATATTAGTAAATTAATGATTGGTATTATATAAATATTCTTCGTGTATACTGTTTAATCTATTTAAAATTTAAGACACGTTTGTTTTTATAACTTTTTTTTTCATCTTTGATTCAGTGTTCAAATTTTTTTTATTGATAATCAACGATTTTTAATGTAATAATAATCGAAATTTTTGATTATATTTTTTAAATTAATAATAAATATTTAATATTTCAGCATTTGTAATATTTCACCAAGTGTAACATTCTGGACTTTTATCAGCATAATTCTATATTATATATTACAAGTTATAAATATGGAATTAGGCTAATACCTACCGATATTCGAAAAAACTTAGATATAACTATTATGTAAAAATACATTGTAGTGTTAAACTATGTAAAAATAACTGTAGAATTGATGTTTCAAGCAATGTTAGTTGATTATTAGGGGTTTGAATAAAAAGTACGCTTTTTTAGTAGAAAGTGCTGATGCGATTATGGAATGACACTTTAGTCATAAACATATTGAATTAAATCTAATACTTTTGAACGTGCAATTCTTGTATCACAGAATCTAAATCTCGGAAACGGCTCCAACGATTTTTATGAAATTTTGTTATCAATTTTTTTTGAAAAATGAGCAAAGCTACTCGATACAACACACAAGGTACTCAGAACTCGATTTTGATTCGACGTTTATTCTTATTTTCAGAGTTATTGACACGTTCATGACTTTCATTTCATGCAATTATTTTCGACCTATACTAAAGCCAAACTCGATTGAGAATGCTTGTCAACAAACAAATTTAAAATGAAGGTAGAAAATGCAACACATTTTATGTCTAATAAATTTAAAATTATAATTTGGATTTATTTTAATCTTATTTAAAAGATATTGAATATATTAATTAGTTTTAAGTTTACTCATCTAATTTATTGTCATGAGTTCATCATTAACAAGTCAACTAAAAAAATTAGGTGTAAAATGACTAGTGGTTTCTACCTCCATTTTTAATTTGTTTGTTGACAAGCATTCTCAATCGAGTTTGGCTTTAGTATAGCTTGAAACGAGTGTAAATTAGTTATATTTATTTTTATTTATTCTTAATTGTTTTGAAAGTTTTAAAGTAACAAACAAATAAATTGTTTTGCGTAAAAATTTTACAATAATAATAATGCTAACATAAAAAGTGCAGATTGTTTTGCAATTTTCTAAGTTTTCAGTCTACCGTGTTTTGGCTTTCGTTCAGCCACAAGTCATATTTTCAAACATTACGTTAATCGTATCAGTATGTTAATAAAATTATTATGTATTATATATAATATGAATATTTACTGACTGTGGGAAAATATAAGCAATCTAAACATATTATTGAACTGTCTTCACTACTTTTCTACATATCAATCGGATAAAGCCCTCTATAGCAACACATTTTTGGATCGACATATTATAATTATTATTTTATTAAAAAAATAATAAAATAAATGGAAAAATTATCATGAGTATGCAATAGTAGATTTTTATTTTCGTTTAAATTATCTTATTACTAAATAATTATTGCGCTTAGAAGAGAAGTAGGATTACTAAATATACTATAAAATGACAAGATTTTAATTTGTAAGTTTAATGGTTATTATTGCATTTTTTCCAGAATAATATTTTTTGTAAAAACTTTTATTTACGAATACTGCCATTGAAAAATCTAATAAATTTGATTATATTCATACCTTAAAACATCAAAATCATTTACTGTCTATTACTGTGCTATAAAAGTTAAATTAGATTTAGAAAATCTGACCTTATAATAATTAACATCCGTTTAAACTACAACGAATCGGAGGTAGAAACTTTATAAAGAAAAATTCCGTTTTTTATAAAACTTTCATTAACTATTTTTAATTAGTATTTACAAACGTAAAAATTTATAATTATATTTATTACAATTGTAAAACTTCTACTAAATGCTTAAGTTAAACTTATGATTATTTCATAAATAATAGGGACATTCTAATAAGCAAATATAAAAATAAATACATTGCGAAAAATGGCAACGCATAATTTTGGTAGTGACTTTAGTTCTGTTCTATTTTTATATGGTTTTTTAACATTGTCTAGTAAAGTTGTCTGCAAAACACATATATAATAAATAAAGTTTGATTGCACAAGACGCGAGATTGATAATAACTTTAAAATGAAAGTTTTAACAGTTTTAATATAGTGATGTGTGATTTAAACAATTTTTCAATAATTGTTTTTAACGTAATGTTAAATTAAATTAATTATTGAAAAATAGTGCTGAGATATTTAATTAAATGTAGCAGATTTTAAAGTGATTTTCATCAATAGATTGTGGGATTCAAGAGAAAGGTTTGTACGACGTATGTCTGAATAGAGAACGTCGCTGTGTAGAGCTTTCACGCAGACAAAGTAACGGACGGCCACTAGTTTCTTAATCAATTTGTAAAGATACATCTACTTAATATTTTAAGCAGATGTATCTTAAATAAGATATTATGAATCATAGGTCTAGGTCTTACTCGCTAGGAATATTACTTCGTCTGCTTACGCCAAGGCGGTGGCCATTACAGCTTTGTCAAAAGAAGGCCCTGAATTCCTTAAATTATTATAATTGTGTTGTGTATACTTCTTTTTAACTATTTGTGTATAATTAGTTGTTGAAAAAAAAACTTACATATTACTGTGGATTTTATCGCAACAAAGAATAGATCTGTTTTGCATAATAGATTAACCCAGCCAGAGGGCCACAATATCTTTATATACTGTCACATCAACAATAATTGTACCCGTTGCAATAGTCTAAGAGCTGGTGAATCGAACGACGCACTAATGTTAAAAGTTATTTAAAAGAAAATGTGAATACATTTGATCGATTCAATCCATCAAGAAATAAATTGTATTATGAAAAGTCAGCATTGTTGGAATAATTTTGTACAAAAATAATTTTTATTATTACAACGTGATCAAATTATTTTTTAAATTATTCACCAGCTCTGGGGCCCTAAAATATTAATGAATTCGTTGTCCAAATAAAGTTAGGTATATGTTTTCATACTGTATCAACTAAAGATTTGAATTAATTGATGGGTTTGATGACAAAACGTGACTTTGGAATGATCTAAGTAGTACTGCCAGACATTTTCAGAGTTATTTAATTAACTTATTTTTAGGATTTAGAAAAACTTGTCCAACTTTTCTTTTGTGATATCTGAATACAAGAACATGGAAATGGTTATAATATCAAGTAATCTGTAATGACACAAATTTGATCAAAATTAAAATATTTGAACTAATAATTTCTCTCTTCCCAACACTGTTTTACAAACATAGCAAATATATTTTAGATATTATTCTAAACATCTACTTTTTTGACTTTTGGCTTGACTAACTTACAATGCAGCAGCGTTGTGGGTCTAATCACTTAGATTATTATTTAACAATAAAATAGCCTTGTTTCTTTGTTTTCTAATTAAGTAATAGTCAACTTAATAAATTGACTATTACTTAATTAGAAAACTTAGAATTGTAAAATACATGATATTTTTTGGCAAAACTTTTTTTTTTCATTTGTTAGGCTGTAACATGGCAATCTGTATGGGTACAATAAGCCACTCTTCTGACTGAATATTTCAGTTACAAGTCATCTCCAGGAGCTCATATTTGCCATAGATTCCCTAGTGGCAGGCTCCCTCTTACGGCTGGTTACGAAAATCTATGTTTGAGATCAGCAATGCTGTATCACTGAAGACGAGCATATTGATGACTTCCACCGAGAGTTAGAGATCGGGAAAGCTCATTTACATGTATTGACAGTTTTTCCTGATACCTATGGCTGCACTGGGCTATTTCGTCACGAACCGTTTGTATATTTGTTTGGCAAAACTAAAATTTAATGTATTTATCCATTATCTATGCATTTTTATTCAATAAAAAGGTATTAGACAAGTTGTCAAGATGCCTCAAAAACCTACTCAAAAATGTCTATCGAGCTGATGGACATTTTTGAGTAGGTTTCGACATAAATTCATTGCAAAACATTTTCTATAGTACACAGTAAGAGATTATGACTTTTTGGCTTGGTTAAGAATTAGATCTACAAAAGATCTAAATCGTATTTATTGATCTTCTATTGATTCAAATCTTTAGTTTGAACTGCTTATTCCAGACGAATCACATGCAACTATGAAATATATTTGAATAAACTAATTGGATGTAAAATCTATCATATTGTTTTATTTACTCCTAAATTCCGTTTCAACCACCTCCACCAACCCATCCAACCCCCCATCCACCTCAACCAACATTACAAATTCGACATACTTCGTGAAACAGTAATAAAGACCTGCATGCCCTTTCATAAGAATGCATATCGTTAATATGAGTTAAGTCACCCATAAACTGCATTGCTTTACAAAAATAATTCAATTAATCCACGTCATTCCTTTCATAAGTTGGCATTTTAATGGTATTTTTTATTTAAAGAGTCACAACTCCTTGACCTGACTGACGCTTCTGAACACAAAAGATATATTTATTTTTGTAATATCGGATTAATCGTTAATTTTAATTATTTGCATTGAGATTTATGCGAATAAATAAAAAATAAAAAAGGTTTTTTACAGTTAATACTTTATGGACCAAGCAGCTGGCTTATAGTCCTTCTAATGGTTAGTAATCGCTCATTAACAGAGTAACATTTCGGGGCCATACAAGGAACATGTCCTAGAGAACATAGAAGCTCTGGCCGTGAAGAGTTACCACTCAGTCGACAAAGACATGCCACCGATACATTGTCATGTAGAAACCAAAAGTGGTGCGGTGATCATCAACAAGTTATCCCACTTTCGTCTTATACAAATTACAATGGATGACGTCAATCGTTTGTATTGTTCGAAGTACTTATCTTAGTCATCATGCGTATTGCAGTCAAAAACTAACACGTACTTATTGAATAAAAAAAGATTGTTTGGCGCCAGAAATAAACATGGCTGCTTCTCTGTATTCACAAAAATGCTTTTCCGTCTTCTCTCTGTCAGTTTAAAATTTATTAGTAAGTAGGTTTAGGTAGATACATCTACTTCTAGTAAAGGAACGCTTTATCACCTGCCACGTCTTTCGAGATTCGGCAAAAATACATTTGTCAAACATCAACGACAAAAGGGGCGTCTAAAATTAAATTTTTCAGCCACAAAAGAGGTACATCTCACAAATTACACCGATCACTCTAAGGAGAGGGCGACTTTATAACTGAACTAAATGGGTAAATATAAGAAAGGAAAAAGAAGAGGGTATGTCTTTTCAAACACGTCTCATCTTATTTAAGTGGTAATGACTTATTTAATATAAGATTATTAGGTTTTCCCAAATTAAAACGATGGGAAAGCGTGAGTGATAGTGTCTGTGATAGCCCAGAATAGTTCTGTTAAGTGAAAAACCATCGCCTATAAAAATGACTTGTGGTCCAGTGGTTATGCCTAGCTAATGGTGCTTCAGATCACGAGGTTCTGGATTCGACTTCTGGGTCTGGTTATGGAATTATACTTATGCTTTGTATGCTTTATCCCCTCTCCTATAAGGAGGGAGGCCTGGTCCTGTAGTGGGCCGTTAATAGGCTGATAATGATGATGATGATGATGCTTTATTGAAAGTAATTTTGAGTAAACAAAGTAAGCCGAATGTGGGTGTTTTTAAAAGTTTTTTTCTTTAATCATAAGTAAATTATTTCTGTAGATTTTTTCTCAACTTTATATTTTCGTAAGGGACTCTATCAGCGGTCAATGCCTTTCCAATTTTAGCACTTAGGTAATTGGGTATTTGGATCAACCGATACTGGATTATCGTTTTATCGCACCCGGGCAGTCTTTGATACCGCACGTTAAGACAGATAAAATTAAGATATTTTTAGCGAGATCATTTTTTAAAGCTCCGTATCTTAAAAGGAAAATTTTTAACAAAAAGTAGAACCGACTCAAAACGCACTAATAGTAAAAGATAACTGTGTCATTTAGTCAGCAAGCATATCTATGAAGTCGGTGCCAGCCAAGTGTAAGGAATATCTTTTAAACGTGGTAAAGCAGTTTGTTGGTTGTAGGTAACATCCTTAAAGTAGAAACCTTGGCTGGCACCGACTCCTAGATATGCTTAAATTAAAGCAACTAAATGACACAGTTATTTTTTACTTTTTAGTGCGTTTTGAGTCGGTTCTATTTTTTTAGCCAAAAAGCTACCGATACTTATACAAAAACCGAAATCGCTGTAAGTGTGCCTATAACATTTGAAGAGTTCCTTCAATTTTCCCTGGATATCTTCATCAGATCCTAAAATTATGACAATGTGACCACCTTGGAAGTGTGCCCTTTCTAATGAAAAAAGAATTATCAAAATCGGACAATACTGTAAAAAGTTATGCGTGGTCATACAAAAAAAAAAGTAGAAAAAATGTATATACGTGTTGAATTGAGAACCTGCTCCGTTTTTTTCGTCGGTTAATAAAATTATTATTATAAAAACAAAAGGATCACTATAGCTGAAAAATCTAAATACTTTATGGTGCTGCAAACAGGACAAAATGCTTTAAAAAGTTTCTGTAACCATAAGTAAATTTTTTCTCTTTTCAGTTTATAACTTCTAAGCAGTCGGGTTTTTTATTTTTATAATAATAATCATATTTGAGACTTTTTAGTTTTAGTTTATGGTATAGAAATGAGACGGTACACTTAGTTCACTTTTTGCCATTTTTTGTTAACATGATGTGATATTTAAATTTTTGAAATGGTCTTTTTACGACCTTTCAATTGGTACCCATATTGCTAAGATAAACACATCCTTTTTCCCATTTACAGCCGCCATTTTAAAAAATATAGTCTATGTCACTACCACAATTTTGCCAAATTCAATGATACCTCACAAGTCAAAATCCGTTAGTTTTTAGCGAAATTGACATACATAATTTTACAAACATACATACATACATACATACATACATACATACATACAACGGAAATTTTTTAACAAAAAGTAACCGCTTTATGTAAAGGACCAAATTTATAAGCAAAATATCTCTGGCTGACTTGACTTATCAGGAGACTTCTAGAACTATAAACTGGATCTATATAAGAAGTAAAGTTACCTACACATTTCGCGATATACTTAGACGCTCACTAAGAACGGATTCTCGATACCCCACGACAATGGGATCTACGCTGGTACGGCCATTTTTATCACCAATTCTATAACTCACCCGCCCGCCAACCCGCAATTTTTTTTTTGGAAATTATATTGAAATACAAATTACATTATTAGTAAAGCTACATGACAATAGATGGCGTATTACTGTGTCTGTACAGTTTTCATTTTATGGAAACATTAATAAAACGACATTTTCTAAATTTTTTTTCTTGCCGGGAAATCGAAACCTAAACTTTGCTATGCAGCATCTATTGCATAAACAATCTGAACACTACAACAACGAACAGTTAGTTACCTTTTAGACACATTGCAGCGCAGAGACCTTGAACTAGTAATATTGGGTCACCTGGTCGATAGCATCGTTCGACGGCCGTATACAATACAGTACTACATAGTACGAGTATACAGCCCACAGTATAAATGTTCCTATGTACGTCATCCAATAGGAACCAATATCATATAATTTATAATAATATAGATGCCTGCCACTTTAGGGTTACCTATTAAAAATATAAAATAAAAATTGTCACAAGAAATGAGCAGTCACCCAACCATATCATTATTATCTAGTCGAAATTTTTGTAAATTAGATTTAAGATCAGCATAGATTTTAATGTATTTTAATTACTTACCCACAATTAAAGAAATTTGTCGAATGTTGAAATGATTTTCGCACACTGACAACCGCCAAACTTCGTTCAGAGAATGGTGCCACGTGATGACGATGATGATAGTTCTTAGTTTAATTAATATTATACGAAACAAACGGTAAAACCGAATTGTAGTATAGCCAGGCCGGCCTTCTTATAGGAGAAGGAATATGGAGCATAGACCCAACACGCTGCTCCCATGCGGGATGGCGGGCTTAGGGTGATAATGTTTTATTTATTGTCGATCACTATCAGATGTTAGTGATAGTGACCGGGACCGACGGTTTAACGTGCTCTCCGAGGCACGCGTGTGTAACACCACCAACTTCCCGAACTCCGGGCTTGGAAAGTACTGAGAATTTCATAGGAGAATGAAAAACTCAGAATTATTCCGTGACCCGACCCAGGATTCGAACCCAGTACCTCGTGATCGAAGCCAGATGGGCTAACCACTAGACCAACGAGGCAGTATTTTGAAAATTGACGGATTTTAAAAAGAACCTACCAACAATGACAATGCTCGTGTATGATACATTCTTTCGACATAGCGACGAAGAGCGCCACTAATTTTGGCCGCAATGTCGAATATTCAGCTACCACTTTTACGTTTTTTTTTTCATCGATTACAAGTTGGCCCTTGACTGCTATCACACCTGATGTTAAGTGATGATGCAATCTAAGATGGAAGCGGGCTAACTTGTTAGGAGTGGGACGAAAATCCTCACCCCTTTCGCTTACTACACGACATCGTACCGGAACGCTAAATCGCTTGGCGATACGTCTTTGTCGGTAGGATGGTAACTAGCCACGGCGAAAGCCTCCCACCAGCCAGACCAAGACAAATTAAGAACATTCTCAATCTGCCCCGCCGGGAATCGAACCCAGGACCTCCATCTTATAAATCTACCGCGCATACCACTGCGCCACGGAGGTCGTCTAACGTTACCTGTAATATGGTTTGAAATTATAAACGTTGCGCAGAACGCAGAACTCATATAGTCCAAATGATTTTTGTCTGCACAGGCAGTTACTGTTTTTCAAACCATAAATCTGAACTTACAAGACACCCGCCAAAAAATATTAGCAATATTGCTAGGATGATTATTGTCTATTAAACTTTGATAGTCAGAAGACAATTGGGAAAATTATTTATTTTTACTTCATCATAACAGCCCACTATAGGGCCAGCCCTCCGTCCTTAGGAGGGAATATTTATTTTTACTTATTGGGTATTTATTCTGAAGTGCCTTTATGCCCCTGACTATTTCACGGACAGATTCATCAAAGACCAAAGTAAGGCAAAGCCTCCCTCATTCTAAGACAATTTCGAATGTGAAACTTAGGCCCACCACGCTGGCCCTATAGCCCCAGTAGACAGGTTTAAGGTGATAATATTTAGTTCCCTAACGATGAAAATGACCGGGACAGACAGCTTTACGTGTTCTCTCTCTGTGAGGCATACTCACTTTAACCACTGGACTAAAGAGGTCGTTTTCTGTCTACATGTGTGTACATATGTTGGTCAGACCTTCGTCATATACATTAGTCGAAAGGTTATCATGAAGCAACGGTGTGGTGGTCTGGATCTTTGTTACCTGCTAAATCCTAAAGCTATCATGATACAAACTTCAAACCTTATAGATGCTTACCGTAGTTAGATACTTAAGGTAGGGCCATAAATTAATATTTTTTATAAAATGAAGGATTATTTTGTTGTCAAATTCATTGCCATTTCTCTGACCAACACTTTATAAATAATGTAAGAAAAACTTCGAACAGTGCCCGAAACTCATGACACGAACGTAGGTTTAAAAGGGAACCCTTTGTGACGCGCGTCAACACTCACCTCTTCTTTTCATATTATTCTCACTGCCCAGTCATATTTGGAAAGATCACACTGGAGCATTTTTTATCAGTTATCAGTTTTGGATATCGATAGGAGGTTCTCAATTCGACACGTATATTTTTTTTATATATGACCACGCATAACTTTTTACAGAGTTGTCCGATTTTGATAATTCTTTTTTATTAGAAAGGGCATACTTCCAAGATGGTCCCATTGTCATCATGTTAGGATCTGATGATGATGTCCTGGGGAAATTGAAGGAATTCTTCAAATTTTGGTGGCACGCTTAAAGCGATTTCGGTTTTTGTCACGGTATCCGTAGCTTTTTGGCTACTAGTGCCTTATAATATACTATGACAGTATAGTACGACTACAATACGTGGCAATAAATCACTAAAAAGTAAGAAATAAAAATTTTTAAATAAAAACAGAACTGACTCAAAACGCATTAAAAAGCAAAAAATAACTGTCATTTAGTTGCTTTAATTTACTTAAGCATATCTATAAAGTCGGTGCCAGCCAAGTTTAAGGAACGTTTATTTTACGTAGTAAAGCAGTTTGTGGATTCTAGGTAACGTCCTTAAAGTAGAAACCTTGGCTGGCACCGACTCCTAGATATGCTTAAGTAAATTAAAGCAACTAAATGACACAGTTATTTTTTGCTTTTTAATGCGTTTTGAGTCGGTTCTATTTTTATTTAAAAATTTTTTAGTTAGTACATTAGTAAGGTCATAATAATTAACTTTGCTTTTTAAAAAGCTTTCGCTTAATTGTTGGATCAAGGGTCGGATACAGAAGGCAGTAATTCTTGAAACGGCGCGTATTGTGAGGAGGTTCCTCACTCTGGAGCCCTGACCACCGGTTGCTTGGACCCCCGGGCCCCGCAGCAGGCGGAATGGATTTTTTTATAAATTTTTAATAGTGTTTTTATAATTGTTTTATAAGCATTGTTAAAAATTTAAAAAATAATTGTAAATAAATAAATGAGTGAAAAAGAAACTTTGAATACCTACACTGTCTGAAGAGTTGTTTGTTTCCCACAATAGTTTATAATAAAAAATGTAATATAGAACAAAGTTTTATATCTACTGTAATTTATAGTTGGTACATAGTCAGTTTTTGTTATGTATTCAAGCCGTTGGTTTGAACAAGTGGTTCACAATACGTCATCGTAATGTAAAACGGTAAAACAAATATAATTTACTGGTAGTACCTATTAATTTTTTTTTTATTTATATTTATTGGTACCCACTAGGTGGGCTACAAGCAATAAAAGTGTCATCGTGTATTGTCTGAAAACTGTATATGTATGTAACCGATCACAGTTGTATTTCGAAGCCACAATTCTGGATCAATAATTAAGAAAGTCTCAATCGGTCCAGCCAGGAGTCGTACCCAGAATATCCGTCTTATAAATCCACCGCACTGCGTCAAGGAGGCCATCAAATCTGTATTTTTACCGACACATACCCATCAGACTATGCTATATGTCGTTAGCACTTCCCCCAAAGAGTTCAGTCACAAATATCTGTTGTACCTACTACTAAAATATAAGTATATCGGTAAAAGTATATTAGCAGGCCATTATTTTCAGTTTGGGCCGCTCGCTACCGGGCGTCCCTGAAATCCTGCAAACGCCTGCAGCCTTGCACTACTGACCCAAAACACGGTTCATGGCCCATGCACCGCCGCCTCACACAGACGAGCCGATCAGTTGGCACCCGATACGATGAATTTGTACGACTATCGACGACCCCAAAAAACAGTACTTTATAAGATTAGTGTGTACCTACTTCTTCGACCAAATAGCAAAAAAACCGAAATTTATTATTATAATACATAGTAATATTAATACGAATTAGTGCATTTAAATTACAACCTCACGACGCTTTAAAATAGTTTTAATATTTTTATATGTAAATTACATATTATATTTTAAACTTCAGTCTTCACAAGAATAAAAGAAGACTGCAGATATTTTTCAAACTGTGTCGATTATAAATAGAGTACCCACCATTATGAATCGGGCTAAACTGTCACACAATTGGTAAGTCTGTGTACTTGTATAGTGAATAACCATTATTTTAAGCTTTATTTGCATTTTGTTGATACTAACCTTGTGGTGACAACTGCTTGCAATGCACTGAAGTGTATTGAGACAAAGTATACAGATTGTACGAAGTATTTGTAACTTTTTTTTCTGAAGAACTGTATCTTGCATTGATAATAATACATATTATAGCACGTTTGTCAGGACGTTGAAAGAACCTAACTCTATTTACTGATTTTTTGGAAATATATGTAATATTTGTTTATACCCAACGTAAATTTTAATCTAAAGTAGTTGTTCCTGAAACTATTTCTTAGGCTTAACACAGACCAGCGCATCGAATGCTGCGCATCGAAGCGTCGCATCATCAGTTTTGCCAGCAGCAAATTCATCTCTAATTTCGCACCACAATAGTAAGTAGGTACAGAGTTGTATTATACAAAATTTTTAACAAAAAATAGAACCTACTCAAAACGCACTAAAAAGTAAAAAATAACTGTGTCATTTAGTTGCTTTAATTTACTTAAGCATATCTATGAAGTCGGTGCCAGCCAAGTTTAAGGAACATTTATTTTACGTAGTAAAGCAGTTTGTGGGTTCTAGGTAATGCCCTTAAAGTAGAAACCTTGGCTGGCACTGACTCCTAGACATGCTAAAGTAAATTAAAGCAACTAAATGACACAGTTATTGTTTACTTTTTAGTGTGTTTTGAGTCGGTTCTATTTTTTGTTAAAATTTTTTATTTCTTTTTAGTGATTTATCGCCACGTAACGTACTCGTACTGTACTGTCATAGTATATTATACGACACTAATACAAAAAGCTACCGATACCGAGACAAAACCCGAAATCGCTGTAAGCGTGCCTCCAAAATTTGAAGAGTTCCTTCAATTTCCCCAGGATATCATCATCCGATCCTAATATGATAGGACCACCTTGGAAGTATGCCCTTTCTAATAAAAAAAGAATTATCAAAATCGGACAACTCTGTAAAAAGTTATGCGTGGTCATACATAAAAAAAATATACGTGTCGAATTGAGAACCTCCTCCATTTTTTTTCGTCGGTTAAAAATGGAATTTAGTGACGACACGCACCGCTGCGAGTCGCTGTATTATTATTATAATAATATAGAAAATAATTATTTTCCATATTTGAATGGTACTTTCTTAATATTTGAAAATAGAGATGAATATTATAATTTGTAGTTAATTAATGTTTGACGTTTTGCTTCGCTTCCATTTCTACCTGCTCTGAGTAAAGTTATAGTCGCACTTGACCATAGGTATTTAGCGCTTAATGTCTACTACGTGCTTGATAACCGTTATACTACCTGTACGTGCCTATCAATAACTGTAACATTAGACATTATTATTTTTATACAAAGTTATTTATAAATTTTAACAATAACGGTTAGTAATTTCCATATTGAAAACGCTTAAACCAAATGTGTGCTACTCTCACAGACTCTGCACTAGGTCCATAAACATAACAAATGTTTTTCGCGGCTTGCGTTGCTTTTTTACCTTTTTTGTACTAAATTTTTAAAATGTATAGAATTTTATTATATTCACTTTATTTTTAGCAACTACAAGTTGACGCTTGACTGCTATCACACCTGATGTTAAGTGATGATGCGATCTAAGATGGGAGCGGGCTAACTTGTTAGGAGTAGGATGAAAATCCACACCCCTTTCGGTTTCTACACGACATCGTACCGGAACGCTAAATCGCTTGGCGGTACGTTTTTGTCGGTAGGTAACTAGCCACGGCGAAAGCCTCCCACCTGCCAGACCAAGACAAATTAAGAAAAATCTCAATCTGCTCCACCGGGTATCAAACCCAGGACCTCCGTCTTAAAAATCTGCGCCACGGAGATCGTCAAACGCTCATCTTGGTAGTTTGAAAAACAAATGAAAATCACACATTTTCCTAATTTTAATTTGGAATTATGTTCTTTAAAATTTAAACTTTCAATAATACTAAGTCAGATACAAATAGTATAGCCAGAGAATTTATTACAAGATCATACATACTATAATGCGAAAAGACTTTTTCCGAAAGTAGAAAAACACATAACGCGACAAGCACTAAAACAAAAACCTCTAGTTTTGTATCTTTTGATTTCTGTAACTTCTCAAAAAAGTCAAACATCTCAATCAGTAACGACTGTACAATCATAATATTGGTACAACTATTTCCGAAAGCAGATTCTACCAACAAAACCCACCTATACTAAAGCCAAACTCGATGGAGAATACTTATCAACAAACAAATTTAAAATGAAGGTAGAAAATGCAACACGTTTTATGCCTAATAAATTTAAAATTATGTTTTGTTATTTTTAAACTTATTTAAAAGATATTGAATATATTAATTAGTTTTAAGCCTACTAATCTAATTTATAGTCATAAATTTGTCATTAACAAGTTAATAAAAAAATAGGTGTAAAATGACTAGTGATTTCTACCTTCATTTTTAATTTGTTTGTTGATAAGCAGTAACTGAAGATAGAATCAAACAAATGAAAGATTTTTAAATGCAAATTTATTGAATTACTACTTTAATTACTTTACACATTACAAGCTGCAGGGAAAAACACGGTTTAAACTATAACGATAATTATGATTATTGACTATTGATAATTTTTCATTTTTTTAGGATTACGTCACCATGTTGGTTGGATATTTGCATTGAATATAAACAGGTCATTTTGTATTTTACCTGTGCCTGTTTTATCTTACCGATATGTTGAAAATAGAGCTGAAAATACAAGAAAAATATTAGGTACTTGAAATCTAATATTAAAAAAAGTATCAATAAAGTGATAGGTCTGCTCATGGCTCCAAAACTGGTAGGTGGAAATAATGTGATAATGTTTAATTCTGTAATTAACCTTCTTATATTACTATATCTATAATAACAACGACTATGCACGTTTCGAAGTAAAAGTGAATTATTTTGAAGTATAAATAACTAATACTTTAAAATAATAATTAAACACCTCGTATCGTCATTTTCAGATTAACAAATACTCTACTCTAGATAAGCCAAAAACTTGATCTGAGAGTGCGCCCGACAAAAGTCCAGCGGGTAGGGATCGACCTAAAAATTCAGCCTTAAGTTGAGCCAATATATTAACTGTGGAGGATATTTAAGCTACGTGTGCGTTTAACAATCGGCGAGTCACCTATTTGCTTGACCAAATTACGGCACTGGCTGTTAGTGCAAGAGCTATCAAACAGTTGTTGATGCAGTAACCTGGTGGTTTTTATAAATTATGGTTACTAAGATTAGTATTGCAAAAATTTGATACAACAATTTGCAGTTTGATATAAAGCATGGTCAACTATCCAAGTTTTGTACGGCCCTGGTCATAATGTACGCAACTATTCCAATCACACTTGGTCAATCACACAAGGTACAAAACAAGTTCAACTATCCAAGCTACTTACGGCACTCGTCATAAGGTACGCAATTATTGCACTCGTCTCTCCAATAGTTGTCGATACAACGGCAAGCCGGTTCGCATATTACAGTAAATAGCGCATTAAATCTATATCTGCACCGTTTGCCATCTACAGATTTATTAGAACAGTCCTCTGAACAGACTGGACAGGACACAAATTCTTCGTTTTCAGGACATGGAATCGGAGCTGTGAATAAATACGCAGGTTTAAAGTAAACATACTTGGATTTCTATTATGTTTAACAAAATGGTCTTGTCATGGAAGTATCTCTAACCCGAATTTATTTATTTATTATTTATTCATATTTTATGCATTTTGAAAATCACTGACTGACAGACGGAAAGACAGAATTAATAAACAGCAATTGAAATATTATGATTACAAGTCTAAAAAATTAAATGAAAATACTGTTTTATGTTTGAGATAAGAAACATTAAAAATAAGTATTCAGCTTACGGCACTCTCGAGAGGGTATACAAGTTCCATTTGCGGCTCTCTTGAACAAAAGATTGCACACACAGGCGCTGTTGTTAGGATTGTAGGGCGCCTGTCCTTCAGGTACTGGACAACTGTCAGATTTGTCGTTGGACTCTGTTCTTGCTACTTCATTAGGTCCACATTCAACTGCTGTAAAGCAACGATATTGTAAGAATAAATTAAAAATTAGTTTTTCAATAATTTTCCAACACTAAACAACTACTATCAGTAAACAAAAAAAATGTGCGACACTCTTATTGGTATAAGTTACGTCCAACTATCCAAATTACTTACGGCACTTGTTATAAGGTACGCATTTTTTGCTTCCGTCTCTCCAGTAGTTGTCGACGCAACGGCACGCCGGTTGGCATATCACAGTAGTTCCTATTCTATATTTATATCTGCACCGTTTGCCATCTGCAGATTTATTAGAACAGTCCTCTGAACAGACTGGACAGGACACAAACTCTTCGTTTTCAGGGCATGGAATCGGAGCTGTGAATAAATACGCAGGTTTAAAGTAAACATACTTGGATTTCTATTATGGTTAACAAAATGGTACTGGTATGGAAATATCTCAAACCAGAATTTATTTATTTATTATGTATTCATATTTTATGCATTTTAAAAATCACTGACTGACTGACGGAAAGACAGAATTAATAAACAGCAATTAAAATATTATGATTACAAGTCTCAAAAATTAAACGAAAATACTGTTTTATGTTTGAGATAAGAAACATTAAAAATAAGTATTCAGCTTACGGCACTCTCGAGAGGGTATACAAGTTCCATTTGCGGCTCTCTTGAACAAAGGATCGCACACACAGGCGCTGTTGTTAGGACTGTAGGGCGCCTGACCTTCAGGTACTGGACAGCTGTCAGATTTGACGTTGGACTCTGTTCTTGCTACTTCATTAGGTCCACATTGAACAGCTGTAGAGCAACGATATTGTTAAAACAAATTAAAAATTAGTTTTTCAATAATTTTCCAACACTGAACAACTACTATTAGTAAACAAAAAAAAATGTGCGACACTCTGATTGGTATGAATTACGGCTAACTATCCAAATTACTTACGGCACTTGTTATAAGGTACGCATTTTTTGCTTCCATCTCTCCAGTAGTTGTCGACGCAACGGCACGCCGGTTGGCATATCACGGTAGTTCCTATTTTTCCTACAAATCTGCACCGTCTGCCATCTTCAGATTTATTAGAACAGTCCTCTGAACAGACTGGACAGGACACAAACTCTTCATTTTCAGGACATGGAATAGGAGCTGTGAATAAATACGCAGATTTAATGTAAACAAACTTAGATTTAATATCATGGTTAACAAAATGGTATTTGTATGGAAGTCTCTCTAACTCGAATTTATTTATTTATTGTAAGCGTATGCGACGTTTTACTCGCGTATCCTGTTCCTGTAAGAATTTCAGAATACAAATATTTGTCACGCTTCATGAGTCTGGTTATCATACACAAAAAAACTGTATGTATAAATTTATTCATATTTCGTGCGTTTCGGAAATCAGAATCAGACAGCAAGATAGATAGCGAAATGGTGCTAAAAAGAAATTTAAATAAGGCTTTAGATTCCATTTTTTTGAGGTACGAAACATTAAAAATGAGTATATAGCTTACGGCATTCTCGAGAGGGTATACAAGTTCCATTTGCGGCTCTCTTGAACATAAGATTGCAAACACAGGCGTTGTCGGCGGGAAAGTAGGGTGTCTGTCCGGCGGGTACTGGACAGCTATCCGATTTGTCGTTGGACGCTGTCCTTGCCACTTCATTAGGTCCACATTCAGCTGTAAGTGTAAAGCAAACATATCATTGTAATTTCTTGCATTTATTTTATTATACAAGATAGGAAACAAAACCAGTATAAAATACAAATTAAAACTAAATTTAATTAAATCTAAAACCTCCTCGACTCCACTGCAATGAGGCATAGTGCCCAAGATACTGGCAGCATTTCTCCTATGGATGGCCAAACTAATCCGTTGGCCAAGGTAGCTGCCAGCTCGTTGGTCAACCGTAGACTCGATAACTCTTTATGAGATATCATTAAAAAGAGCACGAGCCTTTGGTCCCCATGGCCCCAAAGTTTTTACACCAAAAGGCACAAACACGAAATTACCTTTTAAATTTTCATATTTGCGCGTTTTGGCCTGTACAGCGTTCTCCTTCTTCTTTTTTTTTCTTCTTTCTTTATTTTATTTACAATATTTTTACTTATATTGTATATATTGCCAAACAATATATTTAACGAAACACTTTTAAAAAAATATTTACGGAGCATTTGAGAGCTCAGGCAACTGCCTTTAAAAAGGGAATAGGTATCTGAAGCTAAAATTAGCCATACTGTTTCAATGCAGGTTGTCGGCTTTATATTTCAACATGGAGCTTTGATAGTTTAAAAGACAAGACATATTTTAATCCTAAATTTGGTTTATAGATCAGTGCATTTAATTTTTGAAAGCAAATAAAATCGCAGTAGGATGAAACCCATCGGAAAAGGAGGAGAATATCATAAAAATTAAAGGAAAAATAAATTACGCGCGATCTCAGGTCGGGAAGGGGTAGAGGGTGAGGGTTTAGGGGTAAAAAACGGTTTTTCTCGATTTCCGGCAAAACTAAAAGTCCTACGGAAAAGAATTGAATGCCAAAGTTGTAGGTAATAAAAAGATCTAAAACTTTTGTTACCACACTTTTTTCACATAACCTCAAAATTTATGTAAAAAATTCAAAAACCAAGTTTTTCGTTTTTTATTTTTAACTTTGACAAATAAAATTTTATTTACATAAAATTTGATGAAAACTTGACTTCTTATGTCCCAAACATGCTATAATTTGATTTGAAATATTTTTTCACCCTATTTTGAATGAATATCAAAAAATAACCTTTTTTTCAACCGAAAAATTGGCCGTCAAAATATAATTTTTTTTTTAAATTGGTGTGCAAAATTGGTACAATCAGAAAGATTGTCGTTACCATAGTAAACCTTCTCAGAAAAACCTGTGTTATGCATGGGTAATTAATAGTTTCAGATTGAATTCCGGCTTCTTAACCATAGCCGGCTATTTAAAAGCCCGGCGCAAAAATTCAACCCAGTATGACTATTCACTAAATCAGCTGCGAATTGGCACTAGGCTCTCAACTATCTGTTACCAAAGAATTCTCGGTTATTTTGGTCACATTGTCCGCCGCTCTAATAACTAATAGTGGTGGGCAAGGTGGAGGGGAAACGACCACGAGGCCGATCATCTAGCCGCTGGCCAGACCAAGTGAAGTCGCTCACGGGCCTCCCCCTTACAACAGCCGTCAGAAGAGCCTCTGCTCTTCTTACTTCCACTCAGTCCTGTCCTCTGACCGGACTGAGTGGAAGGAGATTGTGAACACCGTAACAAGGAAACTACAGTGTGGACACGACCTTCAGTAATGAAGAAAACGACGAAGAAGAAGATGACTATCTAAGCCTCACTAACCACAAGACCATCGAGGCTTGTATTATTTTACATTTACGAAAAATAAAACGAGTAATAAATACCTTTAGTAGTCGTGATAAGGTGAAAACCGACAGATACGATGAACGTTACAACAAAGTGATATGACGTCATCTTGAAGTAGACACAACTGCTAGTGATGATAATGCTCACACAACTAATATTTTTTAAATATAACAAAAATTTTAAAATGCAGTGTTCACAATAATATTATATTGTTTCACGGTTCCATTGGTAATATTTCATAGGTGTTTACAAAAGGTTTACAATAGGTAATGGAAACAGACTTTAAAGAAAAACGTTCAATATTTTAAGTAAAAATGCACTTTTAACGTATACAGATAATTTTAATTATAGATATTTACACAATTACAAACAAATGAGTATATAATGGGATTTTTAATTAATATATAATAAATATAAAAACTATTTATTTTTTATTTTAAACTTAACCGACGCGACTAAGAGTTGTTAAGTAAAATACTCAATAGTATGGTCAAGAAGTGTTACTCTCGTTACTAAATAACAATTGTATAACAGGAAAGTAATGAAAATTTTTCACCTTCAGCCCATAGGCCGGCCTATTAGCAGCATTAGGAGTATTAGCAGCATTGTATACTCAGTTTGAAAAGACTATAGACAATAGAGTGGAATATTTGCTGTGTTGTGGTACCCCGTGGCAAGAATAAACTAGAGACTGTAGTCGTCGTAACAAAAATGGCGGGCGGTAGGCTATAAGAGATGCCCATATGGAAAATTGTTGTTAGTCACTTTAGTGTCCGAGTCTTGTGCAGTCATGCTGCTTAACTAGTGTAAGAATCTGTGCGCGTAATGTTTAATTAAGTGATTACTGTAAAAATGTTTCATTTTGATCATATTTTATGTCTTTTTAAAAAAATTGTTCGATTAAGTTTGTCTTTTGGTGATTTATTCCCTAGCTGTTAGGTAACAATAAAGAAATGGCCTAGCCACATAATATTTGAAGTATTGAGCAGAATTTGAGAAATTAGGCCTAGTAGTGTAAGGGTGTGTATGCTTATAAGCTTCTGGATTAGATCTGAAAACTTTTTGACAGTGCAAGTCATAAATTTTTGTCTTGGCAATATTATACACCAAAAAGATTTAATGGGTTGTTACTTGTTAGTTGAATCTTAATAATATATAAAACTCTTCCGTTACTGAGTGATGTACTGACTGACAGACAACGCACAGACGAAACTGCTGGCCGTAGAGAGCTGAAATTTGGCACGTATGTTTGTTAGGGAGAGTAAACAAACATTAAGAGAGAATTTTTCGAAATTCCCCTCCTAGGGGGAGAAAATTGGGGTAAATTGAAAATTTTAATTTCTTAATGTATTTACTTGAAACTTTGTACGTAGGTTCCACCAGTGAAGCAAGTGAGCATTGAGAGAGGATTTTTGGAAATTTTCTCCCTAGGGGGAGTAGTAGTACTATGTAGTTTCAAGTTGAGAGAGCGTATTTGTCTCATTAAGTAAATATTTCCAAATAAACCTACTTACTCAAGTTAACATACGGGGTATACTTTACCTTAGTTGTAGTATATACCTGTATCATCATTATCAGCCTATTAACGGCCCACTACAGGGCCAGGCCTCCCCCTCGTGACAGGGGAAGGGATATGAAGCGTACACCCACCACGCTGCTCCAATGCGGGTTGTCAGGCTTAGGGTGATAATGTTTCATTTATTAACGATCACTATCAGATGTTGATGACAGTGACTGGGACCGACGGCTTAACGTGCTCTCCGAGACCCAGAACCTCATGATCGAAGCCAGATAGGCTAACCACTTGACCAACGATGCAGTCACCTGTATACCTGTATACCAGTATACCTGTGTACGAAGAAAATATGTGGTATCTTTCTAAAATCGTATTCTTTTTTATCTTGAAGTATTTTAGTTAAGCTTATCATAGCCAAGCCACCACATATTTTGAGTAAGGTGTAGTGTGTAGGCCTTGTGAAGTTAGAAGTTTGGCTCTATATGAGATCTGATAACTTGTTGATAACTTGAGGGAATATTATAGTCTAGGACAGCTGAGAAGCTTATGTTTCTTATTATCACGATATTAGTATAGAAACGAGGTCTAAACGTGTAAAATCGCAAGGCTGTTTATAGATATAGGTAGACAAAATAGTTTTTTGAATAGTTTACCGTTTTGTTCAATATACTATAATATAGTTTATGCACACGATCGCTTAAGCGACAAAAAATTACCTTCCCGTTTAAATGCGAGGAGCATTGAATTTAAATAGGTATCGATTGCGGTGCAGCGCCCTTGAACTGAATCCGGATGTAGGTCGGGCCGGATGTGTGCCGCGCGCCGTCCGGCCGCCGCCCGGACGCGTCCCGGACATCGCCCGGACGTCGGCCCGGACACCGGCCCGAACACCTGCTGCCTTAGCCATCCAACGATAGCCACCTGACAAATGGAGTAGATATATTTAGAGTGGTATTCATACTTTTGTTTATAAATATTTTTAAACATACCTCTCGTGTACTTTAATGTTTATAACTTGGATATGTTATTTACAGTTGGATTAGAACGATTTCAAGTATTCCATTCTATGCAATAATTTTAAGTGAATTTTAGTTTGATTTAAAAATTATACATTGACTGTACAAAATAACCTTAAAGATTTCATTGAATAAAGATATATTGTCTTAATTTAGAAGAGCTGAGGTCATGTTTGTATTTTTGAAGTGTACTTCACGACTGTTTATAAAGAAGAAAAATTTAATTCTTAATTAAACATTCTACAGAAAAGCTGACATGAACCTCTGCAGATAAGTTTCACTTAACAGACTGGAAGCGAAGCGCAACGTCAAGCTTGTCAAGTACAAATTACAATAGTCATTTCTATTTTGAAGTCGTAAAAAGATGTATTATTCAAATATGGAAAATTCAAAAATGGAGAAATAGATAATATTATTGTAAAGTTTCGCAAGCAATCGTTCTACAAGCTATATGAGCGGCATGTGAAGTCAGGTGTTATTAATAGTGAAAGCGGTCTCACGGCATGGAACCAGATATTGAATTTAAACGTAGGCTTTCATTTCCGCCCGCGCCGCCCGCCCGCCGCTGCGTCGCGGATATAGGTCACAGATATAGGTCAAGAGTCCACCGACTCTTGACGTTGGCTTCCACGGTGCATCTGACACTGACTTAAGCTCCCGACACACTGATGCAATTAAGCAATGCTGCATTTCGAGCCAAAGATTTGTGATAGATGGACGGATGTGATCCTAGTTCCTTGCAAAAGTATATTATTTGAAGAGTGTCTTGTGATAGATCTAATTCATATTTTTTTAACTGACGAAAAAAAACGGAGAAGATTCTCAATTCGACACGTATATATATGTATATATATTTTTATGTATGACCACTCATAACTTTTTACAGAGTTGTCCGATTTTGATAATTCTTTTTTTATTAGAAAGGGCATACTTCCAAGGACTACCCTGGGAAAATTGAAGGAAATCTTCAAATTTTATAGGCACACTTGCAGCGATTTCGGTTTTTGTGTAAGTATCGGTAGCTTTTGGCTACAAGTGCCGTATAATATACTATGACAGTATAGTACAGTACGTTACGTGGCGATAAATCACTGAAAAGTAAGAATTAAAAAATGTAAGCAACTAAATGACATAGTTATTTTTTTACTTTTTAGTGCCTTTTGAGTCGGTTTTATTTTTTATAAGGTCAAAATATCTTTATTCAATGATACTTACTGTTGATGGACAAAATTATATAGTAGGTTATCTGATAACAAGAGTAAAACCGTCGCCTATAACAGAACATATTTAATAATTCTGCATGCATTGTAAACTTCATGTGCTCGTCATCTATGGCGTAAGTGTCAAGCTTCTGTCTGGAAATTTAGTCTTCAGTAATGCTTCTTAGCAGTAGAAATAAAGATTGTGGTAGTACTTCTCCAGTCGACTTATCGCAACGAAGTCAAAAGAGAGCGCTCTATGATAGATGAAACTTATTTTTTCCTTTTTTTAATTTACTACTTTAACCCTTGATTGTAACACAATTGTAAAACTTGATAATAAGTACCTAATGATGCAATGTCTCTGGCGCAGTATGCAGTGCCTTGTTTATAACAAAGATGTCCTAGGTTTTTGTTCCCGACTTGCTCTAAAATGATCTAGGTCTGCCTGGTGGAAGGCTTCAGCCGTGGTTTAGCTTTTTTTATGGTAGATAGGTTTGCGCTTGACTACAATCATGCCTGATGGAAAGCAGTGATGAGGTTTAAGATGGAACGCGCTTACCTAGAAGATGTTTAGATTGTACGTAGTAGCAAACACTGACGCTGAGAGGGTATTCCACACTTTTGCCATACGTATTACGAACGTTGAAGCAAATGTTCGGTGCGAGTAGCTTGGATGTCCACCACGTATGGGTACCAGTATTCTCGACATCTGACTGTTCTGTAGTAGAAAGGGGAGGGAGGAACAAGATTATGTAGTTTCTTCGCACACTCTTCGAAGTATATCCGGTAAAAAATCGATAAACAGGCAACAGTGCGACGGTGCTGCAAAGATTGCAGTTTAGCCTGCGTTATCGATTCATCACCAATTATCCTTCTAGCTCGATATTTAGCAGAGCCATCTCATGTCAACTTTTTAGAAATTTTGTAATATCTCCGAAACTATATAACTAAAGTTCCGTCGGGGCTAATCTTCGGAACTACTGATCTAACTGCAGTACCAGTTCTGACCTGAGCCTTATAAAGGGCAAGGAGTTGACAGCTGTGAAGTACCGCTTAACACTAGAAGTGCCGTAACTCATGACCCCCCTGGATCCGCCGCTGCGACAATTTTGTCCCTTATATTTTTCACAACCGTCATTAGCTTAAAAGTATGAAATTATAATTAAAACCATGTGTGAGTTACTTGAAACCATAATTATTTAATTTTAAAACAAATTATTAATAATTTTAGAATAAATACGTATGTCATTTTTTTTCAATGCTTCATCATTCATCATCATTATCAGCCTATTAACGGCCCACTACAGGGCCAGGCCTCCCTCCTTATAGGAGAGGGGATTTCAATGCTTATTATGAACTAAGTAAGTAGTAGTATTTTAATGTAATAACTTAAAAACCTCCAAACTATTTATTATCAGAATAGCGAAATATTACACACATAATATTATTACAGACAATTTTTTTACACATGTGGCACTTCACAGAAGACTAATTACTTGTTAATTTAGACTTGTCTGACACCTTGTACGTTTTTTAGTCTTACTGGTAGGATATCTGGAATTTCTATAGGAATGGTTTTGTTTCTTTTATTCATGTACTGTGAGCCCAATTTGATTCTGGAATGTGAAATTGAATAAAACAATAACTAATAGTTCAACAAACATATTATGTATAATAAACTAGAGGACGCCCGTTGTGTACCCGCGTAGTTCTCGTTCCCGTGGGAATTTCGGGATAAAGTGTAGCTTATGTGTTATTTTGATATATAATCTATATTATTGTGAAGTTTCATCAAAATCGAACCAGTAGTTTTTGCATGAAAGAGTAACAAACATCCAACCATACTTTCGCCTTTATAATATTAATAAGTACTTTATATCAAAGCACAAATACCTACATTAATAAAAAAAGAACAAATGAATAACACTGTATTCCTATAGAGTTACATAAAAAGTATTTACCTTAGGTATTTCTCTCTAAATAGTGTCATTAGATTCATCAGAAGAAGAATTGGAACTGTTTTCTATTTCTGAGCTGTCATCAGAATATTCTAAAGGCTCGCCGTCTGATTCGTCCTCTAAAATATCGTTCAAACTGGAGACAATTTCTTGCAGTTTCAATAATCTGCCACGTTGACTGGACATAATAATAATAATACTTGACTTATAATGATCAACATGTTAAATGAAAGAACTATAATTAAGGTAACGCTTGTAAAACAAAAACGTACCTATTCTAAAGCCAAACTCGATTGAGAATGCTTGCCAACAAACAAATTTAAAATGAAGGTAGAAAATGCAACACATTTTTTTTACAGCATGTTAATTAATTATATATAAATTTCTAATAAGTGCAACTCTGTAATAAATCATTTAATTCATATGCTTAAGTTTACGTCATTATTTATACAACAAAACTTAAATCCTTATCAAAATAAATTATTTAATAATCACAAGGATATTATAGAGATAAGATTTGCCTTTTACAGTATGTTAATTAGTTATAATATAGTATCGGAGATATTACAGAATTTCTAAAAAACAACTCCAACCGCTAAATCGTCCAAATTAAGTTGACCTCCTTGTTATGTTATACGTACTGAATAGGGGTCAACATTTTGGTACTGATATTGTTTAAGAATTCGATCATTGATCTTTTCTTTCAATTTATTTGGAATGGCAGGCCATATTTATATAATTTACGAATAAGTTTGTACGCTTGTTTAAACGGGCTAATCTCGAGATCTGCATGTCGGATTGTAAATTAATTTGCTTATTATGAAAGCTAGACTCAAAAGTGAAATAGACTATTTGATACAAGCTATACATACATCTGCTTGCCATAAATATATATTGTTAATGTTAATGTACTGTAATATCGTACAATGTTTAACAAAAATATAGATCTTTAGTACACGGGACGGGACGGATGATATTACTTCACGGGAAGCTATAAAAAAATTAAATTGAGCGGGGAAAGAGCATACTTTATATGAAAGTCTGTCTTTAAAATTAAAAGGGTATATATTTTATTACAATCTATTTCAGGAGATATGAAGTTTAGACTCACCACACTGTTCCCATCCAAGTTGGCGTTTTTACTGTCATAATGGTTTCCCTATCTGATGTTAATGATAATGACCGGAACCAACGGCTGTACTTTCTGAAGCACGGAGTGTAATGAGACCAGCATCCTGGGCTGAAAAAATCTGCGAAGCTTAGTGCTTCAAAGTCTGACCTAGGACTTGCCAATTGTTACAAGTTACAAGTTTATAGGCGACTGCAAGAGACCTGACGTAGGGACTGTACTGGTTAGTATGTATGTCGTTTATTGCTGTCATATGCAGCTGGCAGTAAAATTGCGCCCTAAGTTATTTGTAACACCAGAGAGTTCTAAGAACATAAAAACCAGTAGGCACAGTATTCCGCCACATTCGAGTAATTCCGACACATTCGAGTAATCTCCGCAGCCAATACTCAATGTCGGAGATCGAAACGGAAGTGCACCGGCAACGGAATGGTAAACAAATGGAAGCCTTGAGGAATCTAGGTAAGCGGGTCAGCCTAGCTTTAGGGCTTGACTATACCACGCGTGCACTTAGCCGCTCAATGTGAGCACTTGCATGTACGTACGTAAAATGAATTTAGAGTAAATAGAAGTAGGTATCATTTAAGGCAATGGTGCCATGGTTAAAAATAACAAAAGCTTTTACCTGCTTTGCCTAATAGCAGAATCAGTCTTGACAAGCCGCCGCAACTTATTGGAATCAAACGCTGTATAAGAATTCGATGCAGCATAGTCATCATTATCATCATATTATTATAGGCTCACTACAGTTCCAGGCATCACTCACTGTAGGGGAGTGGGGGGTATATAGCTTAGATTGATAATGTTTGTTACGTTAACAATTACTATCAGATGTCAATTATAGTGCCCGAGAGCGACGGCTAGTCGTGCTCTCCGAGGCACTGCGGTGTAACACCAGTAAAACCACTAAATTCCCACCTCCGAATTTAAAATTTTACTGATCATAGAAGAAAAAAAGATCTCAAAATTATTCCATAACCCGACCTTGGATTAAGTAAACCCAGAATCAACCTTTCTTATCTTTTTAGTCGCATAGGCTAATAACTAAACCAATGCGGCAGTCGCTCTATATGGTACATACATTAGATAAATTTGGACTGCAATTGTTTGTTTGTCATATTAACGTACGTTTCACTTTTAAAACGAGACCATCCCAAGGAAATATTAACTATATAATGATTAATTTTATTTTTTGGAAAATAAAAAAACAACTAATGTTAGGGCCTACTCACACGACGTTCCTTAAACGAGCTGATGAAGCGCCATGTACACGATTAGGACGCTACGGGGAACGTATCGTAAATAATCAACATTCTGTATATTTAATTGTAAAATAATCTGCTAATTACTTGTATCTAATATCTATCATTGAACGCGCTCAACTGGAACGCGCGTCTTCTACTTGTTTAAAAAACGTCATGTGCCCAGTCAAAACATTTCGAAAACAATATAAAAATTTTAAATGTTCGGTTAAAATTAATAACATTATTTTAATGTTAATAACATTGAAAATAGTGGTAATTCTTTGTGTCTTTAGCAGTTGTTTCAACATTACATTTCTGTGACGTCATTTGCATACAAAACACGTGTAAAATAGTACTGTCACAAAATAGTTCAATCAACTTGTCTGTTTATCTATTTGAATTTTTACCACACAATAGATCGCGAAGTCTAAGCCCACCAAGCAGCAGTGGAGAAGTGTAGTGGGTCTAAATTTCAAACAAGTACTTACTTAAGTTTATTTAAATAACTCTAATCTTTTTAACTTTGGCGTTAACAAAAAATACAGTAAGCAAACTCACGTCGTCCGAAAACGCAATAGAAATAGTAGGGGTGCCCAAGAAGGGATTTTTGGAAATACTATGGGAGTATACCTTCCATGTTGTTGAATACCTCCACCAGGTATGAGCCCTTTATGTAGGGGCACACGTTCAGGGAAACTCCTTACAATATTCAAAAATATCTATCTTCGGGAATACTCAACAAAAACGTATTGTGCAAGTTCCAACGTGACGTAGAACAGAGTGGCTGAGTAAAAACATGAATGGAAAAGGTTGGAGAAGTCCTTTGCCAACTGGCAAACAGATTTTAAAAAATAAACAAGAATCAACTATTATTCTTATTAGAGTACTTAAATAATTAATATTTTTCTCATTCATGTTTGTACTCGTCTATTTTGTTTTGTAATTTTATCAAAAGAAAAGGCTATAATCTTTTTTTATTCACATTTATTTTTAAATTTTTTAACAATGCTATAATATGATACTAAAAACACAATTAAAAAAATAAAAGATCTGCTCATCCGCTTGCGGGGCTTTTGAGTGCTCAAGCAACTGGCGGTCAGAAATCTAGAGTCAGGAACTTCCTTACAATACGCGCTGTTTCAAGGGCTCGCAATATCCGATCCTTGATCCAACAGTAAAGCGAAAACTTCTTAAGATATTGAGCGAAGTTTTTTGCAAAAACAACATTGAGTGAAATGACAATTGAAAGTAATAAATATCTGAAGGCTATATTTATTATAATTAATCTTCTTACTTCAAGTTACCTGCATACTCTTTTGATGTCTATAACATTCGATAAAAAATGGCTAAATAAACTAGTTAGACGAAATGAATAAATCAAAGGCAGATAGTGAAATCTTCATACATTATAGCATTAGTTGCTTAACTATGACAAGGGTGATTAATCTTCGTAACTTTGATAACATCGACCGTTGTTAAGAAACCCCCGATCCCGACCTTCACACAGTTAGGTATTGTTTTTGGCTTCCTTTCGGCTTCAAGTTTGAATAAGGCTCCACAGAAACAACAGATGGACGGGATTCAAATCTAATATATTATTTAAAAGTAGGTAACTCTTGTACAACGTAATGGTAAGTTTTTGCCAGCAATCTGCATGGTGGTATAAAGTTAAAACGTTTAAAAAATTAAAATCAGAATGAAAATTTCGGAACGCCTGAACATTTCTGTCTGCGCTAGTTATGAAGTGTATTATCTTTTTCGTGTTTTTTAACGGAAGGTCTGTTAAAAAGTATTTACTCTATACAAGTATTACATAATGAATTAATATATTAAATATACTTTATTGTACATAAAATAAAAAAAATAATGAAGAAATAGTACCTAGTTGGACGTTGATTTTTTTGGTAATTATATTTACATACAAGTAAATACATACAACACAGTTTTTCATTGTAATAAAACAACTGACTGTTGTTGACTATGTATAGTGACTCTACCTTTGGCTCGGAAGGCAGATTTTACTGGTAGACAGAGATTTGTCCAAATATTGCCGACCCGTTCCTAAGATATACAATATCTATAAAACCAATAAAAAATGCCTATTGTTAAACAAAAGTTAACTGATCGTTAAGATGAAACTAATAATCTAATAAGAATGTACTCGCAAACTTTCCGTTGATAAAAGTTTTATGAAAAATGACGGTAGTTTAACAATTAAGACGTCATCACGCCATTTTGTGTCTGAACTAAACACAAAGAAACTTTGGGACAAGGAACCGATAACAAATTTAATAAAGTACACAGACATACGACATTTCTTAATTCTTTCATAGTTTTAATTTTCAACTAACGTATGCATACAATAAATAAAAATTTTAAAAATTGGTTGTCGATGTAAGTTTACTCAGTAGTTTTTATATAATTTTTATATTTATTATTATAGAATATTTGAATCAAGAACACCTTACCACCACCACAATATAACCTTTCAACCCCTATATGTATTACGCTCTAAGGGTAGAATTTCAAAAAACCTTGCACTGTTCAAGTTCAGCATAATTCATTCATTCAGTTTCAGCGTGAATCGCCGACAAACATACGAGCAGATAGACAAACAGGCAAAAATTAAAAAAAAAATACATTTTTGGGTTTAGTGTAAACAACAACTGTTTGTATACGCAAAATTCAAAATGATCTTAAAAAGCAGCAGATAATACAATAAATGTGGGTAAAAATATTATAAAGAGGTAAAGTTTGTAAGTTTGTAAAAAAAGCTCTGTCTAATCTTCGAAAATACTGTTCGGATTTTAAAAATTTTTCACTAGTAGAATGCTACGTAATCGGTGAGTGTTATAGGCTATATTTTATATATGTATTGTATATATTACCCGAGTTATCACAGTTGTTGTCGCACGAGTCGAACCGTGAAATTAATTAAATTTATCTTTATGCGCGTACGCTGCCTTAGATATTGGATATATCGGCGCAACAACACTATTTACTTAAACTATTATTATTAATTATTTATTGTTTAGCGTTAAAATCAATCTGAATAACGTTTTCAAATAATATTTTCATAAATGATTGTTATTTAATTACTTTGCAAAACATTTGTAACTACCCCACTCTTCGACTGAGTATAAATACGAGTGAATATCGCCGCGCCGGGCATTCAACCGTAGACAGTCGAAGTGTGAGGAGCTCTCGTTTGTCATTATACGAACTTAAGCTCAATAAAGTGATTATTGGAAGAATAAGTGTTTAAATTACTATAACATGGAGAATCATAATAACAATGACGTCAGCATTGCTGACGTCATCATTTTTAAAAACAATACGGTACCGCAAGCGCCGTTATCAGAAGTGGGATTACCAGTCACTTTCTTAAATTCAGCGAGCCATATGAAATAACAAGGATTCTGGACAACGATTGATATTTGGTAAAAAAGGTGGTTGGTTCAGGGTGTCCAAGAAAAGTCGCTAATGACCAACTCCGTAAAGCACCTCAACCTGGCGAACAGATAACCGTATCGGCGCAAGAAGAGGACCCAATAACAGTACCAATGAGCCTATACCATTCACTTCCCAAGCCAGCATGGCCGAGCAGTAAGACCAAGGCTCAAAGGATCAATAACAAATGCTAAGTTTTTTTATTTTTATTTATTATTAAACTCACTAAAACAATCACACAATTAACCACGCATCATTGACAAAGTACCACAGAGTACGCATCGACAAAGTACCACAGAGTACGCATCGACAAAGTACCACAAAGTAAGCAACATTAAAGTACCACAGAGTACGCTATGAAAAAGTACCACAGTGTACGCATCAACAAAAGTACCACAGAGTACGCAATAACAAAGTACCACAGTGTACGCAACGACAAAGTACCACAGTGTATGCAACGACAAAGTACCACAGTGTACGCAATAACAAAGTACCACAGTGTACGCGACGACAAAGTACCACAGTGTACGCAACGACAAAGTACCACAGTGTACGCAACGACAAAGTACCACAGTGTACGCAACAACTAAGTACCACAGTGTACGCAACACGTAAGTACCACAGTGTACGCAACAACATAAGTACCACAGTGTACGTAACAACATAAGCACCACAGTGTACGTAACAACATAAGTACCACAGTATACGTAACAACATAAGTACCACAGTGTATGCAACAACATAAATACCACAATTTACGTAACAATATAAATACCACACTGCATGCATTAACACTACAAAGTACCACAGTGTACGTTATCACAACATAATGAAAATCATTATGGTACACAGATACCAATCTCAAAAAGACAACCATTTAGTTCCAGATAAACTTCAGAGATATGGCGGCGAGACATCGACATACAAGCGGCTGGTGCAGAGCGCGCACCGCCGGTCAGAACGGCCGTATCGGCGCAACAACACTAGTTACTTAACCCTAGAAAGATAACGTGCGCCCCAAAGGCGCCCGCGAAACAGATATATGGCTGTATCTTTTCATCCAACGCGTGTACACGCTTGTGCTTTCAAGCCAACTCAGCCGTCGGTCAACACTGCTGAGGGACGACCGCTGCTATTCGGTAATTACCTTAGTTTCGTTTCTATGACAACGCGTTGCGCTCGAGAGGCGTATGTTTATCTTCTGTGTAACTTTTATGTTTTTCTGAGTGATTTAGTTTTTGTTACTTTTTCTTTATTTACACATAAATAAAGTATGTGTACAATCAGATAATTGTTATTAATTAGTTTTATTGTTTTTAGAAACACCTTTACTGTCCAAAACTTTGGTCAAAAGAGAAATAAATTCCTTTACGAACTAACATCTATGTTCTGTTATGATGGACCTTTGACTCGACTATTACATAAGCCGAAGTCGTTGAAGATGGTGTATATGTTGTCCTCGTGCAATTAAAGCACTGTTATGCCGAAATCCTACAACTGGTAAACCTGAAATCATTACGTTCTTCAAGACAAAAACATAAGGCGGCGTTGACACCTTTGACCATATGTGTTCTTTGATGTCTTGTTCTGGAAAGACTAACAGATGGCCAACTAATACGTAATTCACACATACAATGTTTTGTCAAAGCAAGAAAACCAACTAAACCGAAGAAAATATATGAAATAACTAAGAACTGAACTGTCTACATCATGGATGGCATCGAAATTGGAAATCCCCACTTTGTCAAGGATTTGAGAGAAAATTTTGTGAATATCCTGCCACAAACAAACAAAGAAGCTTCTCAAGAAGCTGAAGAAGAACCTCCTGCCAAATTTCGCCGTTACTGTAGCCTATGTACAACCAAAAAGAAAAGAATGTCTAAGATGACATGTACAAAATGCAAAAAAACTGTGTGTGGTGAACATAAAAAAGATGTTTGCACCTACTGTCTATAATTAAATTTTTATTCATTATTATTTGTAATTTGAGACTGAATATATAGTTAATTATTAGTTTGTAAGAAAAAAAACCACAAATTTTACTTATTTTTTTTTTAAATTGTACTTTAGTATAAACACTTCTAATTTTTGTTACTTTTTCTTAAGCATTTATAAAACACTGTATAATTTTCTTAATACTAAAAATAATAATAAAAATTTGTGTTTTATTAACTTCTTATTAATCTAAGATCTCATTGAAATTATAATGAAAAGAATTCACTTTCAGTTTGTAAATAAATAGTCTATATTACTGCGCGGCGCCTCTGAGGCGTAAGTTTATTTTTTCAGTACAAAAAAATAACGTTATCTCTTTAGGGTTAAACTATTATTATTAATTATTTATTGTTTAGCGTTAAAATCAATCTGAATAACGTTTTCAAATAATATTTTCATAAATGATTGTTATTTAATTACTTTGCAAAACATTTGTAACTACCCCACTCTTCGACTGAGTATAAATACGAGTGAATATCGCCGCGCGGGGCCTTCCGGAACCGGAAGACCCTCAGAGTGCAGCAGAACAAGGCACTTAGAGCCATCACGAGAGCCCCGCGGTACGTCAGGAACAGTACGATACAGCGCGACCTGCGTATCGAAGGCCTAGACTCGGTGATCACTAACCTCGCATCCCGAGTCTTCGCCCGGATCAGAACGTCACAATTCCCACACGTGCGTGACATTGCACCGTGGCACGCTCGTCCACCTGACAGGTACGGCCTGCCCCAGGATCTGCTGCCAGCCAACACAACATAGAGACTTCATTGTGAGGCGCCGGTAACCACCGGACCAAACAAGATGGTTATTATAACAAAATAAATAACATAACAACACATGAAACTACACAAAACTCCCACACAGGGAGTTATCCAATGACCGCGTCATCGTAATGACGCGCGGTAGAACATCGCTTGAAGGGGACTCACAGTCCTGGACAAGCTTCCCCCAGGCCCTTGCGGGCCTGTGAGAAGACCCATGCGCGCGGGGCATTCAACCGTAGACAGTCGAAGTGTGAGGAGCTCTCGTTTGTCATTATACGAACTTAAGCTCAATAAAGTGATTATTGGAAGAATAAGTGTTTAAATTACTATAACATGGAGAATCATAATAACAATGACGTCAGCATTGCTGACGTCATCATTTTTAAAAACAATACGGTACCGCAAGCGCCGTTAGATATAATTGAAAACATTGTATGAAATTTTATGCATCTTAAAAAGTTCTACAAAAAAATCCTTCTATATTTTGGCAGATATATAAATTTTGTGTTTTAAAAAATCATTTAATTAATATGCTTACGTTTACGTCATTATTTATACAACTAAACTTAAATCCTTATCAAAATAAATTGCTTAATAATCACAAGGATATTATAGAGATAAGATTTGCCTTTTAAAGTATGTTAATTAGTTATATAGTTTCGGAGATATTACAAAATTTCTAATAAACATGACAACGCCGCCATATCGATCAAATTAAGTGGACCTACGTATTGAAGAGGGGTCAACATTTTGGTACTGATATTCTTTAAGAATTCGATCTTTGATCTTTTCTTTCAATTTATTTGGCATGGCAGACCATATTTATATAATATACGAAAAAGTTTGTTCGTTTGTTTGAACGGGCTGATCTCTAGATCTGCATGTCGGATTGTAAATTATTTTGTTTATTATGAAAGCTAGACTCAAAAGTGAAATAGACTATTTAATACAAGCTATTTACATCAGCTTGCCATAAATAATTATAATATATTGTTAATGTTAATGTACTGTAATATCGGACAAAGTTTAACAAAAATGTATATCTTTAGTACACGGCAGGGGACGGAGGATATTGCTTGACGGGAAACTATAAAAAAAATTAAATTGAGAGGAGTAGCGGGAAAAGAGCAAACTTTATATTAAAGTCTGTCTTTAAAATTGAAATGGTACCTAAGAGGTCTTCACGCGGACGAAGTCGCGGGCGACTGCTAGTATAATATTAATAATTTAGGTATTATCACAAGCTATTCGGTTTTATAGTGCAAGTTTAATGGACAATATCTTGAGTATTGAATCATTATTTAAACAGTTGTTTCTGATGGAACCGTGTTTGATATAAGTATAGTTATGTCTTTTTACTCCTTTCCATTGAAAGGACAACGCTAAAAAAACCCAGGCTCCGGTGCAAGTAAAGTGTTAACTATTGCATAGATTTTATAATCGAAATCCAGGAATGTATCTTGTTCTAGCTTACAGCTAACAGCCTATGTCACAAGAGCTATTTTTACGAATTCAATGATACATCATTAACTCATATTGGTACAGCGGTAGTTTAGCCGCGACATTACTTAGAATATATTTAATATAAACAGACTACATAGTACCGACTTTTGTCTCGCCAGAGTCGGTTAAAAAGAGTATTTCAGGTTTCGTTAAAACTTGCAATTTTCTATTTTGAGAAATATAATAATTTATTTTAAATAATAAGTTGACTTTATTTACCCCTAAATAATCGAAGTACCTATATAATAATACTCAATGCATATCAATCCCCGTAAATGGTTAAAGACAAAAAACCCATAGTAACTTATATCTTCTAACTTATGTTCATACATTAATCGATTATTCTCAAGACATATTCTAATTGCTCTTGAAAATAGTTGCCACTATTTGTATGACCAAAACGCGGTAGGCTACTTATTCTTAAAGTTTATGTTAAGTTTATATTGAGTCAAAGTCGTCTAGAAGAGGTACGCAGTCACATGATTTTGCTTAACGTTGATTAAGGTACCACGATGATTTTTATTGAGGATTAAGTTAATTAAGGGGTCAACGACCGTGCGCCGCGGAGCCACTTCGGGCGATACACTAATTAATTACGTCATAATTTTTGTTGAAAACTTTTCGCGATTCACGAAAGCTTCTAGAAAATTCAATCAAGTTTTCCGCAATTTTTTAACTGGTGAAAAATATTTTGTTCTTAGAAAATTCAGCAGTTTAATGTTAATTTTTTAACCTGTCTTGACCGCCAGCATATATAATACCTACGGCTTTAATTGACAGAGACAGATATTATTATTGCATAATGATGTAAAAGTTAAGTTGCTGAGAGAGCCAGGTCATTGAAAAAAAGGCAAGGCAGGTCAAGAAAATCTTTATTAAGGCAGTGAAAAACGACTATTGGGCTTTATGTCAATGCAGTTTTCCTTATTTTTTTTATTATGATCACGGTGTTATATATCTAAAAAAAAATTGTCAAAAAAAACTCATCCGTTCTGACGTGAATCAAATAAGAGCACTTTTGTTCACAACATTTGTATATTTATAAAAAGGTGTATGACCCGCGGCACTTAAAAATTTAAACGATTTACAAAACGATCTAAAATGATTTAAAACAATGGAATGGATTAGAACAATCTAAACAAAAAAGGGGTGTCATCGACCGCTTCCCCGGGACCCATTTGGTCTGTTTGTTCAAGCATCTTGTGCCTCAATACATGCTCAATGCTTAAATGGGTCAAATTTTCATCAGAGCTGTACAGATCAACGCCCTGTAGCGAACTGTTTATTCGATTTAATTAATATAGACGTAAATTTTAATTGCTTAGATATCGGTCTTATTGATGCCTATACAATGTTATCAGAAATATTTTAGGCCTCCATGATGTAGCGGTGTTAGAGACATGTGGTCGATTTATAAGACAGAGGTCCTGGATTCGATTCCCGGCTAGGCTGATTGAAATTTTCATAATTAGTCCAGGTCTGGCTCGTGGCAAGATTCGGCCTAGGCTAGTCACGACAAAGACGTACCACCAAGCGATTAAGCGTTCCGGAACGATGTCGTGTAGAAACCGAAAGGGGTTTTAAATTTCATCCTATTTAACATAAGTTAGCCGGCATCCATCTTAGGTTACATCGTCACTTACCACTAGGTGTGACAGCAGTCAAGGGCTACTATACTACTATAGAAAATATTGATGAATTATATAGGTATGTAATTATTATCTGTTGTTCAGTGTTGCTTCACTCTTCTATAGATACGTATCTTAGAAGTAGAGATTGACACCAAGCAAGTCGATTCCGGCTTGTTTTATTTATTCTTCACTCTACAACATACATACCTACATATTTTAAAATATAAAATAGACGAGTTTATAAAATGTAGTATTAAATAGAAAAGTAAAATTGCAAAAAACAGCATAAAACAGAGAACGTGAACCACTCAGCCCGTAATAGAGAACGAGCTAAATTGTGTCAAGTGCGAAACTGAGCATCGTTCATACAATAACAGCTCCGTTCTGAAATTAATTAAATTAATAATGGTCGTTAGTACCGCGCGCAAAACTATGTTACACTTTGGGCTTGATTTTCAATGGAATATTTCGCTGCTTACACAAAAATTCTCATATTTACCTGTTACGCCTGTACCTCCTAAACCATAACCATGCAAACACACACGAATAATAATATTTACTATCCGAGAAAGCCTCCGTATCGAGATTAAACCCAAAATCTCTAGAACTCAACTTCAGTCCCTAAAAAGTTCGTTCGTTCGTTCTACTGCGTTATTACCGCTGCGCCACGGAAGCCGTTGCTCAGTAGATTCATAAGGCCGACGTCCTGGGTTCAATTCCCGGCTGAGCCAATAAAGATTTCTTGAATAGTCCAGGTCTCGTGGGAGGCTTCGACTTGGTAACTTACCATCGCGCCGATAAAAGCGTACCGCCAAGCGATTAAGCGTTCCGGTACGATGGCGTATAAGTGAAAGGGGTGTGAATTTCATTCTACTCAAAACAAGTTCACCCGTTTTCATCTTAGATTGCATCATCACTTACCACCAGATGTGATTGCAGTCTAGAGCTAATTAGAATTGAATGTAAAAAGAAGGCTAAAGATGGCTAGAAGTAGAAAATTCATATATAAGCTGTCCCGATCGATGCGCCGTATTTTCTGTAGCGTCTTGTAGGGTCGTTAGTCAGCCGTCAATATTGGACTATTGGTGCTGCGTTCGTGATTTAATCTGCCGGTGAACGGTAAACAGCCCCAGTTAGTCTCATCGATGTTATTTAAATATCTTGGTAAAGGTTAATGCCCGCCAACCCGTATTTGAGCAAAGTGCTGTGTTTAAACTCTAAGTGCAAGTCTTGCACCTTTCCTAGTTGATTTTATAATTTCCTATGACAATTATATATAGTATAGCGGCATTAGGACCCTGCCCTTAAAAAAACGACCTGATCCAAGATTTGAGTCTCCCACAAGGCTTTAGAGTGTGACCTTCTAATTCGAACTCTAACTCAAAATAATTTACTTCAAATATGCTAACTTTACTAGCACTTTTGAAACGTCATATTAAAATAGGTATTATTCCAATGTATTTTGGTGATAAAGTCGGAAACTTAAAATAAAAATCACGAGGGTCCTGAACGTAGCTTAATCCAAAAAGAGCTCACAAGAAACTCAAACAGGGTTATATATTTTATTTCATATCTTCAGTGACGCTGCTGAGGTCCCACTTAAAGAGCTTACAGCATTTTTTTTTGCCGGTCTTCCGAGTCGATGGTAGAGAGTAAATAGTAGTTTTAAAAGTTATGGTAAACTAAACCTACTTAAAATAAAAGATTCTTTTTTGGATTCACACATTAAAAAAAGTTTGAATTTTATCTCCAAAAGTCGTGTATTTTTGAGAACCGTTAAACCCTTAACATTTTCTTTATAAAAGTTACTTTTTATCGCAGATGCTCAGTCATCCCGACTCAGCGTAAGTCGATGCTAACGACCTGACGCTCAAAATTGATTTCCCAATTTCAAACGAAATTCTAAAGTAAGCCTTTGTGGTAAAAATCCTGAAAGGGGAAGCAGGAAATTAATATACTATTTACTTTAGAAACGAGTTGGCCTAAATATCTAATGGTTTAGGCTGATATAACCGACACTGCTCTATAAGAATTTCATTATAGATTTCTAGTAGCAATTTTTAACATGCTAGGAGTCCATGTCAACAAAAATTTGGGCTTTCCTCCAAATTTTAAGTGTAATAATATTGACGTGTATTAGCTCGACGGTAGAGGGGCTTGATTCAATACCGAGAAATCTTTTTTTTTATCGACTATAAGTTGGCCCTTGACTGCTCTGTTAAGTGATGATGCAATCTAAGATGGCAGTGGACTAACTTGTTAGGACAAAATCCTCACCCTTTTCGCTTTCTACACGACATAGTACCGGAACGCTAAATGACGGTAGATCCTGGGTTTGAAACCGTTAATACAGTTAATATTTTTTAATAAACTAAAAAAGTGGAACCCTTTCTAGATCACTTTTGTGTTTGTTTATCTGCGTTTGTGTGTCACGACATATTTTATTTATTTCTTACAACATAAATAATATAATATACATGCTCTTTTTCTGCGCTATTTACTTTGTATATACGATAATTTCATTTTAGATAACGCTTATAAAATATCATCATCATCACGTAAATAAATGGTCTCCACTGCCAGCATCCAACGTCTCCCAACAATCCGCTGATTGACGTCATCAATCGTCAGTCCACCTACTTGGGGATCGTCCATTACCTCTTCTATAGTTGCTGAAGTAATATAAAGTAATATTTACTTAACAATGAAGTTAGTGAAGACAAACACACATAAATTGTTGTTTGTTGTTTGTTCCGCACGTGCTTTGCCTAGATCTCTACAGTAGTGATCACGTGATGTTTACTTACTTCGCCCTTGTACGGGCTGTTGGGAAGTTAGGTATCAAACACAAATCTATCTCGCAGACTAAGCGGTGGGGAGCTTTATATTTAATATTATGTGTATCAATTAATTACTTTTAGAACCAAATTATTTAACTTTATTAAGAGAGAATCAATGAATGACAAAGACATTGATTGACATTATGTATTGTTATATAATACCTTTAAACGAGCAATTCATATCGGAAACGGTTTCAATGATTTTTATGAAATGTATGCAGGGAAGATTAATCGATCTAGCTAGGTTTAATTTTTAGAAAACATATAATTTGCAACAATAAAAATAACGAGCAAAGCTCGGTCAACCAGGTACTATCATAGCTATAATCAAGCCAAACTCGATTAAGAATCCTTGTCAACAAAATTAAAATGAAGGTAGAAAATGCAACACATTTTATGTCTAATAAATTTAAAATTGTTTTGTTTTTTTATAAAATCTTATTTAAAAGTTATTGAATATATTAATTACTTTTAAGCTTACTTATCTAATTTTTTGTTATGAATTCGTCATTAACAAGTTAATTAAAAAATTAGGTGTAAAATGACTAGTAATTTCAAGCATGACAAGCATTCTCAATCGAGTTTGGCTTTAGTATAGATGTGTTATCTATCAATACATACATTAGATTTTTACCACAGATAATCACGAATTCTTAAAAATTCTCTACTGCCATTTAGCATAGGTAGTTAACAATTTCGCTATTAAGTCGCTCATATTTAAGAATGGATTTCTTTTTATTTCTCGATATATCCACGGGAGCGGGATCTTTCCGGATAAACCACGAAGCATAATAGTTATTTATATAACAAAGGCATTCCCCAGAGTGTATCACGTGCTAGCGTCACGTCACCGTCACGCCCCGCCGCTGTGTGGCGAAACCTTAAAACATATTTCATACATACTTAGTAAGGTGCGAAAATGTGCCTAAGAAGACTTCAGTAATCAATTAAAAAAAATAAACAGAAACATTTAGATAAAATTATTATTTAAATACATATATCATTTTAATTACAGTTTACTAAAATATGTCACCAAATATACTCCCAATTCGCAGTGTGCCAACAAATTCATTCATATTTTCGCAGCCTGTGGCAATAAGCGTCAACGTGTCTTCCTTATCTAGGGGTTAATGTCCGCGTAAGCTTATCGTTTCAATTCGTTCTATTTTTAAAAGCATTCCCCATGTTACGGATAAATATAAAAGGGTTGCTTTGCTAATCCCATACTAATGTATTCCTGATCATAATTTATTGCTTTGTGGTCATATTAGATGCTGGTGTCCTTCCTGTTCAGATCAAGAAAAAGTTATTTTGTTTTACATAAACATTACGCCTTGTCCCCATAGGGGTAGGCAGAGACCATATCCCTCCATTTGCCACGGTCCTTGCATACTTCCTTAGCTTCTTCCACTCTCATTAATCCTTTCATACAAGTTCGTCGGTTTAGGGTACTCTTGACCTAGCCATTATTTAAAATGTCCTGAATTTGGTCCAGAAACATTCGCCTAGGCCTTCCCCTTCCAACATTTCCATTCACCCTCGCCTTATAAATTTCTCTTTTGTTAATCTTCTTTCATCCATTCTCTCTACATGTCCAAACCATCTAAGCATCCCTTTCTCAATTTTAGTCACTACATCTTCTTTTACACCACACTTTTCTCTTATCATACTATTTTTAACTCTGTCACACAGTTTTAATCCACACATACTCCTCAATGCTCTCAAATGCTCAATGCAAATTTTGTTTTTGTTTCTAAAAATCATAATTTTTTTAGACTCTTTATTATTCCTAATTACAAAACTAAAAATCTTTTCCTACAAGTATCTAAAATAAAAAAAAAACTAAGTATAGTAAATGGATCAAAGTTAAGATTTAACTTGTCAAGGATTGAAGTGGCCGGATGCAGTCCGTTTCAGTCACGACTGATCCTTAAGTGATCAACAATTGTGACGGAGTGGTTCAAATCTCTACGAGGGTGATCACTTTCCCAACTCTGGACTACGGAAAATTTCTCAGAAGAAAAGAAAATTTCATTGGCCGAACCAAAATTAGATGAAATTTGACACAATAATAAATACAGACTCATCATTAAAGTCTGCCTATACAGAGCACGCATGCGCTGCTCCAATGCTAGCTGGCGAAATTGGTATAGATTATAGTTTGGAGTGACTCTGAGCCTTCTTATGAAGCCCGCAGTCAGCGACCATGTCTCAGATCCGTATGTCATCACTAGCAACACGCACTGTTCAAAGAATCTCGTCTTCAGGCACTGAGGAATTTTGGACGAAAAGATGTCACGCAGTTTCCCGAACGCTGCCCAGACGTTGGATTCGACGGTTCACCTCTTTCTCGAAATTGGATCTACCTAACTTGACCATATGTCCTAGGTATATATACTACAAGTCTTTATTCTACACTAGCAGTCGCCCGCGACTTCGTCCGCGTGAAAACCTCTTAGGTACCTTTCTAATTTTAAAGACAGACTTTCATACAAAATGTGTGAAAGTCACATATAAAGTGTGCTCATTCCCCGCTCCCCCTCTCAATTTAATTTTTTTATAGTTTCCCGTGAAGCAATATCCTCCGTCCCGTCCCGTGTACTAAAGGTCTACATTTTTGTTCAACATTGTATGACATTTCAGTACATTAACATTAAAAATATATATTTATGGCAAGCTGATGGGTATAACTTGATATTAAATAGTATATTTCACTGTTGAGTCTAGCCTTCAAAATAAACAAAAATAATTTTACAATCCGACACGCTGAGAGAGATTAGCCCGTTTAAACAAACGAACAAACTCTTCCGTGTACTAAATAGATATTTGAACAAAGATCGAATTCTTAATTCATCATCGTATATATAACATAGATCTAAACTCCCCTCCCGCACGCGCACCCCCGCCTTGGTGACGCTCACTTCGCAACGCAGAAATAGTAATATTTTAATTTCGCAATAACTTCAAAACCAAACGTCCAATTTTGATCTTTTAAATACCAAATATTATCTACATAAAGCGTACTTAGTGATGAAGTAATTTATTTTGATAAGGATTAATAGCATGAGTAAAATAAATGTGTTTAAATGTAGTCCAAAAAAAAAAATGGGATTTTTAAATAAAAAAATGGTTGTTGTGCCTCACTCGACATAGATAGGTATAGTGTGTCGCGGACTTTTTTGTAGATATTTATAAGATCTCCATTTAATTAGAACATTCTATTGTTTTATCTTTTATAGTTTAGGCAGCGTACGCAAAATAAGTAACTTTTCTGGTTGATTTTTTACACCTTGTGTCTGAAAAACCCAAATATTTTACGGAACCCTATTTTTTCCCAAAATAAAATTTAGTCTTTGTTACTCGTGGATAATGTAGCTTTTGAATAGTAAAAGAATTTTTAAAAACGGTCCAGTAGTTTTAGATCCTATTCATTACAACCAAACAAACAAATAAACAAACAAACAAACACAGTTTTCCTCTTTATATTTTATTTATTTTTTTTATTTAAACAATAATATACATTTTTAACACAACATTTCAAAAAATATTATATATATATATATATAATATTAGTATAGATGTATATATATTACAGTCTACAATTTCGAGTGTAGAATCTTCAACAATAACTGGGTGGAGCGGAACATGAGCATTACACATGGTCTTTGTTCTGCACATGGCGACCTCGCACCGGAAAGCGCAGTGTTGGTCGCACGGGTCGCAGGGAGCCTCTGGGCACATGCAGCTCAGGATCGTTGTGTTTGGAAGTCCCTAAAAAAGGCCTATGTCCAGCAGTGGACGTCTACCGGCTGATAATAATGATAGTTTGGATAACAGGCAGACGACTACTATCTATTCCGATAATCCTACTGGATCTACAGAGGCCAAACCAATGATTTTTACTATTTTTATAAAACCGCATAGCCGAGATTGTACTTGTATACATATACGTACCTACAACTAAAGTACAAGAAACTTACGTAAGTACCACGTACGTACGTGGTACCAAGTTACGTAAGTACCATATTAGATTTTAGTAGATATTCCGCGGTTTCACCTAAGTAGTTTTCGGTCCCGTGGGAATTTCGGGATAAAATGTGGCCTCTGTGTTATTCTGATACGTAAGCTATATTATTGTGAATTACACCAGATTTTGATTGACAAACATTTCCCTTTTATAATATTAGTAGGATTTTTCACACAATAGTTGACTATTTAATATTCTTTTATGACTCTTTTGGAGTTCGCAAAGTTCTTTTTTGTAGCAAAAAAAAGATTTCAAGGATTTAATTACCTCTATTACGTCCTTAAGTTATGACGACCGCCTTATTCTTTATATAAAACAAAGATTCTGCGACTATGTCTGTATGTTGAAGAAATATTTTATAAAACAAAGGTTAAATATGGTTTAAACTCAATGTTCGTTAGCTTGTCACTATAACTAACTAATTACCTCTATTACATCCTTAAGTTATGACGACCGCCTTATTCTTTATATAGAACAAAGATTCTGCGACTATGTCTGTATGTTGAAAAAATATTTTATAAAACAAAAGTTAAATATGCTTTAAACTCTATGTTCGTTAGTTTGTCACAATAACTAATTATCAAAAAACACTGTGGACACAAATCTATGAATATTTTGTGTAATCAATCTAATCAATAGCTACTTGTGACGCACGAAAGAAGCACCTAATAAATGAAAACGCGGTTTTTTTCCGGAAGTTCTAACTGAAATTAAAAGTAGAAAACTTCAGTATCTGGGACACATAATGCGTCACGATAAGTATAGGATCTTGCAGCGTATCATTCAAGGCAAGATCCAAGGAAAGACCTGGCAGTCGACGTACCTCCTGGATGAGCACAAGATCGTTGTCCCGAGCTGCCGCCTCAAAAATAAAGATAGCATTAGTGTAACCGTTCACGTGATGCCGTGAGCAACGGAAATAGAGATTCATTTTTATATTTAGATACACATTGAAAATAGCGCAAGTAAAACCGAGAGCGAACCTAGTCAGCAATAAAGAGGGTAATCGTTTTTAACTCAAAAGAGGTAGAGCAATTATGTGCAGACACACACTTAGCATTCCTGCAGCTAAAGTTGGAAGGCTGGGCCGTTGGAGATTTGATATTAGATAACTCATTAATTCGTCTTCGTTTTGAATGTTTATTAGTGCATTTTTTATTCAGCGTCAGGTAAAATAGTGCTTGCCTGCGCTCCCATCTGATGTAAAGTGATGAATAAAGCAGTCGATGACAGTTGTGATACATTTAATTTAAATAATTTAAAATTACGTCATTATTAACGTTTGTATAAAGAATTATGCAAGAACTGTGACAAATGGAGGGATGTGGTCTCTGCCTACCCCTATGGGAACAAGGCGTGATGTTTATGTATAACGAATTATAAGACCATGTCCTTCCACTTGTTACGATCCATGCACATCTCTCTCGTTTTCTCCAATTTTATTAAACTTTTCATATAAGTTCGTAGCTTTAAAGTACTTTGGCTTTTTACTAGAATGTCCTGGATTTGGTCCAGGTACGCCTTGTGGTGGAACGTGGCGTTCCCCTTTTTTTTACGCATCTCTCCGGAAAAAAGGGTGGAAAGCACTCTTTCCAGAGAGGTTGTGAGACTCACCACTCAAATCGGAAGACCCACTAAAACCCAGCGATACACGACCGCGTCTTCAAGTGAGATGACACAGGATCGTAGTTGCAAGCTACTGTGACGTCTCGACGTTTGCCCGCAGGTAAATATTTTCTTCTTAAGTATTTTGTACTAAATACACTATATAATGATAGCAAGTGAGCATAACTGCGCATTCGTCTACCTGGTCTTCTTCTGCGGCTTAATGGCGCGTTTGCGTCTGCCTCCCTATATCTCTCTTCCGCCTCCTTTAGACCGACGGATGACTCACAAAAGGCCACCATGACCGTCCAGCATGACTCGCTGTTGAGCATAGCATTTATTATGTTAGGCTAAGAGACATTTCTATCTATAGTGGACTCAAGAATGAACCTCTGTGCATCCCACGTGGTGTTCCCCTACCAACATACCCATACACTCTGGCCTTATAAATTGTTTCCGTGAGTCACCTTTCTTTAATTCTCTATACACGTCCAAACTAACTTACTACTAACTACAACTATTAAGCTTACTTTTCTCGATTTTAGTCACTACGTCTTCTTTTATGCCATACTGCTCTACTGTCACACTATTCTTAATTCTGTCACACAGTTTAACTCGACTCATAATCCTCAATATTCTGATATCTACTGCATTTATTACCCGACTGCGTCAGAAGGAGGGTAATGTTTTTCGAGCTTATTTATCTGGGTATGTATGTCCATTTGTTTGGCACGCACTACAGCCTAAACGGCTGGATGGATATTAACATATGAGGTGTCGTTGGATTTGTCAGAATTGTGGTCATAAAAATTTTTAAAATAGCGGCTGTGAGTGGGGGAATAAAGGGGGAATGTGTAGGTATATTTTTAATCCTATCTTAGCAATATCGGTATTATATGAAAGGTCGTAAAAAGTCCATTTCAAATATATATATATATATATATATCAATCATATTATGTTTATATTACTGTTCTAACAAAAAATGACAAAAAATGTACTGTCTCATTTCTATATCACAAAGTAAAACTAAAAAGTCTCAAATAAAATTATTTTAGTTTTGTGCTTCCTCTGTCATACCTAACTTCCATTTTACACTATAAGGTTAAAAATTAATGGTAATTGATTGTCACGTTAGGTACTCACAGGCTAAAAAACTTATAGCTTCCATAAAATAACGAAGGTTCTCACTGTAAAAAACTTATTAACAAAGTTCTTAACTCTTTACGAAGTTTTTGATTACACCTACTAATACAATTTAAAATTATTCAAACAATATTAATGGAAAAGTTATAAAAAAAGTTAACACTGCGAAAGGTTTTATTTCATAAAAAATCCATTAGCAAGTTATTTCCATATAAGCAAATACTTGTTAACCACTGTTCCTCAAACTTTACGACTCCGATATCCATTTTGCCCGATCATTGAACCCTACGAATATTGTACTACGAGATCCAGCGGCAAAACATTGCAGTAAAATAATAATATTAATTTTAATTTTATATGCGTTTAATTTTTGTTTACTGCTACCTAAGCTCGTTATTTTAGTCTTACATTAATTTTTACACCTACATTATTAATACATCCAATTTTTAAAATTATTATAATAATGTGTGCCAAATAGCCATATAATTTGGCATGTACAAATAATTCTTTAGTGTTCTACTACTACTAAGTAATAATAAAAGATAGTATAAAATATAAGAATAAATTAAGATTAATTTATTTTATTTTTAATTAAAACATGTTTTTTACATTTAGCTATCTTAAAATAACGTCCATACATTAAACAGTTCTGCATCATCTTTCGGTCAATATTTAAAATAGTTAGTAGCAAGTAATTTATAAATCACGCTCATAATAACAGATTAAGTGTATTTTAACCTTGCCATTATTCATCGGAAAATAAATCTTAAATTTAAAAATAAATTATTTTCTCATAATGTAAAAAACAGTCACAAAATAAAGTAACTTCATAAATACTGTATTGTTAAACGTGGTAAATAAATGATTTGAATTCATTGATTGTTTTTCACCGTATGATCTCGCACTATTCACAAATATTACAAGTTTAGATTGGAAACGCGGTGAGACGTCTTGTTATTTTCGCGCTGTTTTCTTTATTTAAAGTATCAATCCGAGACAGGGGACACAATGGTCGCTGTCGGCGACGGGGCGGTGGTTTGTACTTTGAGAACATTGAACGAGGAACCAAACTAAATGAATGTTTCAATTGAGATTACAGTCATCATCATCAACATCCTGTTTTTATCCTACAGCTGATGGGGTGTGGCATATTGTTTGGCGAGGCGATGACCTATGGGGTCCTCAGACTCAGACAGACAGTGCTGGAATAACCTCCCTTCAACAGAAAACGTACGTAGTCGATCCTCCTCTAGCTGGACCGATCCGAGAGAGTCTAGAGCTTGTTTAGGTTAGCGAACTTTGGGTTAGGAATAGGAAGGGAAATCTGGTCTTAAGGCAGAGTGCATAGTTTTTATACCTTAATGACCCAAAAATATAATCATAAGAAACAGAAAAGCCTAACCAATAACGCAAATCTAACTAAGGAGACAAATAAGTTTCTACAAGAGAAAAATACCACAAACACCTTGGCATAAGAGACGGTGAAAGGACAAGGATGTGTTACGGCCTACTGCAGGGCTGGACCTGGATTATTAAACGATCACTATCAGATGTAGATAATAGTGACCTAGACCAAGGGCTTAACGTGTTCTGCGAGGCATGGGGGTGTCACAACTGCCGTGTGGTACAGTGGATAGTGGCCATGGTCTTGGGTTCGTTTCCCACATTTTTTATTTTTTTATCAACTACAAGTTGGCCCTTGACTGCTATCACACCTGATGTTAAGTGACCGTGCAATCTAAGATGGAAGCGGGAAAACTTGTTAGGAGTAAGACGAAATCCACACCCCCTTCGGTTTCTACACGACATTTAAAAATCTACACACACATCTAAAAATTATTTTGTGTTGAACTTAGGTGTTGAAAAAATTCGTACGAAAAGTTGTCACGACACTTTTTGTAATCGAAAGGAACTTCGTTCCATCCGGGTGTCCCTTGACACCTCTCAACTTTTTTTAATACCTGGGTGTTTATGTCTATTAATTATATGTATTTATGTACTAATATAGTTATAAAAATATTAATCTTAGTACTCATAACACAAGCTACGATAACTTTGGGGCTGGATAGCGGTGTGTGTATTATCCTATAAAACTTATATTTGTTCCACAAACTCCTTAGAATTTTTATGGAAATATCTTAGAAGAAACAAAAATGGAGTAATATTCCGTAACCCGACTCAGTATTCGAACTAAAACCTCTTGATCTTACGCCACACAGGCTAACCAATGGGTCAAAGAGTAGTCGTGTATTAAGGTATTTTTCCAAAATGCCTCAATAAAAGCAACGTAAACCTAAAAAGTCGTCATGGATTAAGGCCGGGGCTAGGCGCGCATTATCGTCCATTAATTTTTACAACCCCTAAACCGCTTTATGAGCATGCACTTAATGTTTCACCACCCTCTCATCAATAGCATCAGTGAGCCCCGCCTGCGACCAATTAGGGATTCATTGATTTCTAACGGAAAATACACATTTTTGGTATTAATTTTTTTTTTATCGACTACAAGTTGGCCCTTGACTGCTATCACATCTGATGTTAAGTGATGATGACTCTCAGATGGAAGCGGGCTAACTTGTTACGAGTAGGATGAAATCCACACCTCTATCGGTTTCTACGCGACATCGTACCGGAACGCTAAATCGCTTGGCGGTACGTCTTTGTCGGTAGGGTGGTAACTAGCCACAGCGAAAGCCTCCCACCAGCCAGACCAAGACAAATTAAGAAAATTCTCAATCTGCCCCGCCGGGAATCGAACCCAGGACCATCCATCCTCCATCTTATAAATCTACCGCGCACACCACTGCGCCACGGAGGTCGTCAGGTGCCTTCTTCAAAGTGAACTTGGGCAGAAGGGTGGAGAAAATTCTTCCGGTCCTGCAAAACAGCTTTAAGCTCCGTGTAGCTATATGTAGCTTGGTCCACTCTTTTACATCATCAAACCACTTTCTCCGCTGTCTGTTTGCGGTATTAATTCAACTTTACTTATTTACTTTTCTGTTTTGCAAAAATTTTACCATGGTTTCCATGAGAATATAGAAATAAAAGTAGAAAAGACTAAAAATCATAATGATTTAATTTATTTCTCTATTTCAGCCAAATCGAGTAACACGTAATCGTCATCAGACTCTTTTCACGGGCCCACTGCTATGTCAACTTGCAAACAGTATTCAAATTGTTCCAGTAGGATAGTAATATTTGCCAAGATATTATACAATTGCCATCGAAATTACTGGTCGAACGAGGTTGGCTTGCTATATTTTTTTTGGAAATTATAATTATTTAAATGTGCTTTAGTGCTGCTTAAATACGCACTCAACTTTATTGCCTGAACACGAATAAAACAAAATTTTCTAAAAATGACACCTACCCAAGTATCAATTATGCCTGAAAACAAGAATAAAACAACATTTTCTTAAAATCAAACTTACCTGTATCGATTAATCGCCCCTGAAATTCCCTTTAAATAAAACTTCATGAGAATAGTTAAAGCGATTCTAATACATACAAGTATTGCTTGTTTAAACGTATTAGATTTTATTACATGAGCTGACAGGACGACGGATCAAGTAATTCTATGATAGATAAGACAGATAGACAGACTATATTGCTTGATTTATCAACTATTCTAATAAAAAAAATAAAGCAAAACGCAATCTGAAGTCTGAGCTTAAATCACAACTCTCTTTACTAACATTCAAACTACTTCAGATCCAAGGTTGCTTATGTAACTTGTAAGTCAATTAAGCAAACTTAAATGAACTTACGGAAATTGTGTAAGACTAACTTTACAAATTAGTAAGTAGGTACAGACTTATATACTTACGATTTAAGTAAAACGGTTTCAAGTTACAGCATAAAGTTGAAAAAGTCACACGCAATTCGCTTTGCGGCAGGTCGCGAAGTGTTCTTAATATAGGACTCTGTATAACTCTTCATCGTCATTATTATCAGCCTATTAACGGTCCACTACAGGGCCAGGCCTCCCTCCTTATAGGAGAGGCGATATGGAGCGTACACCCACCACGCTGCTCGAATGTGGGTTGGCGGGCTTAGGGTGATAATGTTTCATTTATTAACGATCACTATCAGATGTTGATGACAGTGACCGGGACCAACGGCTTAACGTGCTCTCCGAGGCACGGGGGTGTAACTCTATAAACTCTTAAATAGTTGAAAATAGTGATAGTGACAGAATGAGGCTAAATAGTAATTTCTCACGTTACTAATGTCCCTAACATTTTTTTTTATTCATTACAAGTTGGCCCTTGACTGCAATCACACTTGATGGTAAGTGACGATGCAATCAAAGATGAAAGCGGGCTAATTTGTTAGGAGTAAGATGAAATCGTTTTCGGTTTCTACTCGACATCGTACCGGAACGCTAAATCGCTTGGCAGTACGTCTTTGTTGGTAGGGTGATAGCTAGTCACGGCCGAAGCCTCCCACCAGCCAGACCTGGATCAGTATAGCGCTTGAAATGTACTGAATATTTCATAGAAGAATGATAAACTCATAATTATTCCGCGACCCGATTTAGGATTCGATTCGATCTCGTTATCTAAGCCACATCGGCAGTCATGATGTAAGTATCTACCTTCAATGAAGAAGTAAATAGCTACTGACAAACGTCTATATTGAATTTTGCTATATTATACTACACTCATGAATTGTAGATGCATTTTGGGAAGAAAAATTCGAGTATCCTGTGTTGTCGTCTGTGAAATCCTCTATGGAAAAAGTGCGTTATCTGTGGGCGCACAGTTGGCTACATTGAACTGATGACGCCCCACTACGCGATTGGTTGGCAGAACTGCAGAAAATGCTGCATTGCACCATTATCTCCCACTTAACCGACTTCATAAAAGTGATTGTAAAAATACATTTAACACAGTCAACGGTGAGAGAGCAAGCGATCATAATCTACGAAACAAAGTTAAGAAGTGAAGGGATTATAAGTATTGGACTTGGTATCGTATAATTGTATAATGTCTAAATATGTTGTCATGTTTGTGTAATCAATAAAGCAGATTTAATGAATAGGATGGGTGTAAATAAATGATATAGATGTACTATGTGATTTCATTAATAAACGTTATATGTTTTAGCTGGCTTTTAATACCTGTAATCTAAGATTTGTTCTCGAAATTAAAACATCCTAATTTTGAAAATAGTTTATTTCTTGTAGGCTTTGTTTATAAGTAGTGCGGTAACTTTTATATGCCCGGTGCGAGTTGCGCCCGTAAAATAATGATGTGTGTTTCTGGTCTGGTCATTTCTGCATCTCCAAGGTCTGTGCCTGCCCCTGCAAGGTCGAAAGAAAAAAGCCCTTTTTTTCTATTTTTTCTTTTTACTGCACTGTTTACAAGCACTTTTGAGAAGTCAGATTTGTACGTTTATACTGACTCTACCACCGGCTTGGAAGGCAGATTCTTATTGAGAAGAGCCGGCAAGTAACTGACTCACGATTTGGTTCAATTAAAGAAATCATTTTCTATTATTAATTTTTTTAAACTTAGAACGAAGACTCGAAATTGATTTTATTTTATATTAAGTTTTCAAAATAAAGGAGAATCCACTGTCCTATAATATTTATTTATTTATAATAGGCAACATCTTACACAGATGTTATGTTCCTCCGAGTCTAAAAAACGAATAACGCTCTAGTGTGACTTTATCTTAGGAGGTACAAAATTATTCCAATAGAGCGCTATTTGAATCACAACAGATAAATAAAGCATGGCTAAATATCCGGGGAAAGTGTGATTGTAGTAGTGACGTACTTTTAAGAGGTTCATCGACCTACATAGACGGGGTAGGGGTCGTATAATGCGTGGGTTTTTAAGACATTTTTGATTAAATCCAGTATCATTAACGTCAGTGCGCAAATTGCGTTAATACGTATAAGTGCGGAAAACTCAACGGGAGTGACTGTCTTGGTGCATGTCTTCAATCAGGAGGTCCTGGTTTCATATCCTGGTTAAAGTTGATGGCGTTACAATACAACCCCATGCCGCGGGGAGTTTACGTTAAATCGTTGGTACCGGTGATCATCAGTATCTGATAGCCTTCGTTAATAAATTAAGCAATGTGACCTTAAGTCCGCCAACCAGCATTGGAGCGGCATGGTGAAATTTGATGGCCGAGTGACGCAGTGGGTAGTGACCCTGCTTTTGCGTCCTAGGCTGTGGGTTCGATCCCCACGTCTAAAAAAATGTTTGTGTGATGAGCATGGTTATTTTCCAGTATCTGGGTATTTATCTATATATTATAAGTATTTATGTAATAGTACCCATAACACAAGCTACTTACGAGTACGCTTACTTTGGGGCTATATAGCGATGTGTGTAATTGTCCTATAATATTTATTTACTTAATATCCCTTTTGTAAAGAGGGAGACCTGGCCCTATAATGGGGCGTTAATGAAGATGATGACAAAACGGAACGTTACAGTTACATTAACATGTATGGTTACCCTACTACCCTATACTATTTGCCCACCATCAAGTGTTAGCGTAGACAAACTCAAAGTGCTCCTCATGAGCATATTAATGTGAGGCAATAACTCACAGCATCCTTCCCAATGCCCCATTTACTTGCAAATGGGTTGTTTTTGTGAGCACATGACAGTATGTCGTACATAATAGATACCTTTGTCCAGTCAAATTAGACCTCGTTGGAGTAGTAGTTAGTCTATATGGCTTCAGATCAAGGGGGCCTAGGTTCGAATGATACTGAGTTTTTCTTTCTTCTGAGTTAGGAAGTTGGTCAATCCATCCATCCTTACATCCCCGTGACTTAGAAAGCACATTAAGCCGTCGATCCCGGTCGTTACCATAAAGGAAGACCAAAGTCTATATTTATCTCTTTCCCGTACGGATAGGTGCCTCCATTTACTAACAGCTTTTCGTGCCAGAGATTGTTGGGGAAAGAACTACCACCATACTTGTTACTACCGCTCAGTAGCACTGTTGGTACAAGAATATGATGCTCAACGCTTACGATTCAGAATGATGAACTCAGGGTGGCACTTTATAGGACATGTTCCTCGTATGCCTTGCAGTGTTTTCTATTTATAGGCAAAGTTTTTCATTTAGCGTCAAAGGGCTATCGGCTAGTCATCCATCAATCAATTAGTCTATATAAAAATAATTATTGATTTATTTGTATAGATATCTCTCTGAAATTTGAAAAAGTAAAAATTAATACTCAAATTAAAAATACTTCAAAATTTATTTTTTACAATTTACAATACAAATGGTACATTTGTTTTATTTGAAAAAATATTTTACAACGAGTATTACTATTATAAAGGTGGTACTGGTTAGACTTTTATTTTTAAAAACGCTCAATTTTAAAAATGGCACACTTATACATTAAAAGACCATGGTCTCAGATATAAAAGAGCCACATTAACCCTTGGTGTACCTATTGTTGTCTATCAACCTTAGATGTTATTCTTTAGAAAAATAAATAGAATATTGTGTAAATAAATGATAAAAGACAACGAATTTTGTAGAATTTTTTTAAACATCGTTGGTCACGTCTTTAAGCACGATAAACAATCAACTTTCTTCTCCAACTTCTTAATAACTATTGTGCTCTATTGAGCTAAATGTATCTAGTATCTACTAATGGAAAATAATAATGATGTTAATGCTTTACATTGGTCAGAAAAAAATTTATTGAAAAGTAACAAATAATTTAAATTTGAAAAAATAGTAACAAATAATTTAAATTTTATTATTTAAACGAATTGTGGAAAATAGAAAAAGCTTTTCGCATAAACTACCAAACATTTTTCCGAGGATGGCAACAAGTGATATGAGTCAATAATAACAATTAATAATTATTTTATTTATAAAAACAAAGTGTTTTAATTATAAAAACAGTCCAATTTCCAAGCAGTATTTCTGAAATCCCCTATGTAGGTACAATATATCACGACGTGACCACGTAATCGAAATAGGTATAAAGTAGTTACATAAAAAATATAGTTAACACTCAAACGAATTTATATAAACAAACAAACATACACACAACCTTTTACACGGTCTTATGATAAAATTTATTCGTTACAATCTTATCCTGCACAATTCAGTCGTAGGTAAAAATAGTTCTCTTCTGTTCATCAAGTCATAATTATAAAACCACCTAAAATTATTTAATATAAACAACGCATATTTACATAAATACACTTATCTTATTTTTATTTACAAATAATACAAAATGTCTTAATTATAGTCATCATAATTGCTACAATACAATAATTTTATAACACAGGTTGAAAGATTGGATAAATTTCTAATTTCTTAATTAATTTTCTAAATGAAACAATTTTCGTTTCTTCATTAACCACAGTATTTGGATTCTCGTCACCTTCAAATTGGACATTTTCATTTTCTCTGACTCAATTACTAAGTATGTTAATTGATTTTCAGTTTTCAATTAAGATATTGCGATGCGTCAATATTGAACTTATTTTCTTTGATTACCTTTAGAAAGCAATGTGCTTTCCAATAAAAATCTGAAGCTCATAGTATTTTCTTAATACGACATAATAACACATAGTCATTTTATTATTTAGCAATGGATGGTGTATTTTAAAACAAGCTCTTCGTAAAGTGACTTCCTAAAAGGTGTCAATGAATATTTAATGAATATTCACGTCTCAATTATGTTAGATGGCTTCAATAGAAATCAGTGTTAATAAATCTACAGTTCCGATATACCTATAACTTGCTTGCCAAAAAGCTTTGTCCAAATTTGGTCAGGCTTATTATCATGGGAACTTGTTAGGATCAGCAAGCTATAACAATTCTGTTCAAGGCAGCTTTGCCGTCGTAACATTCTCGTAAATCAGTCGAAGGACAATTGTTAATATCATAAAGTATCAGTTGTATCAATAGGCAAACGTAATAAAAACAAATTACTGTATGATATTACTGATGTAACAAACAAAAATCATTGTCTAAAGGGTACACACTAAATTATAATTTCTTAAGTCACATCTTCACAAAAATTGTATCTATTATCAACAAATAATTTTATTTTAATAGCTTGTATATTGACCAGTTTAATAAAAGTTTTTAACATGATTTATTAAGACTTTTCAAACAACTTTTGAGCTATTCGGCAGATTTACGAAATGTAAGCCGTTAACTACTTCATTATTCTGCAAAACACTAAAATTTGGTTAAAATTTTAAAATAAAAGCTCTCTGTTATTAGATAATAAAGAAAAAAATAAAATGTATAATAAAATCGAGTATTGTACACTTTGTTGTCATCTTAGCTTTCCTATCCATATGTGAGTATTGTTAAATTTAGGTCTATAGCCTCTATCATATTTTACACTAAAAAAAGATATATAATATCCCTTCTATATACTATAAGGGTCTTGCAAACATAATTCTTTCGCTGCCCCTCCTCATAATCTCAGCTGTAGCTGGAGTAGCCACAAATACTGTTTGATTTAAATCCAACATACTACTATTTCTATTCTTTGAGTTCAACCTTCTATCTAGATTGGTATCAAAAACATCATCCACTTCACTATGATCATAATCTACCATTGGTTCATTAACAACTTCGTTTCTATACTTTTTCTTGGAATTCAAGAAATAAGGCTGCGTGCTCACGTTGGGTGACGATATTTGTCTTGTTACATTTCCTGAGCCGATTCTCTCGAAAGTTGGGAAATGTTTCTGTAAGTTCTCAGAGAAACTTTGCCGTCGATGGTTGTATCTTCGCACATCTAAAGGTTGGTTGTTGAAAGAAGCACGACGGATGAATCTGTTTCCTGGATCAGTACGAAATAATTTTCTCTCTTGATTGTGATTCGATTTAAGTGAGTCTTCATAGCTGCATCTGTAAATTAAAAAATTCTAAATAAAACTAAGTAAAAGAATAAAACAATAAAACCTAGCAATATTATGACAATGATCCTGGTAAAAAGCTTTTCATAATCTTCGAACTAATAGACGCCATAACCACAGAAATTCACTCGAATTGAGCTATTTTTTTTAGCTACAAGTCAACCCTTAACTGCAATCTAAGACAGCAGGATTATTTGTTACGAGTACGATAAAACATACATGGCCTTTGGTTTCTACACGACATCGTACCTGAACGCTAAAATGCTTGCTTGGTCCGTTTTTATCTATTAAGAAAATAACAATCGGCCCAGCCTGGAGTTGAGCCCAGAACCTAAGTCTTATACCTGCATGCATTTATATATTTTCTAAGACGATGAAAAGATGCGTTACTCACCCGCTGCTCTCTTCAGATGTGTGGATGTTGGATCTGCCGCAGTCGCAGCGCGCGTCCGCGATGCCGGAGTCCTGGCCGCTGGAATGCACTGACGTTAGCGACGTGTCATGGCCCTTCCTACGTGCATGTACGTGTGTGTTAGAGGACATGTGCATGTTCAATGTAATGACTAGTTATGTTATTAAATTACGATCAAACATTGTTTAAGAAATCTTTAATAGCAGTTGAAATTTAAGTCAAACTATTTTTTTTTGTTTTCTTCGTTAGTATTACTCAAATAAATATAGTTCATCATATTCATCACTATATTCACATTACATCTATATATAATAAACTCTCTCTCTATCTCTCAAATACGGGATTGTCTCTCAAACTCTCTGACTTTTTAGTTTGTTTGTTTAATTCAAGAAATTAGGTTGTTTTAAATATTGATTACAAAAAACTTAAATACTCGTTATTTTTCCTATTTTAGTTTTCGCTGAATGTATTGAATTAATTAAAAATGTTATTAAAAATGAAAAAATCTGAATATTGCAAAAATTCGTCATTTTGAGTTTTTGCATGATAGTCAAAGGTTTTTAGTAAAATGATGATTTTATGGATAATGGTAATGTAAGTAAAAGCTTGAATAACTAAAATTGTTTAATGATTTTAGTTGTTATTTGAGTGTTACAGTTAATAGGTTTACAGTACAGTATAAAATGAAGCAAAAATAAAAAACATATTAAAACCAAACTAGCATTTTTAACATTAAGGATATAAAATGAGAAATATAATCTTAAAGAAAAGTGTAATAAAATAAACTGTAATTAATAGTTTACAACAATTTAGTAATATTAGTAAACTTTATTATCAGAACATTATAATTTTTATTTAGCTAACAGATTTAAACCTTACCTCTTCTGTAGAGGTCGCTGATTGAATTTGATACAAATCCTTTCGTGTTTCTCTTTTGCATTTATATCAGCAAATTGTCCTTTGACACATTTCTGGTGAGCTTTCCCAAATTCCTCCACCGTGTTGCCGTGAGGACAAGTTTTCTTTAACGTGCTTTGGTTTATTACATCGATGTAGGAATCTGCCTCGCTGTAAGACTGATTCAATTCTTGGCACTGATTGTTTCCAGATGGGAAAAGACCTCCGTATTTAGTTAAATGCTCAGTTGAAAAAGCGTTAAGACGTTGTTGGGAAAATGGTTTGTGGCGATTTCTGTTAGGGCAAAGATGGAAAAGAGTTCAGTCAATAGAAGTGTAATGTTATTTTTGGATGAAAACGTAACTACAGATTTCGAGAGAAGAAGAAAGATAATAAAGTTCTAACTACAGATAAAGAAGTTCTGTTTTTCAATGATATTTACAAAAGTAAAAATGAAACAGCAAGTTAAGAAACTGTTATATTTTCGTTATTGTATCTATAAGTGAAAATATTTAAGATAAAAAATATTGTAACAAAGTAATACAATAAGTACATTAATCATAAAGTAATCTTTTATTAATATTTTTATTCAATAAACCAACTAAAATATGTTATGATGAAAACAATTAATCTATCAATAGTATGATGGTAAAATCATTAATCAATACTAAATATTTATTCCAACTAGATAAAACAATAATAAATAATGGTAAATTAAATAAATTAACTCCAAAATAAATAACTAAATATTAAACTTGTGTTTTTAGATGAAGTAATGATGGGCATGCTTTCTTTTGTGATGGTGATGATGTCTGAAATGTGTAAAAAAAATATCACTCACCTTCTGTTGAAAGCTAACAAAATTTAGGTAATCATAATCTTTGTATAAGTAAGTAAATAAAGTAAAATTAGAAAGTTTATTTTATTTTCTAATAATAATTCATTAATTTTTATTTTAGTTATTTTTATTTTTAGAAAACAAATATTTTGTCCTCTTGACTTTGATATCAAGCAGTAATTCAAAAAGATTATTGCATAAAGACAAATAGCTGAAGTATCTATGTAAGTGAAGCAATTTGATTATAATTATCAATAAATTGATTTTAAAAGTAGTAGGTTTCATAGGATAAAATAATTACCGTCGTGTCTTCCTAAAGCACAGTATACATATAGCGGTAGTGCAAGCGCCGATAAACACTAGACATCCCAAAGCAACGACACTTATTTCCATCGTACTCAACATTTGAACACTTCTTGCTTGAACCATGGTGGTACCTCCCACTTCTAACACTCTGAAGCCAGCCAGGTTGTGCCGGAGAGAAGTTTCTCTTTTCATTAATGATCTGTAAGAACCAAATTTAAGATAAGTCTAATCAAGTCACACGTATTTTCTTGAAAGTTATTAAAATTAATAAAGTCAAGTTTACAGCACATCTAACCATGATTAAAAAATAATAGCAGAAACAGAGGGATATTATTGTTTTTAAATTTTGTATTAAATAAAAATAATATTGGGTTAGATACCCAACATTATTTTTATTTAATAACAAAACTAATATTATAAAGAGGAAGAGTTTGTGATTCTGTGAGTTTGTGATCTTGTTAGTTGTAAGGGGTTTGCTAGGCAAAGAGCTATTACTTCTGCAGGACGTGTAAGAAAGTCCAGCACTGAAAGATCTCAGCGACTGGCTACCCACAGACTGAATATGTCGAACATACGTAATGCGGAATTTAGCACCAAACGTTCGCAGCGGCTTGCCAGCACAAAAGCAACGCGGAACGGAGTCTGCGGGCACTGCTAGTTTTATATATGATCAGGATTATGTAAATTGTGTTGAGTGCTTGATCTAATAATTCTGCTAAAAATAAAGACATAAGTGATCACTTCAATACGGCCAGCGCTGTGATTTAGAGTGAGATAAAGGGAAGCCGGACAGCCGACGTACCTACAGCATTAACTAACGAAGCGGTTCACCCTACCATAAGAAGTAATCACTTCTAAAGTAGTTAAGAGTTTTGTTTATAATTAATTTCATGAACAATATTTATTAGTTACTTCCTTTTGGAAGTTCTACCAACTTACTTTTGTAGGATCTCCATATCGATGATGGAATTAGACATAGGATCAACAGCGTAAATATACATATCCGTTCTGAAAAAAAAAGTTAAATATTTTACTGAAATACCTATTCAAAGTCTAAAAAGATATATTTCCACAGAAGCAGCTATTTATAGAAGTAGCAATAAAAGTTTTCACTAACATGTTTAATTTGCTGTACATTTTTCTAGGAACCTTTTTATAGATAATAGATGATACGTACGCATAGCCTTCCATAGCAGCCTTCGCACTTGATTCCAGTCGTCTCACTCTAACATCAAAGCCTGTTATATTCGACAGATGCTTCATAATACTGTCCATCTCTGTTTCAACTTCCATTGGCTTAGCGCCTATAACCATCACGAGTTGCTTGTTTTCATCCAGTACATAAACCTAAGGAAATTATATTATATCTATTAATTATCATAAAACATATTTATCTTTATCGTGATAACTTTTATTAACTTTTGATTTAAACCTTGGAATCCCATGCCATTTTGTAATTAATATTAGATTATTGTAAACCCAAATTATTTTTGTAAAATTGATAAATAATACTTACAAAAACGTTAACAATAGCTGATCGTCCATCGTCAGCCCCGCGTCTGTCAGTCGCCTTTACATCAAAGCCCAAAACTCTGCCAGCAGAACGCGCCACGCTGCCAGCTACCCGTACTCGACCCGATACTGGTTCTACGGTAAACCGTCCACCCTCTGAGTTTATAAGCTGGTAGCGAATATCTGCATTGATGCCCATATCAGCGTCTGTCGCCTGGTAAATTTTAAAAGTTTATTTAAGATTGCTTTCAACACCATTTTATTTCTTACTTAGTACATTTTAAAACGTATGAAAAGTGGATTACGTTCACTAGGTTTGTTTCTATAATATAATTCCAAGCGAATCTTTTTTTATGGTAATTTGTAAATGTTATTGCCACAAACACATCCTTACTAATATTATAAAGGGGAAAGTTTGTATGGATGTTTGTTACTTTTTCACGCAAAAACTACTGAATGGATTTTGATGAAACTTCACAATAATATAGGTTACATATCAGAATAACACATAGGCTACATTTTATCCCGAGTTCTACATAAATTCATAGTTTGGTTACCTGTAACTGAATAACTTCATAGCCAAAGGGTGCAGTAGTTGGTATAGCTGTGACCATGGGTCGTCCACCATTGATAAATTTAGGAGCATTATCATTCACATCTTTAATTCTTACAACTACTTTAACATCAAACTTAGACATCCCTTCGAGGATATCATCTGAAACTGGATAAATCATATGAGGTAGTTCTCTACTAATCTTTTGTCTTTCAACCCTGACTATGATTTCATAAGTACTCCTGTATTCTCGATCGGGGCTTTTGATCAGGTACAAGGTACCGTTTCGTGGGTCTATTACAAAAGTTTTCTTTATGTCTGTATCGTTTTCATTTTGGATAAAGTATTTCATTTTAAAGTTTTCATAATATTCTGTCAAATTTACAGTCACCAATTCAACAGGAGTGTGAACATTTTCTTCTATTTCTAATTCGTAATACCTTGATATAAATACTGGTTTATCTGAAACTTCTATCTCATCTGGTATATCAATTAGACTTAACATAACTATTGCCGTAGAGCTCAAACTCGGTGATCCTAGGTCTGATGCAACTACTGTTACATTATGTACTTTTTGAGTTTCATAATCTAATTTTGTTGTTGTTGTCAATATACCTTCTTTAGAGTCAATCGAAAACATGTTAAGTTGATTCTTTCTTTGCGGCAAACTAAAAAGGATTAGTCCGTTGCCATTTCCTATGAAGTCAGAATCATTAGCATAAATTCTGGTAATTGTAGTACCTATAGGTGCATTTTCTTCCAAAGTCGCCTTGTAGACTGGTATCATCATCACTGATTCAAAATTGTGATTTGAAATTTCTTCTGCTTCCGGATGTTTCCACTCTAATAAGTCGTCATACCCATAGAATTTAGGAGCATTGTCATTGATATCTAATACCTGAATTTCCACACTTACTGAAGATGATAATTTTTTATCATTTCCGTTATCACGCGCTACTACCGTCAACGTATATTTATCTTCTTTTTCTCTGTCTAAAACACCACTTACACTGAATACACCATTTAAAGGTGAAATTTCAAAAGGTATATCTTTACTTGAAGGTTGTATATAATATGTCAGATTAGCATTTTGACCAAAATCGGCGTCTGTCGCATCAACTTTACCCAATACTCTCCTACTGTACTGTGCTTCTTCTACGTTAAAGCTATACCACGATTTTTTAAACATTGGAAAGTGATCATTCACGTCCTTAACAAAAAATCGTATGGTTATCTGATCACTTAATTCTCCACCATCCAAAGCAGTCACATTTAACCTAAACTCTGATTCTGGCGGTAATGCTCTTGCTACTATAATATGCCCATACTTTTCGTTTATGACAAAGTATCTTTTAACTTGTAATATGTTTGGTGGTATTGTATATGGTGGTAAAAAAACTTCAGAAGTAAATTCATGCCTTATCTGTCCATTTAACCCACTATCCATATCTATAGCATTTAATTTTAATACTGTAGTTCCTATTGCAATATTTTCTGGCATTAGAAAAAGAGGCGAATCTGCCGTCATTGGGAATTTATTCTTTGGTTTTGTTTCAACCTTACTTACATTATTAGTTACATTGTTTAGTGTTTCTTTATATATTTTTAATACTGTATTTTCACTAACTTCTAATAAATCTACTGGTTCTCCTAATGGAATTATTATTTGGTTAAATTTAGGTGCATTATCATTTTCGTCTAATACTGTTACAGTTAACTTGGCTTCAGACTTTAGACTACCTTTATCTCTTGCTACAATTTTTAAAGAGTATACACTTTTCTCTTCTCTGTCTAATTTATTACCAATGTATGATACTACTCCTGTTTCTTCATCAATACTAAATAGATCATGTCCTTCTCCAAAAATAGTATACATAAATATAGCATTTTGGCCTATATCCGCATCTTTTGCTCTTATCTTATTTGTCATTGTAACTTCAGTTCCTGTTTTTGCATTTTCGGTAATCATACCTTCATAAGATAACATTTCAAAAATAGGTGGATTATCATTCTCATCATCAACGTGAATTGTAATTTGATAAAGCCCAGCCCCTGATATAACACCTTTATTAAATTCTACGATTACTGTCATTCTATATGTATCTCTTTTTTCTCTATCTAATGCTTTCTGTGCATAAATAGTACCATCGGGTCCTGTCAGTATGATAAAAATAAAATGAGAGTTTATTAAAGTTACACATAAAATATTTAAATAAATATTAAAAGAAAAAAAATATTAAAAAAAAATATAGGTTTGTTTACCTATAGCAATCTCATCAGCAACGTCTTGTTGGTTGGCAATTAAAAACTTAATGTTCCCACTATTAGTATCAAAAGAACTAACATTTACGGGGAAAATGTGTCCGATAGTAGCACCTGCTACATTTTCTTTGACATGAAACACGAACGGTGAATGCGTTCCCCTGAAAACGAAAAACGATGTTATTGTAAATTCAAGGACTAACTTACTAAACTAAAATATAGAATAATTACTTCAAAAAGACACCTCTCTCGTCATTTACATCGACCACGTGGACAGTTGCATTAGTTGTTATTGTTACGTTCAACTTTTCAAGTATCGCTACGGCTTCAAAGTCATACAGTGGTCTTTCAAATTTGGAAAGTTCATTTATAACTGTGATTACACCTGATCTCTCTTCTACCGCAAAAGGCACTGTGAAATAAATATTTATTTTTATATCTATATATAATTTCAAACGTAATCTAATACTTCTGTAATGGCTATTCAACTACAAACCTCCTTCTTCATATCCATGTAATAAATCGTACGTAACATCACTTTTTTCTGAAGCATCGTTTACTTTAATTTGACCGACACTCGTCCCAACACCAACGTTTGATCCAACCCAAAATTCATAAGGTGCACCTATGAAGTTAGGTTTATCTGATTTTGATCCTAAAACAAAATAATTTTCAACATATTTCTTAATTATAACTAAATATTATTATTAATTTTATCTTTAAATTGCTTTAATATAATCTTATAAATTTTAAATCAAATTAAATTTAAATGTAATATAAAAAAACTTTAAATAATTTCTAAATAGTATTGAGAGTACGAGAGATGTTCCAAAAGTATTTTGTATGAATTCTTGCTGGCGCCGACAACATCTCTGGATCTTCCGATTAAAATCTGCACCCGACATCCGACAGTAGAAATGAGCTCTAAGGAAAGCTATAATTTAATTGAAGTTGTAATACGGAAGGTAAATTGCTATTAGCTAATCCTTACCTTTCCGATTCCCAATAACATCAATCGTTACAACTGCTAATGAATAACGCCTTTCACTGGGATTTGCAGGTTGGTCAGAAGCTTCAATAAATAGAGCGTGTCTTCCCTCCAATAACCGAGACTCTACCAAAGTTATCACTCCAGATTTAGCATCAACTTGGAACGGCGATGTGATAGTTAAGTTGCTAGTCCTTTGTAAATCATATAACACTATCCCATTTCTTCCTAAATCTGGATCGACTGCTTTTATCTTACCAATTTCAGTACCAACACTTGCATCAAATCTAATTGAGAACTCGTACAAATTACTCGGAACAAATACTGGGTTATTATCATTAGCATCTAGTAATGTTACTTCAACGGTCACAAATGACATTAACTGATGAATCTCTTCCATGAATTCTATATTTTCGTTACTTGTTCCTAGTTTATCAGGAAACACGTATGTTGTTTTGTCTTTCACTGGAGTTCTAATTGAGGGGTTTCGGTGCCATTTGGATAGTCTCTGTTTATCGAGAAACGTCCCAACAACACTTGGATTCTTTTCTTTTGCGTATACTTTCATCCGCAAAGATGCATGTTCTTCTCGATCCAGTACAGTCTAAAGTGAAATAGAAGTATATTAGATTGTATATAAGCAAAAAAAAAATATATTAGTCTAATTTTGTATTAATAAACTTTAAAATTTCAGGTTATTATTATTAAACTTCGCCAATTCATTAAAATGAACAGTGTTTTAAAAATATTGATGCTTTTTTAACTCGAAAAATGTGCTCGCTATACTTTCAAAAAAAATTTCAACTACTATCATTTCATTTTTGTAGTTTACTTACTTGGTTTCTAACAGTGAGCCATCCAGTTCTGGGATCTATAGAAAAAGCGCCTCTTGGATCATTCAGCTGAAAGGTAAACTCTCCGTTGTCTCCTTGATCCTTGTCTGTCGCCATCACTTGCAAAACGCTAAAACCTGAAAGATATGGATTGTTAACAAAGATGTGCTTGTCGAATTTTCAACAAATTCGTATGTTTTTAATATCTAGCCCGAAATTAAGGCCGATTATCCTAAATCTAACTAATATTATAAAAGTGGTTAATAAATTCGACAGTCGCACTGTCCGCCCCGACCTCGTCTGTATCTCTCTCTGTTTAAACGATACTATGATTGAGACAAAATCGAGATTCGCACTGTCAAGTTTCCTTATCGAATCGACATTGAGATATGAATTTTACCATATACGATGCATGTTTCTTCTGCATCACTCGGACCTACACAATAAATCATTATCATTTTAATCCAGAAAAACCATTGTTTCCTATTGTTAAAGGTATTGCAGATCAAATAAAAATGACATTTAACTGATTTACATAATTTATGTTAGCGAATAAATAAATTTATCCGATCGCAGTTATACTTACCATTGGGCAAATTTTCAACAATACTGATATTGTAGAAATCCACTTCAAACTCCGGCAGATTGTCGTTCAAATCCAGTATCTCGACCTCAACCCGCGCCACTGCGGTCTTCAAAGCATTGTCTACTTGCGATGCTTGAATTTGTAGAACGAATGTGTTCCCTGTAAGTATGTGATATTTTAAAAATCATAATCTAGAACAATAAAAAAGTGGAAGATTGTTAGTACAGTTTTGGTACCTACTTCGATAAGCACTTTAAGCTCAGTCATATATTTAAATAGCAGGGAGCCAAACCCTGGAGTCTGCCGTCAGGATGACGATAAATGATTATTACCAGACAAAAGAGGTTCGGCATCTAGATCAAGCATCGGCATCTAATTCAGCTCGAATCGCACGGGTACCGCCACGCCCAAGCCAAACGATAGCGCCTTGTGAATTATTTTACCCTAGTAAATGATTCTCACCAGGTAGAGGAGGTTCAGCATCTAGATCAACCTCCTTCTCTAGAAAAAGGCTCCCGTTAAGTGGGCTGAGAAGGAACAAGCGTCGTTCGTTGCCGGAGACCAGCTCGTAGCGCACGGGAGCCGCCACGCCCGCGTCCTGGTCGAACGCGCGGATTGGCTGCTCGAATGACAGCTCTTTGTGGATTCTTTTGCCCTGGGAAGAATAGAAAATATTTCACATTTTTATCTTAAACTAGCGTTCATTTGATTTTCTAATTTTTACGACCACCACCACATAATGACATTGTACCATCTGATCGGAATAAAGGAATATAGGGTTTCGATGAAGTCGCACGATGGCCTTGGTAAGTTCCACACTACACAAAATACACCGGAAATATTTGGGCTTATAACGAATTATTACGTTTTATTTGACCTTTGCAATTATGTTACAAAATATTAAAACTTGTTATTTTTAAATATCAATTTATTTGTGCGCTCTCTTTGACCTTGAACAGAGTTAAATAGAAGTACAGGTAACATAATATATATTCAGATATCCGTCAAATATAACAAAAAATAAAAAGAATAAACACCAGTATTTCTTTGTCTTTCTCAAGGCTATATGTGGCTCACGGTGTCATCGGGTTGTTTGGGTGATCAAAAGCACCGTTAGAGGGAGTTCAAAGGCAAGAAAACAGAAAAGAGGGTGGACTCATTAACTTACCAAAATAGGATAAAACTCCGAAATCTTAGTTCTGTAGACATCCAGGGTGAATTTTGGAGGAAGATCATCGTTATCTTGCACCAAAATGTGTACCGTGGTGTTGGAGCTGCGAGGAGGAGACCCACGATCCTAAAATATTTTAAAGTATAAGTATTGATCTAATTTATGTCGAAAATACTGCTAGTAAATATGCCATTAAGCAGAAAACTCGTAACTCTATGTTTTTCCTGTTGTTAATATTTTTAATCCCATAATAGCCATCCTCCAAGGTATCAAATCTCCTTAATAGCCAAATAATTAAAATCTCTAAGTAATAAACAATTAAACTCTTTCATTTTAAAAAATTCTACTTAATAAGCACTTCGTTACAACGTTAAATATCTCAAACACCCATTAGCGCCCTTAAGACAAGGGCTTTAAAAAGTTCAAGAAAGTTTTCGTTTGAACTCGACTGTTTTGTGTCTACTCTGTTATAAATTTAAGTTATTTTTACACTTAGCACATTGTTATTTTACGCAAGAAGTACGTAGGCTTTGAACAACTTTAACATAAAGGTCGAATCTGCTGAAATAACAAAAATTGGTAACGTTAAGTGTTTCATAGCCGGCTGTACAAACGATATAATTGTGTTGTCTCTGAGAACTTCGGTCGATTCATTGAGTAAATTATAATATGCCATAAAGTTTCTAGTACAAGATTTCTATTCACAATACTTATAATTTTATTCATGAACAAATTTTTTATTATATATTGTTTTCATATATCGCCTCTTTACAAGAACAATGTGACATCTCACAAAAACATTTTTTTTTATTATTTGATATTCAAAACCGCGATGTCGAATTTTATTTTCTATAAAAACGCGGCATTTTAATAGTGCATATTCGAGGAGCTATGAGTGAAATAGACAACACCACTGTGACAAAAGGCGTTATCACATTGTCTCTTTTGGTATGGCGCATGACTTCGACAACGCGACTTGTTAGTTTAACCCGAGTGAAGTGCTCCTGCTTTTCTTAAAAAACGTGATATTACGATTATACCAGGTTTTTAGTGCAAAGGTATGTTTCTTGTTGTTATTTACTTTAACTTCAATAATGTGATATTAATTATTTAACTCTTTTTTGTTGTAAAACTCGCAAGTATTAAGAATGAGATATTGAATACTGTCACATTATTGATGAAAAAGTTATAAGTTTTCTTTGTGATATCTTTGAATGTAACCATGTTGTTGATGAATCGTTTTCAAACACTATGGGTTATTTTATTTCACATCATTATTTTTGAAAACCGTTAAGTTTGCATTTAAATTATGCTAAAATGTCACATTATACATGCTAAAATAAAGTACTTTTTACAAGTTTGTTTTTCAGATGGCGTCATGATCTAAGATGTTAGTTCAATTAGGTACAGGTGTTAAAAATAATTTAAGTGTACAAAAGAGTGATTTAAACCCTCTGTTACATATTTTGACACAAGACGAGAGTGAAAATGCCAAATGCTAGACCAAAGGTATTTTTATACTTGTACTAATATTTTTTCTAGCTATGTTTCTATAATTTCTTTATATCAATCCTCTGTAGAAAAAGATATCGCAGTAGATTCCATCCGACCTCGTAGAATCGATAATCGTAAATCAATTTGCAGCAGCGGTTCCTTTAGTTCTAGCAGTTCGTCGAGTTGTAGCAGTTCTTCAAGTGGCCCATCTACGTATCAATGTAATTGAATTGAAATGCACTGTTCACAAAATCGAGGGTAATTGACCAAACCATTACAACACCACTACACTTCAAGAAATTGATTGCATTTATAATGTTTCAGACAGCGACGACTCAGTTCAGGATCCTAATTATGAATCCCAGCCAACAAAACGTGCTGAGTATTCTTCTGATACAGACGTGGAGCAAAATATCACTACCATCTAACCAAATAATACCAAATAACATTTCGGATGATCAAAGTTTGGTAACATCTAATATGGTTTCAATAAACATTGAAAACTACGAGGATCCACTTTCGTCTACAAACGGACATGCTATTTTATTCAACGATCTCGGTATTATAGAGAACAGTAAATCTTCAGCGACTAAAAACGCAAGTAACGAAAATGCTGAAGTCCAATAGTGTATAATTCTAGTCCAACTAAAACTGTTAAAAAAGAAGGCTAAATGAAGCAAACTGGAAAGTCAGTGTAGCTAAACACCTGAGGAATAGTTTCCTCCAACAGAAGCCTCATCAATGTACCAAATAAAAAAAATATGCCAAGTCGTGAAATTAAACTTTCTTATAAAGATAAATTTAAATGTAAATATAAATGTGGGTTAAAATTTTAAATGACTAATGGAGCTTAGATGCAATAGAAACACAATTAAGATTTGCAAAAGGCATATCTTCAAAACTGGACTAGCAGAGAAAAAAAAAAGCTGATCTCATGGATTTGGTCAATAAAAACCTCATTCCGAAATACCACAAGCCATTTTACGACTCGAGCCAATAAGAGAGAATAGACTGAATAAATACAAATAATTTTTAAATTGTATTATTTTAAAAATGTTTAATTGCTATATTCAAAATGATAGTGTTTTATAGTATTAAGAGAATTTGTGATTCATGTTTATAAAGAGCGATAGCAATGTTCCTATTTTGAATTTTTAATTTCTAAGTACTATAAAACTGGATGCCATAATTGTGTTAGAAGACGTTAATTACCATTAGATAACTTTAAGTACAGTTTACTTTTTGATTTTTTTATTTGTGTGAAAATATTTTTTTACTTACCTTATAATTTTAATTAAACCGAGTACTGAGTATTATGACGTGATTGATTGATCTCTTGTTGATTATTGTGCCTTGAACTAATTTTAAATAAGCCATTGTTTTCGTAAATTTTTATTTTTTAAAAACAAGATCTTTTACTTTGATAGTGTGTTTTATTTTACTTGTCACTGTATGATAAGTAAAATAAAACACACCTTACATCTAAATTTAACAGCTTCAACGTGATATATCAATATGTTACAAGCATTTTGTGACATATTTTCATTAAAAACGTGACATGTGTGACACGTGTGACACTGTTTTTTTTAAATCAGTTTTTCTTACATATTTCATATTAAACTGTGTACTTTTCGGAATACTACCCACCACCGACTTGTTATGCTCAAAAACCTAAGGAAAACACGTTTAAATTGAGAATGCGGAGGAAGAAAAGGGAGTTAATAAAGAAGCTTTGTAAAGCAAAGTCTATGGGCGACAACCATCTTAGTCATCAACTGTCCAGAGCTTTACGATCAATCCTTAAACTCATTCAAGGAATATCTCTTCAAATATCAGAAAGCCGCGATAACTTATACAGGGCTAAACACGAAGTCAATTTTGATAAAAACCCCTTTGAGTACTCAAAAAGCATTTTCAAGGAAAAAAAGGGAAAACTTGTCCTAACCAATGGGCAGATTTACGACCACTTTAAAAGCACATATGAGGTACCAAGACAGGGGAGGTTATATTCAGATCCTCATTCACTAAGGCCTAACAATCCTCTAGCAAACTTTCAAAGTATTCCACCCACCATAGAGGAAATAAACAATACTATCAGGAAGAAAACATCTAAATCTGCACCAGGCCCTGATGGCATCCCCTATATTGTGTACAAAAAATGTGCTTCAGTCCGTAAACATCTCTTAAACATATTTAATAAGATCTGGCTAGGACAACAAATACCAGCGACATTTGGCGAAGCGATTTTTGTCCTCATCCCAAAAAAAGCCGAAGTAACTCATCCAAAGGACACTAGACCGATAGCTCTAACTAATACTATTTCTAAATTATTTTTCAGTATATTGCAAACAAAAATGACAAAGCACATGATAAACAATAGGTATTTCAGGCCTAATCACCAGAAAGGGTTTTTGCCCGGAATTTCTGGTTGCCTGGAACACAATTCACTTCTAGGCGAAAGTCTCAAGGATGCTAGAAAATACGAAAGGCAAATTACGATCTGCTGGCGTATTGCGATTGACTTTCGCCTTGAGGTGGTACAATTTTCCTGATCTAGTTATTGATTTAATCACTTCTTATTATTCAAAATTGAAATTCACCATAGCAGTAAACAATGAGTACTCAAAACCCCTACATTACAATGTGGGGCTGTTTCAAGGTTGCTGCTTATCCCCAATAGCTTTTAATGTAGTCATCAATATTCTAATAGATAAATTAATTGTTCAAGAAAAGAAATGGGGCTATCGGTTTAAAATCAACAATAAATATACAGAGTCCATCTTAGCTTTTGCAGATGACCTTGCTTTACTGACACGAAACCCAAAACACTGTCAGGAGCTATTAAATGTAGTGGATGAGTTCTGCTCATGGACTGGTGGGCTGAGGGTAAAGCCAAGCAAATGTCACTGTCTATGTCTGGGGAGACGAAATACTAAATTTACATCTTATGATCCGGGTCTCTCTATTAGTGGCCAAAGTGTAACCACCATTGCTGAAGCATTGCCTTTTAAGTTCCTCGGTAGAAAGATTGATTACAAAGGACGCACACCATCCCTTGAGGTAGTCGTCGATAACTTCATAAATGACCTCAATAAGGTAGACCAACAGCCCATTAACAATATAAAAAAAGCGTGGGTCTATGACAACTATCTCACTTCACGTCTGACTTGGCCATTCCTCGTTTATGATATTGGCAGAACCCATCTGGCAAAACTAGATGCAAATGTCATAAAAACATTGAAGTCTTGGTTTGGTCTAGCACTCTCGGCTGACCCTTCAACTCTATTCAGAGATTACAACAATTTTGGGTTAAAACTAAAAAGGCCATCGGAACTCTATAAACACCTCAGGGTTACCAGAACGCACATTCTAGTTAAGTCCCAGGACGAACTAGGTAGTTGCATCACTTCCTAAAGACGAGGGTGCCGGAAAACTTGACTTTAGGCTTCAATTTTACAAACAATTTATGGCAGGGGCTCGGGTAAATAGAACCGGGTTGGGTGCAAGACGTAAAAAGGAAGACCAAGACATAATAAAATCTTTTCTTAAACAAGATGAGGACGACAACTACAAAGTGCATGCCATGAACCTAGAAATGCAAAACGAGTGGTTAAACTTAGGCGAGTTCTGCATCCCTCTGGCTCTGAAGTGGCGCGCCTTGCTGTATGATTGGTCTCCTGCCTTATTGAAATTTTATCTTAATGCCTTTCAACTGACTCTCCCAGATCAGAGTAACCTAGTAAGATGGGGAAAAGCCTCGGAAAAATCTTGCTATACCTGTGGTGAGGCAGTGGGCACTGCAAGGCACTTATTGGTAGGATGCAAGGTGCTCCTGGACAGGGGTCTCTACTCACGCCGCCACGACAGAGTACTAGAAATCATACGTGAAGCTATAAGCCTTTCAGTAGCTAGGGCTCAAAAAGGGTTGACGACGAATAAAAGACAAACTAACTTCGTTAAAGCAGGCTCAAGTACAAATTCCACCAGCAAGCCTTATTCAATTCTGGGCTCTGCTCCTGATTGGACTATATTAATGGACACGTATGATAAGCACTATAAAATCCCGGAAGACTTAGCTATTACGACATCTAGACCGGACATATTTCTTTTTTCTAAACAAATTAAACGTATAGTACTTGTCGAGCTTACAGTGCCGTGGGAAACAAACATCCCTAAAGACCATGTATTCAAAGTGAATAAATACTATGACCTTACTAATGAACTAACCAAAAATGGCTATGTGGTTAGTTTATACGCGGTAGAAGTGGGTGCGAGGGGTATACCATCGAAGTCTCTCTACAACCTGCTAAAAGACCTTGGCCTTACTAGAAGCGCAGTAAGCTCCATATTGGAACGAGTGTCCAAAGCTGCACTAGTAGGGTCCTTCCGAATATGGTTGGGCAGGGAGAATAACTTGAACAGAGGAGGTGAGTGTTGACGCGCGTCACAAAGGGTACCCTTAAACCTACACCCGAGTCACAAGTCTCGGGCTCTGTTCGGAGTTTTTCTCTCAGCCACGCGATGGACCCGGCACCCGCACGGTGAATCCATGGAATGCTAAGATATTCGTCTCTCTTTTGCTTGTTTGTAGAAAGCACATTAGTTACCGCAACAATTCAGTTGTTTGTAAAATTATTAATATTTTAGAATTTATCAACGCTTAAATGTTTAAAATTGCTCTCCTGTAAAGTTGCTGTTTTTAAAATATCACGTTGTTCTTGTAAAGAGGCGATATATAATACTACGTTCATATACCTATTAATGATAAAGTATCGCTTACCGAAGCAGTAATAACAAGAAGGAATTCCTTGTCTCCGGTATCAAAGTCCAAGGGCTTGTTGAGGATGAGAGCTGGCTTGTGAGAGCTCTCCAGAGCAAAGCGACCTTCATCATCCCCAGCCGTAATGCTGTAGTGGACGTCAGAATTTGGAGTATTGGGTTTGTCACGGTCGAATGCATGGATGCCTTTGAAGATTGTAAGACCTGGAAATTTTATGGTCACAGCAGGAGTGAAAAAAATATCGTGGAATCAGCCTTCTTAGTGTAGTTGGGAAACTGTATGCAAATGTTTGATCAAAAAGTGTACTAAAGATGAGTAAGTATGTAACGTGCAAGTGGATCAGATGTTTTCGTTACGCTGTCTAACTAAAAGATTCCAGTTCGACGGCCTCCGTGGCGGTGGTATGCGCGGTGGATTTATAAGACGGAGGTCCTGGGTTCGATTCCCGGCGGGGCAGATTGAGATTTTTCTTAATTTGTCTTGGTCTGGCTGGTGGGAGGTGTTCGCCGTGGCTAGTTACCATCCGTACGTTCCGGTACGATGTCGTGTAGAAACCGAAAGGGGTGTGGATTTTCTATCTTAGATTGCATCATCACTTACCATCAGGTGTGATAGCAGTCAAGGGCCAACTTGTAGTTGATAAAAAAAAAAAAGATTTCTAAACTAAAACTAAACGCCAAAAGTGTAATCGATTTATAAAAAGCCTATGCCGAGTTGTAAGTAGAGGATTCAGAGGAGAGTGTGGTCAGCATTATCTACGAATGGGTTGAGCGGTAGCCAGATTCAAAATTCTCTCGTGTTTATGTCAGAATAAAGGGAACGTATATTATATTGAGAACTTTCCACAAAGAGGTATTTGACAGGAATATGTTAACTTCTTCATGAATAACTGCTTGACAGGTATGGACCGACAGACACTCACCAGTAGGAGTGAGCTCATCGACGGCGACGCGGTAGGGCGTATCCAGGAACTTTGGCACATTGTCGTTGATGTCCTCGATATACACCGTCACCGACAGGAACGCCGATATCTGGAATATTGTAGTTAAAATTAATGTCAGAATGATTGGAAACTGAGAGTATGATCTGATACCACCATGGTGTATTTTAATGGCCGACTTTCTAAAGAAAAGGGGATTTAGCTGAAGACCAACCAACTGGATTTGAAGAAATTTTCGTCGTTATATCCAGTAAAATTACCAATAATTCAGATAATATAGGCAGAAATACCCAAATTTCTAAAGTTTACTTGAACATTTGCTAGTTCGGTCGCTAAATCCGAAATTAACGAATAGATATCTTTTTATCGGTTTCCACAGGTATAAGTAAGACGCGGAAAAAGTGACGTAGAAAAACCCAAATAACTATCAAGGAAATTAAGTGACGTATATTGTAATCGATGTATTGTCAAAAAAAGTGTGGCAAGCTGCGCAAGCTTGTCTAAAGTCATAACACGGCATAAATTACATAGATACGAGTACACCCAGTAAACTTATAAAACTCTTGCTTAAAAGTTGAAACAGTCATGCCGAAAATCACCGTACAGTTTCAACCTTCACCTACTTAAAAAGTATTTCCATAATTTGAAAGCAGCTTCCTTTTCTTGAGAATTTAATCTCCAAGCAAGTTGAGCCGGCCGCGCCTCACAATACGCCGAAGCAATATCGGACTGTATTGGATGGTACTAACGAACAAAAGTTTTCTTTCTTACAGTTTAATATCGTTTTGTTGTATTGCTATTTACAATTTGTTTTTTTTTCTTTAAAAATATATTGGATTTTTTAGCATTTCTCCGTTGACAAGGTCAATATCATTGAGAAGAGCAGTATCTGCCTATACTTAGCTTATATGGAGCCCGTGTGAATTTAGTATGTTCAATTAGCTTATCTTTGAATCTTTACTGAAACTCGTTATCTGGGCGATTATTTCATAATAATCATGACTGTTTCATAATAATGATCTACACAAAGTTAAAAATCAAAAGTATCGCAATTTTAAATTTTTATTAAAAATTTATTTGCCAACATAAATAAGTATGAAAGTTAAACATGACTCAAAGAAACACCGGCGACATTTTGTGTTTCCTAAAAATATCAGGTAATTTATCACTTGGCGAGAAACTTACGCGACATTTGGCGATCTGTGAGAGTTCCTTCATCCGGAAGAGATCGTCTGTTGTATCTATCAGCGTTTTATATTTTTACATGAAAAATCTGCTTGTGTATAACTTAGTACTTTAGAACAAAAAAAGAAACAAAAAAATCTAATAGAGTGCTTAACTAGCGGACGCCCATGATTTTACTCGAGAAGAGAAGAGAAAATCTGAGCACATCAGCTCTCCGTGGCTCAGTTTTCGCCTCCATGTAGTGTTAAACAAAAGAGATTAATGAGACAATGGTGACTGGATATGTTGGACGGGAAAAGCCTAGTTCCTGGACCAAATTCAGGAAATTTTAAAGTGTTGTCAGGTGACGACCACCCTAAACCGACGAACTTGTATGAATGAATAGTGGAAAAAGCTAAAGAAAAATGAAGAAGGTAAAGGTGAAATGAAGAAGGTAAAGTGCAAGGACCGTGGTAATGGAAGGATATAGTCTCTGCCTACCCTACGATGAGGCGTGATCTTATTTTAAGTATGTATGAAAATCTGGTTTTTTGGTTCATTGCCTTTTGGGAACTGAATTTTGAAAAAAAAAACACGTTCACTATGAAACGCCTGTCAAATATGTCGGTAACGTAGAATTATGCGTCAGGGTGGCGTTAAATTATTGGTGTTTATAAAAATTATGTTTTGTTCTGATTAAAAAGGTTTCAAAAGTTAAATATTTATTGACAATATCAATCATTCTATTGGTACCCACGTATTTTAAGTATTAAAATAATCTCTGTTCTGTTTTCCATGCTTCCTATAGTGGCTGTATGTTAGAAAATCCTTTCTCAGTATATGTTGACGTCTTAGTAAACATCTGCATGCTAAATAGTGCAATTTTTTCAGTAGTTTGCAGACACTCAGAAAGGGTTCCTTTTATTTATAATACAAGAAGGTTATAGAACATTGATTACTTCTCGCTCACCTTCAGAACTGGTGGTCAAGCTATAAATAGTTACACTTGACAATTTAAAATTTTTTGTATATCGAGGTAACATGCAATAAGCTAATAAGAATTTGAACACTTACTAGAAAATGTACATGACTTCGTCCGCGTAAAAATTAATTATTTATTTTTCGTTACATTGAATTGCGAAATTCCCCCAAGTTTGCGGTACTTATAATATTTTTTTACAAAAAGCCACGCTCTTCGTTAACTCAAATATGGGGGTCGAGTGGAGGTTTATTTCAATGTCGCTGAAAAGAAAATAAATCTAGACAGGCTCAAAATTACGACTCGACTAGACCTAGTTTTGAGCGCGCCTAATGAAGCTTTGTTTTATGTCTCTTGCTCGCTGACATAAATATACTTATAAAATATGAAGTAAAATTTACAATTCAGGGTTCCATATTTCTGTGGTTGATACACAGAACGGATACCTTGAAAATAAATATTGTATCCTAAAAATACCTACATAAAAATTCGGTGTAACTTGTGATGAACCAGGGGTCTTGTAAGGCCTCCTGAAGGAAATGTTCACTGTGTAACAAAACGAAATTTTCAAGTTTAGAAAAACTGCGGTAGAGTGCTAAACGCACCGGAACTGAAATAATTCAGTTCCGACGCCTGACACAACATTTGTGCCACCTTTATTTTTTGGTTTTTCATCGTGTCCAACTGATCTTTCTTCAATGTAATTTAATAGAATGTTAGTGCATAACTTCCTAGCCTCACCGCTTTGCTGAAGCAAAGGAGGTTGTGATGGCTAGGACATGTTCATCGTATGCCTTCAAATCGTTCGCCATGCTTGGCGCCATAGCAAATAAGAAAAGAAACGTTGGGAGACCTTTACGTTTTAAAGATTGCGCCAAAAGGGACATGACTGCTTTTAAAATCGACTACAAGAGTTGGGAGCAACTCGCGGAGAACAGGAATGATTGGCGTAAGAAGGTAAAGCAAGGCATGAAATGTCATGACAGGGAGTGGTTGAAGTTGCTGGCAGACAGGAGACAAAAAATAAGGGAAGGTTCTAGCTCTCCCAGCTTTCATGTGAGCACTGCGGCAAGTTGTGTCGTTCTCGTTTTGGCCTTCATAGCCAGCAATCTAGGTGTAACCCAAAATATGCTGCTTAAATCGTCTGTCACAGACGAATAGGCCATGACTAGTGCATATATGTATATCGATGTAGTGCCATTTAGAATTGACAATATTAAGCTTTATTTTATTAATTACATGTTTGAGAGACTACTACTCTTCAACCCACTATTACAATTGTGGCAATTATTAAGCTAGTAAAAACAAAAAAAAGACGTGTGGCACTCGGAGACTGCCGCGGTAAAGCTATTGCATAGCATTTTTTATCAACTTGTTTACCTACCGACGTCATCGGGACCGTGGTCTAGCGGTAAGGCGCTCTAAGTGCACGGATTGCCAGAGAAACGCGGGTTCGAATCCCATCGGTTCCGCAATTTTTTTTAAACATGATATTGCAAAAAGTCATTAATTTAAAAAAAAATACTTTTTGAAATATCACGCTTGAAAAAAAAATTTCGGAACTGACGGGATTCGAACCCGTGTCTCTCTGGCAATCCGGGCACTTAGAGCGCCTTACCGCTAAGCCACGTGCCCCGATGACGTCGTTGCCGAAATTGTGCTTTTGATATTGTTTTTGATACTCAGGGGGTGTTAGGTTTTTTCGTTACGGAATTTCTATATTCGGTCTCCAAGCTCCAGGCCCGCGAGAAAAGCTATACAATAGCTTAATAACACTGTCTTAGAAATAACTGTCCATGGCTCAGGGACCAATCTTCTAAAGAATAGTGCATTAATGACTAATAGGTACTGAAGAGAGATTTTCTATGCTTCCGTTCGTAAAACTTGAACATATCAGGTAGGTAACATAATATAATCCTCTGTGTTGTTAGTACGATGGTGCTCCAACCGTTCTCATTCGCCGGAGCGTCAATTAATTGTATAAAATTAATAACATAGCGCGACACATTGTTTCCGCAGCTCTCCGCAACTTTCCGCAGCTGAGCGGCTGTTGTGAAGAGGAATTATGCAAATAAGTGAAGTATTTACGTAAACAAAGGCGTCGTCTCGCCATGGAAGATGTTCCACTAGATGAGGCAGCGGCATTTCCGATCTTCTGTTTAAAGTACCTTGTCAGTGTGTTTCCCATCTTGGAAGCTCAATAAGAAACATAAATTCAGTATTCCAATGCATAGAATTATCTCAAGATTTAAAAAAGACTATCTATCATAATTGCCTTCAGAAGATCCTCGAGGAGTTTGGTCACATAATTAAAATCACCTAGGATGGTCAAAATAAAACTCCGTCACTCTCGACACTGAAGTAAGCGAGGCTCTGTACTTACAATGAGAGAGGGCTATTAGCAACAGCGTTAAAAACAAAATAATATTAGTAGATCTTCAGTAACGAAGAACGCGACTTGAAACGTTATCAAACGTTAATTTGGCCTCAAATTGTGTTTCATAGAGTTTGTCTGATGTAGTCAGAGTGTGGCAATAGGAAAACTAAACGACGCTTACGCTTAAGCTAAATTATGCTTAAATAATAATATATTAATATATAATTGATGGAGCAAGCCGACGACCCACAATTTGATAAATCGAAAATCAACGCCTATACTCGTACATAGAACAATAATTAATTGACAAGGCTTGCTAGCGGCTCATCATACAAGGTGCCGATAATAACAGCGCTATACTGCTTGGCGGCAGAAATAAGCATGACGGCAATGAATACTCGAACAATCTCGACAATTGTCATAAAATCTTTGGAGGACTTTTTTTATATTGATAACAATGGTATTTCTAGGCAAAACTATAGTCTCTTCTAGCTGGGTTCTTTATCCGTGCGCCCCGTACTCGCGGTGTTCCCATTGGCGGCAGTTCACTGAACTTCATCTAAAAAGGAGTCTTTATATTTTTTACGGCGCACGTTGTAAAAGCAAACGTAAAATCGTTTCGCCCTTATTGGGTTTATGTATCACAATGGCCGTGCAAGTATGAGATTTATTGTTTCCTATATCGGTGGGTTATATGATGCCTTTTTTAAACACGCGTGGTTATGGAGCTCCCTGTTATTTTTGATTACGCTTATTTTGATACTGTGTTTATGACCTGAATATAAATAAAGGGTAGTATCTAGCGATATTTAAGGTCAAGGTAAAATTACAGTTAGAGGAAACTTAACGTTCAGGGACATTGCTCTTAGCGCATTCGTCACAACAGCTGATGGATGGTGCACTGCTCGACATAGGCTTATTACGGATTTCCAAACGAAATGAACCAGAGCCAACTCTAGCCAAAAGCAGCAGCAATATTGTCATTCCATCTAGTAGTGGGGGCTCGACCAACAACAACAGTGCGTGGATAAGCTTCTCAGCCTTATCTTGTGTACGAACTGACAGGCTAGTGTTGAAGTGTTTGTACGAAAACACTACCCTGTCAGTCCGTTCGATGTACTGAATGTAGTCGATTCGGTTTCTGCAATGATCTTAACAACCATTCTCTGCAATGATCACAGCCCAGTTTACCACTGAATTGAAGGGTTTCTGATAGTCTAGATACGGCCAAAAAAGTGGCCGGCTATACTCTACGCTCTGCGCGTGCGCCACCGATGCATACATGCGGCTCAAGAGTAGAATTTACTGTTGAGTTTGATTTTGACTTCTAATGGTGGGATTCTCTCAAACATGTAAAATAAAGCTGAACATTGTCAATTCTACATTGCATCGATTTATACATACAGGATTACTGGACACACGTAGCGATCCTTTTTAAGGGGTAGATAGGTAGGGGTAATAGAAGAGACCATTAGCTATCAAATTTCCCTCAAGTACATGGGTCAAAAAAGTGACTTACGAGATCATCGCCGGTGTCGAAGTCGCATCCGAGGCGGAACTTCACCACATTCTGCGGCGCGTCGCTGTCCACCAGCCCGTCCACGCTCTGCGCCAGTACCACCGACACGTGCGTGCGGTTCACATCGCGGTAAGTGAACAGATGCGCGTCTTCCTCACGGTCCACGGGCTGCAGAACCAGGTTCTTTCTGAAAAACAATATTTAACTTTCATCATCATCATTATCAGCTAATTTAATGGCTAACACAGGGCCAGGCCTCCGTTTTTATAGGAGAAGGGATATAAAGCTTAGACAGTCCAGCCTTTTTTTTTTTTTTTTCTCTCGTGGGGAAATCCTCATGGATACCCACTTGCCAGGGGAGGCAAACAGGTTATGTCGAACTCCTACCGACTAAAACCCCACGGCTTAGCAACCCGTAGCCTTTACACTGGGCCATGGGAACGGCCTCGCACACAACCGCAACCCAGACAGCAACGCCCGCAAGAGCAGGCCCTCCTCTACGATTTATATACACTTAACTAATTAAAGGCGTGAATGTATAACACGCCATCTGTCTCGAGGATTGATCTCTAGTGAGCGACGGATTCCCCATAATAACCGTCGCCCAGAGGTCCTCGTTAGGGAGGCAAGTGGCGGTCGTGTGCGAACCGTCTGCGTCCGACTCTCCTGCGGCGAATCGAATGAGGCTCAGCGTCAGCCTCCCTCAAGCGTTCCGCCGCCTCCTTTTGCGACATTACAGTTTCACAAAACGAGACCATAGCTTCCCAGGATTTGTCATTATCTGTCATCGCTTTGACGACAGCAGGCAATGACAGGTCATGTCCTATTGCTGCCACGAGAGTTTCGCGTGGCTCGGCCCAACTTGCACATTCGGCCAAAGTGTGTTGTGCAGTATCTGAGGCACAACCACACTCGTGGCATTTCTGAGTAGGCTCTCTACCGGCCACCTTCCACAGGTACCTTCCAAAACACCCATGTCCCGACAGGACCTGTGCAAGATGGAAAGTAATTGCCCCATGCCTCCTGTTAGTCCACTGTTGAAGTACAGGCCGAATTGCTTCAATGGTCCTGAGACCAGTACTGGGTGAATCGAGTTTCACACACCATTGTCGGAGAAGTTCTTTATTCGCTGTACGCCGCCAACCAGCAATCATACGTGGTGAAAAACCCCTTGAGAACGAGCGTCCACTCTTTGCAGGTGCATAGATGCCAGCACCTCTGCATCCAAATCCCATGGAGGTGTCCCAGCCAGAACGCAGGCTGCCTCAAAGGAAATAGAGCGATATGCCCTGACAACTCTAGCTGCCATAACTCGTTGCGGCCTCCGCAGGAGAGTCCGTATACGGGAGTTCAGGGAGTACACCCAAATCGGTGCACCATACAGCGCCATCGAACGTACAACACCAGTGTACAGACGACGGCAACTGACATTAGGCCCTCCTATATTAGGGAGAAGTCGGCTCAGCGCCCCCGCAGCTCCTAATAACTTGGGGGAGAGGCGGCGGAAGTGCTCCTCAAATTTCCAACGACTGTCGAGGACAAGTCCCAGGTACTTCATTGTTGACTCAACAGCAATGGATACGCCGCCAACTATAAGTTCTGATCCGGCTGGAGGTGCCATTCTTGGCCCATGAAAACAAAGGGCCTCTGATTTGTTAAGGGCAACCTCCAGTCCCAATCGCCGGATTCGAGCCACTACATCAGCCACTCCAGCAGTCGCCAGTACTCGCGCCTCTCTAAAAGTTATGCCACAGGCAGTAACAAGCGTGTCGTCTGCATAGCAAGTGATGCTTACATCACGAATATTTACACTCCGTAATACCCAATCGTATCCGATGTTCCACAGAAGTGGGCCAAGGACCGAACCCTGTGGAACACCGCATGACATTTCCCTCCGCATCAACATGCCATTCGTTGTGTACACAACTGCTCTGTCTGAAAGATAGGCCTCCACAATTCGCTGAAGGTATTGTGGCAGCAAATGGTATCTCAATGCCTCCTTGATGCAACTCCACGGCAGAGTATTAAACGCATTTGCGATGTCAAGGGAGACTGCCAAAATGACCTCACCTTGGGAAACCGCTTCTTCTGTCAGGGCCCTTACCCTCGCAATTGCATCAATAGTGGACCTGCCTCGGCGGAATCCATACTGAAACTCGCTGAGGTCAGGCCCCACTTCTTCGAGGTGTTTGACAATGCGAGAAGCAATTACCCGCTCAAAAAGCTTGCACACTTCATTCAGGAGCACTATGGGTCGATAAGCTGACGGTGACTCTGCAGGACGACCTTCTTTTCTTATCAGGACCAGCTTTCCCGTTTTCCAAGAATACGGGAACTGGCCCTGCTCCAGGCATACGTTGAAGAGTGCTCTCACTCTGGGCTCCAGAGGACCTAGAGCGAGCACCCATGCCTTACCGGGTATGCCATCGGGTCCCGGTGCTGTGTTTTTTGATCGTAGCCGTGTCACTGCAGCTTGTAACTCCCCTTCAGACACTTCCAAAAACGAAGTATCTTCTTCGTCAGTGCAAGAGGCCATAAACGGCGGCATCACATCAGTCCTGTTAGGAAACAGCGTCTCCACCACCAACCCTAGCTGGTTGGGCTTTAAAGTTTCAGTCACCGGTGGAGCTCTTGGGCGAAGCTTCTGCCTCACCAACTTATAGGGCCTGCCCCAGGGATCTTCATTGAGACTATTCAACATAGCTTCTCGAGCTAGATTCTTTGCAGTGCTGATTGAGACCTGCAGTGACTGAGTAGCCTCACGGTAAATGCCATAGAGGCGTTGTTCTTCCGATTGGTTTCGGATTCGCCGTCTCCTGTAACGTGTATACTGGCGTCTTGTAGCTACGCAAGTATTACGCAGCTGTGCTAACTCCTCAGACCACCAGTATACAGCATGCCTTGGAGTCCAGGGTCCCAATCTCGGCATGGCCACATCACATATTTGCCTCATAGCCTGTTCAATCGATTCGGATTCCTCTTCAACGGCAACTAGGCTCTCTGACGCCGACAACCATGATTGGACTAAAGCTGCCTCAACCAAGGCATCGCGATTAAGACGCTTGACGGACCACCGAGGACCATCATTCCTTATGGTTTGGAATGGGCCTCTGGATGAAGAGACTTCATACCGAATGTATCGGTGGTCCGAAAGTGTCTCTTCATTTTCCAAAACTTCCCAACCCCGAACAAAGGGAGCTAAGACTGTATCGGCAAACGTTATATCCACGATAGAACCGCCCTGTTGCCGTACACATGTCAGAACTGTTCCTTCATTTAATATCTCTAAGCCCGCTAAAACAGCCCACTCCTCGAGCGCTTCACCCCGCGCGTCAGTTGCCGGAGATCCCCACGCTAAAGATTTAGCATTGAAATCCCCAGCAACAAGTACTCGACCAGGACGGACATTTCTGATTGCTGTACCAACCTCAAGCAGAAACTGTTCGAATTCAGCTAGCGTTCGATTTGGAGAGAAATAAACCCCGACTACGAATACACCTCCAAGGCGGGCCATAACGTATCCCTGACCCCTTGCCACTTTATCGAATGCCGGAGAGCCCACCGAAGTTCGAGTATGAATGGCCACGAGACCGTCTCGGTCCCCCACCCAATCATCTCCTGATGGAACAAAGTACGGTTCGGCTACCACTGCCACGTGTATGAACCACTCTGCCAAACTTTGGAACAAAAGGTCCTGAGCTCTGGCACAGTGGTTAATATTAGCCTGAAGAAATTTGAGATCTATATTAATGCTATCCATTGGGCATTGAGACATCTTCATCCATTGGATCCGTACTTGTGGATGGGCGAGCAGACTTCGAGGAGGCCCGAGGACCATCATAAGTCTGTCCACTTCTCGTCTTCTTCCAGTTAGTGGGCTGATTGCAAGCAGTGCTCCCTCCCATATGACTGGCCGGCCTTCCAGCATCTGCACACACAATGCAGTGTGGAGCAACTGTGCATCCTCTTGCTTTGTGACCCTTCTGACCACAGCGGTAACAGGTATCACTTCGATCAACTTTAGAAGTGCATTGCGCCTTAAAGTGACCAGATTCCAAACATCGATAACACCGTCGAGGCCGATCATTTAAGACTTTTATTTGTGCTGAAACCCAGCCAACTAAAAGTCTACCACCCTCCATGACCTTTTTTGCAGCAGCAACTGGGCAGCGCAACCACAACGTCCCTAAATTTGAATTACCCCTTTGAATATTGCCAATCCGTATGTGTTCAATTGGACAACCTCCACATTGAGCTACAGCAGCTGCCACATCACCACTGGAGACTGAATCATCCAGACCTGAGACACGCATATCTACACATTTAATAGGCCTTGTGACCCTAACAAATTCCTCGCTAATAACTTCCCTCAGCTTGATCGCGAGACAGTCCGCCATGTTATCATTAGAGGCTCCTGGGAGCTCTAAGATACGTCCTCCGGTAGCAGCTTTCTTGAATCTCAAGGCTTTAATGCCGAGATCTGAAAGGGCAATTTTTTGTTTGGCTTCAGCAAGCACAGAAGCATAAGTGGCACCTTTTTCCTCAGCACCTGGCTGCAGCGTTAGAACAACAGCCGCAGAACGAGGAGGTCGTAACTTGCGTGTTTTCTTAGCGGACTGCTGTGGCGTCCGTGTTTGTCCTAACGACTGCTTTGCCGGCGTAGTTTTCTTGCCGATTTCACTCTTTTTCCTATTTTTATTTTTTCTCCGACTAACTTTTTCCCATTGCTCCTCTTTAGGCGTTGGGTGGACACCCTCGGTACCTGATCCTTTTGTAGACTGGCTTTGGCCCGGTACATGCTCATTCGCCACATTTGCGGTTGGTGGTGTTGTTGCTTTCTTCTTATCTGCTGCCAGCGGAGGACGCAGCCGGCAGAAGTCTATCCTCTAGGGAGGCCAGGCGGGCATTGAGCATGTCTCCAACCTGCATCATCACTGAGCGACTTATGTCGTCCATCGCAGACTCTGTCAACGTATTTGCGGTACGTCGGGCCTTTTCTCGAGGAGGCTGTGGTAAAGGACCTAGTTTTTCTGATGCTTCCATAGGAGAAGACGTGGATCCTTGGTTCCGCGTACTCTCTATATCCGCTTTCAACTGGCTCAGCTCTTTTCGGAGGCTGGCCATTTCATCTTGTAGGCGTTTGTTATCGGCCTGCAGCTGCCGCGTCTCTTCTACAATTGTGCGCGAACTTAAGACTTCCACTGCCTGTTGAATGGAGGCAGCAGCATCTCTAAGGCCACGCACAAATGTTCCTTTTAGGTTGGAGGACTTTTTAGCGATGCTATTGATTAATGCTAAGTCCTCTAACACCCCCACCTTAATCTGGGCTGCAGTCTTATTTTTAGGTTGAGGGGCATCCTCATGTCCTGTGCGTTCTAATTCTTTTTGGCGGATTTTCTCTTCCGCCGTAGCCATAGAATGCTCTTGCTCAGCTCGTTTTTTCGTCTTTACTCGCTTCTTTTGAGCTTCTTTAGTCTTAACCCATTCATAATTCAGCATATTAAGCTGATTACCTTTTCCTCTCGGCATCGATACGCCTGGCTTATAATCGTCATCCGACGATGCAAGTCTGTCATCACCATCTATGCGAGGCCTTTTAATACCCTGCCACAAGCGACTCGAGCCCGATTCAGCCGCAGAAGAACTAGAACCCAGTCTGGGTCTGCTATCTGCAATTTTTAAGCTGTAGTCGGAGTCAGCCATTGCCTCATTATTTTCTTTTTCTATCAGAGGCTCATGCTTTCCTTTCGTCTTCTTTTTAAATACTTCTTTCTTCATGCTTACTTCAAAACCTACATCCATCTCTACTACTCCTCCTCCCCCTTGCGCATTTCCATTCTCATTCCCCCCCATATTCTCTTTCTCTGTGTTGCGACAGTTGGCCCCCCCGTATACGATAGGGCCGATGCACCGGCTGTCCAGTGCACCAAGGGATTCCCCGCTTGCGGGACCCTAGACAGTCCAGCCTGCTACAATACGGGTTGAAGTTAATTACTTTGCTCTTGATAATTATTATCAGATGTTGATGTTAATAACCGGGATCAACGGCTTAACATGTTTTGCAAGGCACGCGTGAGTACCTAATTACTAAGTTTCCAATTTCAGGACAGGAATTTTTACTTAATTTCAAATAAAAAATAAAAGCTCTAGAAAAATCGCGTGGAATTGGTTATTACGACAGCCTTATTGTTGTCATATCTATTAATATATAATCAACTGCCTAAAAATACGTTTTAAGCTTCTAGCATTAAAAATAACGATACTTTCATACGACATTTCGCAATATAAAAGCAGCATACCTATGTCCTCTTTCACGCTCTATACTATATGTGTACCAAAATCATTTAAATCGGTTCAGTAGTTTTAGCATGGAAGCGAGTTTTTAATATATAGGATCCACTTATTCATTATTCGAATAAAAAATTAAACCTTGAATCACTTAAGAGAGCCAACGAAAAAAAAAAGATGGACCAACGACACAATAGCGTAAGCGACATCTATTGCTACTCGGTGGAACTAAATGAGTTCAACGTTCCTCAGTCTACTCTCACGTCGCTACTCTAGTTTAGTGTAAAAGGTCGCGTGATGGCGCTGTTATTATTTTTATTAAAGTTAAAGGCCATCAGTAATGATAATTAATTACTAAAACACACACACGTAGGCATATTTATTATCAATTCATAATAACAAAAGATTTTTATTACCAGAACGGTAGTAAATTGTAGTTTGGTAATTTTAACATAGATGGAGTCACAGTTTATAAGTTTAGATTTAATTTAATGTTGTAATTTACTAATATGGTCCGACAATATAATAATATAGCATAATTATCTATTATAATTAATTATTAATAGAAACTTTTAAGAAATAGTTTTCTTATATAGACTTTATAATTACGAATTTTATTATTAAAGTTGTCGAGAATTCATGTTACAAGTTATAAATACTACACCCACAAATTTTAACAAATTTATAATAATTTCTCTACCTTTGATTATTATTCACCAAAAAGGAATACACAATAATAACTTTTACTAATCATTCAAAATGCAATAAAAGAGGATCCTTACAAAGAATGTTTAAACTTATTTACAGATTGTATACCTACTATATGGTACTACCGGACGCCCATGCTTTTGTCTTTCAGTCTGGCTATTATATATACATCAAGAATGTTCACAATCCGTTTGGTAGTTTCAGTAATTAGTCGAAACAAACAGATAAACAGAAAAAAATTACAAGTCGGTTTTTTTCATATAAGTATGTACCGTATATACTTTCATAAGCATTTAGAAAAAAGCTGTTAATTTAAAATTTTCAATTTTTTTTATTTATATATATTAGATAAAACTAATGGTAAAAAGTGCGTGTTCAATCACGGGCAACCGCTAGTTAATAGTGAAACACAGTTACCCAGTTCTCATCACTCATGACATGACTTCTCTGATTAGATCCATTACAAGCGTTTATGCGATTTATATCAATCGGTTACTATCGTAAACACAGTTTTCCGGTGACTCAACGGGTTTTAATAATTGTTATACATGGAGAGTAAAATAGATTAATATCTAATCATGACATTAAATTAATAGGGTGAATGATTATTACTCTCACATTTAACGAGTAACATTTATTATTAAGTTAACTGTTTCAATATTTTTGTTCTTTATCTTCTAAATTCATTCTAAGCTTTCATTTCTTTAACAATTAACATACTTATGAAAAGCCAGGCTTAAGATACGGGGTATTGTAATTTAAGAATCAGGAAATAATTGAAAACGTAATAGAGAATTTATTATTCAATTAAAAATAGCCACTTGCAGAATACATAGATAGGTAGTTACTGGGTCACATTTCAGAAAAGTTGGTAAACAATGAAATATTTAAGTGTATCTAATTTTAACAAAAAAATTATTTGGAGAATTTAATAAACTATTTTCTGAACTATTCATTTTGGACAGCTTTGGAGCTGAGCCCAAGAACGCTGCTGGTAATATTTAAGTCTTATAATGTAATGACCGCGATTGATAGTTCTCTAGTTCTAAATGCTCTGCGAGACATGAGGGTGTAGCACCACCAACTTCACCACTCCAGGCTCAGAATGTTCTATGTATTTTCAGTTTATTCCAAACCCGGAGTCGGAAGTTGGTGGTATACACCCTCGTACCTGGGAGAGCACGTTAAGACATCGGCCCTCATCATCAACATCTCTAAAGCCTGCCAACCCACATTGGAGCAGCGTTGTGGGTCTACACTCCATGTCCCCTCTCCTATAAGGAGGAAGACCGTTAATAGGCTGATGATGATGATAGTTTAAATTTTGAAATTTATGAAAATGTGCTATTTATTACGTCAAAAGTTGTAGCCATCCACTAAAAATAGCAAAACAAATCGTTATACAATAAAATACTATACCGAAAAATGAACCTTTTTGTCGGTCAAATCAAAAAGATATATTTATAGGTGTAATACATGTAATTTCCATATGAGTAGATCCACGATGAAAGTAAAAGTAGGTAACTAGTTATAATAATTATGATGTGCGATATTCACGTAACACTTTTTTGACTTACCGCTGACATCTTTTTAACTGATTTTATCGCTCCGGGTTTATTTTTGAGATTGATCAAAGAAAGATTGTGTGTGTGCTTTACTCAAAAAAATAATTTACAGCCAAAATATTAGCCAATCTTTGGCTACTAAGTCTATGAGCTAGTGTTTTACAATTATTGTTTTTTATTCCATTTAACGCAAGGTAATATAGAATGCAAAAAATACACAATACTAGCTCGTCCCCGCAACTTTGTCACTATCCTACGGAAACATGGTTTGATTGCTTTTATAATTACTCATAAAAGTTCCAAGACTTCTGGTTATACAGTTTTGAAAAATAAGGTATTGTTAAATACACTAAAAATTAAAAAGAAAAAATATTTAACATCGAAATATACATAGCAGTTTTAATCTGACACCATGTCTCTTATCAACTCTGGCCCCAAAGTTGGCATCTTATGAATCTTAGTTTCGATGTCAGCGTATTGAGCAATAGCACCACAAAAGACATTAACCGCATAACTAGTGCACGACACGCGGCGTTACCCGCATATCATTATCTGATTGAACACGCTCGTCGTTCAAACTGATTTATGACTGTGCTATATAATCACTCGGTTATCATTGTAATAATCATTCTTTTTTCATTGTAATAACCTATTTAAATTATTTTAATATACCTTAGACCTTAATTTAAATAGCATGTGTAAGTTTCGTATCCCTGTAAACAAATAACGAGCTTAAATGTTTATTTGTATACTCTGAAAGTGTCAGTGTTCATTTATTTTGTGCTGAATAGATAAATTGAACTATCCTCAATTGATGCATATCTCTAAAACTATTAAACTTAAAACAACAAATTGTTTGAAGTTTAAATAGTTTTAGTAAGTAAGTAGTAGTGAAACACCTGTGTCAAACAACAAATTGTTTCAAACAATTTGGTGGTTTCCCTGGAAAATCGTTACAAAATATAAATTCCTATTATTCGATGTGGATGAAGTAGTGTGTGCCCGCTAGTCTGTTTGTTCAGTTATTACTTAGATATGATTAATAGTGACTGCCACGTTGGTCTAGTGGTTAGCCTATGTGGCTTCGATCACGAGGTCCTGGGTTCGGGTCATGGAATAATCCTGAACTTTTTCATTCTTCTATGAAATGTTGAGTACATTCCAAGCCCGGAGTCTGGAAGTTGGCGGTGTTACACCCCCGTGCCTCGGAGAGCACGTTAAGCCGTTGGTCCCGGTCACTGTCAATGTTATTGTGATCAAAAATCAAAATGTTATTGTGATCGTTAATAAATGAAACATTATCACCCTAAGCCCGCCAACCCGCATTGGAGCAGCGTGGTAGGTGTACGCTCCATATCCCCTCTCCTATAAGGAGGGAGGCCTGGCCCTGTAGTGGGCAGATAATAGGGATAGTGATGATTAATTATTGTTGATATCAAAATTGATGAATTATTCTTTATTTTAACCGCTATTGAAAGTGCGTGCTGTGTTTAAATTATGCTATATTTATTCGTAATTTACAGAGGAAACGTTATCGCTGGCTCTCCATAAACTGTATATTATCTATTTTCATACATAATGCATAGATATATTATGGTAATGGTATGTGCAGATGTAATAAATCCCATATAGGTAAGGTTGTACTTACTTCGTAGAAGTCATTAGTTAACGAATACATTTATTTCATACTGTTACAACATTTGCTGTGATGAAAGTTCCGGCCTCTTTAATGAGAAAATGTTACATGTCTCTACTGCCTTTTGGAGGCGTGCGTAATATAATAATAATATAAGATCGTCCAAGATTATCTATTATAATTCGTCGGCCTCTTTGTAACAGAGCTTTTTTATAGAACTTTTTTAACGACCTTCCCAAAAGCGTCAGTAAAGTTATTCTGTAATGATATTCTTATAAAAGGGTACATGATTCAATTTTTTCTAACTTTATTATACAGTGAAATAGAATTAAAATAAGTGACGTACGGTGTAAATAAAATTCATATCCGAAAAAGAGTACAAGCCCTTAAATCTTGGAGTAGCGAGTAGTCTTCTGTCCATTTCTTGCAAAATGAAATTTTGTAGGTCACGGCAAATTATGACATAGTAGTTTACGACTGTCTCTGTCTAAGTCGAAATTATTAATATTTAAACTTTAATTTAATTAATTAAATTGTTGTTATTTGATCAAATTAAAAATTCAAAAAAAGAAAATAAAACACCAGTTATTTTATATATTTTTTTATTGACTACAAGTTGGCCCTTGACTGCTATCACACCTGATGTTAAGTGATAATGCAATCTAAGATGGAAGCGGACTAACTTGTTAGGAGTAGGATGGAAATCCACACCCCTTGCGGTTGCCACGGCGAAAAGCCTCCCACCAGCCAGACCAAGACAAATCAAGAAAAATCTCAATCTGCCCCGCCGGGAACCCAGGACCTCCGATTATAAGTCCACCGCGCATACCTTTGCGCCACGGACGTCGTCAGATAGATTTTAATGAGAAGCGCTGGTAAAAACAGCAGTAGTAGCTTTTTTTTTAGTGAAAATTAAGATCTATTATTATTGCAATTTACAGAATTTTATAATCGATACTTTTCCTGTGAAAGTGAAAGCTGATCCGATCGCCGCTAAGCATTATTGTAATTACAAAATTCGTCATTTTTTATTGACGGTAGATGTATAATCTTTTGAAATAAGTACTTAGCATTTAATAGATACCTTACTTACTTAAGACTTTTTTTTAATAATAGCGAGCAACGGAGCAAACAGATCACCTGATGTTAAGTGATTATCGCCGCCCATGAACAACTGCGACATCAGAGACGCCACTGATGCGTTGCCTTTGAGGTGTTTATTTACTCTCCTCTTGAAAACCCCCAAATTGTAACATCGTGGGAACACCGAGAATGGAAGCTCATTCCATATCTTACAAGTGCGAGGCAGAAAAGTCCTAGTATAGCGGATGGTAGTACTGTACCAGCCATCCAGATGGTGAGAATGAAATTTGTTTCTGCGGCGTGAGGTACGGGCTGAGAATCCTGACGGTGGTATTAGACTAAATAGCTTTCAAAACACTCTCCATAATATAGTCTATAAAACACACAAAGGGAACAAACGTCCCTTCGGTGTTCTAAAGACTCCAGATTATCAGTTAACTTTTGGATTTTGTCAAGTCGAGCTTTTGGATCCAACAAATGGAAGGAGTTGGTAATGTGGAGTACCGGCCCACAGGTGGGAACAGTTTTCCATATGAGGCCGAACTTGAGGCTTGTAATGCAAAAGTATATGCTTGGGCGCAAAGTACCTTTTAGCCTTACTGAGTACGCCGAGCTTTTTTGAGGCTAACTTAGCCTTCCCTTCCAGATGATCACGGAACTGGACTTCTTTCGAAATATTGACCCCAAGAATCCCAATGCTATTAGAGGTTACTTAGGAATACTGTTACATAATTAATTTTTATTTAAATCTTCCGTTTGCCTCGTTAGTCCTGTGGTTAGCAGATGTGGCTTTAGCACACGAGGTCGTCGATTGAAATCCTGGTGGAATAATAGTGAGTTTCTCTTTGTTCCGAGAAATTTTTAGTGTAAGTTTAAGGCCAGAGTTGGGATGGAGATGTTACACTCCCGTGTCTCGAAGAGCAGGTTAAACAGTTGTTCGCGGTCATTATTATTGACGTCTGATAGTAACATTTTAAATAATCACACATGACCTTAAGCCAGCCAACCGGTTATTAGTGCAGCGAGGTGGGTATATATATAGGTATATATATATATATATATATATACCTATATTATATCATTTTGAAAACCAGGAAGTCTAGCAATGTACTTAGCTATTCATAATTACCTATAATAATGATGTAGTTCGTACATTGATGTTGCCATACGTCGTAAAATGTATTATTACTATTTAATATCAACAAAATGTTACAGAGTATTGCTCATACTCACCTCGGATGCACCTCGACCTGCAGCACCTCATCACCGACGTCCAAGTTCTCCGGGATTCGGACGAACTTGAGATACTCGCCGGCCGGGTAGAAGTTACAACCTGGACAAGTTATATTATCATGAACATACTTCGAGACAATCATTGATCGTGTCCTAAAGTTAACTAAGCCTATTAGGCCTTTATTCACCTGCAAATCACAGTTCTTCTTTCTCCTAAAATTTTTTTTCCTAAAGATTTTGTGGGTGCGGGTTTAGGGAGACGTTATTTGGCCTTTTAATCACTATTACATTTTATTGATCATGATCGGCAGAGATGGATTAATGCGTGCTATTTTAGGTACAAAAGTATAACGACACCATCAACTAACAAAATCCGGGCTACTAATTTTCTTAAAAAAAAAAGAAATATTTAATTAAATAATTTTCTTTCCAATATCTAATATTCCATTACCTCTCAACTTAACTAATAGTGACAAACTTGAAACTGTTCATGTTTCATGCAAGTCTTAAGGTATTCAATAGCTTATTAGTTAAAGACTTCAAAATCCTTCAAACCAGGCCACTAAAGAATTATACGGAGTTTTATTTTTAATAATCCTAGACAGAAAATACACGTGGCTCACTTGATATGAAGTGAAAAGCTCTCTTCTATATAGATACATATTATAACAAAGTACATGCTTGACTTTGTAACTTGAGGCATTGGCATCCATTCATTAGCGTAACAGCAACTCTGTTTGGCGCAGAGAGCATGGCCGTAGTGCTTCCCCGGACAAGCACTGTTACAGACAGTTCTAGTATAAGTTAGTTTTTGACTGCAATCAGATCTGGCGGTAAATAATTAATTTTAAATGGAAGTAGGTTAACTTTTAGGTTAGAAGCATGAAATCAACCTTTTTTCGGCTTTTACACGATATCATACTGGAATGCTAAATCACTTGGTGGTACGTATTTGCGGGCAGGGTAACTGGCCACGGCTGAAGCCTAACACCAACCTGACATGGACCAATTTAAAAAAAAGCTCAATCATCCCAGGCAGGGTTTGAGGCCAGGACCTCCGTCTTGTACAACCACTGCGCATATCATTGTGCAACGGAGGCTGTCAGATTAAAGACTCATGTATCTATTATTTTCCACCTAGCCCATCTAGACGTATCTATGAACGCAACGTACAGCGTCCACTTTCTACTAAAGGTAGCCTCAATTAAGTTTCCCAACAAAATGTACGTTATCAATGAATGGTACACTTTCAAGCAGTTCCCATGCATGCGTTGCGGCAATCTATCAACGTTTATATTTTTCTCAGCGGCCGCGGTGTATTGATAGAGGCAAAGAGGACAATTGGATTTCTCAAAGCCACTGTTCGAGAATGGGGGCAGAGATTAGAAAAGTAAATTATTTGTTTGCTCGCTCTCTTACCACTCAATGAAGAGATGTAATCAAGGTTAAATTACTTCTTAAATTATTTATTTTTATTTTTATCAATCAAAAGGAACTAAAAAGGTACAAATTATATTAAAAGGTGAAAGTAATTATTATAACATTCCTTGAATATTTATTTTATTTTTACTAATGGGACACCTGAGAAATACTTAATTGTTATTATCTTTTTTTGGACCATCCAAATAGATTTGAAATTAAGTAGGTACTTACGTACGACTTTAAGCATTTTAAAGGTACATATTGTTATTGTACCTAATTGTTAAGAAAAACTCAAGCAAGCAGTATTTTCTTGAACATTTTTATTCTACTTTCATCTTTTTTTTTCAATAGAATGTTTGTTGTTTCTAATTGAGCGTATAATTTTAAACGAACCGCAAAATACGTTTAACTTTAAGATGAGATTAAAACGTTATCTTAATCTCACTGTCGTAACATCTGAAATCGAATTGCGTATTCATTATAAAGCTGAAGGAAACTGTTATGGTTTTTATTTGCGGTTAAGCTAATCTAACCGTCCAAAATCAAGAATGTTAAAAACTGCAGAAGTTGTTATATAAAACGAGAAAGCTTAAATAAATTAGGGCTCGACAATTATGTAAAACATGTACCTATATAAAAACCTACTTTACATACAATTTTCTAAAAAAAAAGTATTTGATAAAATTAGCATAATTTTAGTTCTGTGATGGTGTTGAGTAATCGAATGATGGCAGGCATGGGAAAATTTGCCATTGCGAATGTCTTGCGATAGAACTCGTCACGCTTAACGCTATTGGCAATGAGGAAATCTACGGTCCGATTGTCGATGACAACTGATTGAAGTGCTAATTTAAAATATTCCTTGAAAGAAAGAAATCTCTTTTTTTTATTCATTACATGTTAGCCCTTGACTGCAATCTCACCCGATGGTAAGTGATGATGCGATCTGAGATGGAATGGTACGACGATGGACGAGGTGATTGTTTAGAAGTAAGATAATATCCATACCCCTTCGGTTTCTACACGACATCGTACCGGAACGCTTACTCTAACTAAGTAACTAGCCACGGACAAAGCCACCCACGAACCAAAAACAAACCTCAATGCAAATTAAAGGTTTTTTCTTTCTTTCTTACCCGATACCTACTTAGTAGACTGACCTACAAAAGATTGAATTGAAAAAAGATTGAACCCACAGAATAACTACTGAAACTACGAGGTAGTATAAAATTTACTTGAAGTGCGAGTAACTATAATATATTATACCAACAGGTCGTACGTTAGGGCTAGTAATTTTTTATTGATAAATTAATTCAGGAACTGAATAAAGTTAGGCACAAAAAAAGATAAAAGTTTAGAATATTACACTGTTATGTCTGTTATACCTACGGATACGGCATGGGGGCATCGCTTCTAATGAAAATCATACATAATATAACGTCCCTTACTGGTAACAAATGATTAAAGAATGCGTAGAAGCCATGGCCCTTCCGATGACCGCATCAAATCAGATATAGGTAATATTGACCTTCAGCAAATTTCCAACAATACAGCACGCCTATCTGATCTGCGAAACAATACAGTAGTTAGATAACTATAAAGATTCCCCTCGACCAGCCTTTCAATTGAAACGATAAATCTGTTCCCATACATTCTTTAATAGCCAAGCTATACTATAACAGAGACGCTAATCTAGCAATTGCAACGATCAATTGTGTTATCGTACATCTAATTTGCCTCTTAGAAGGATGGTACTTTAACTTTGATCAGTTACTACTTGTTCAAGCGTCTGCAGACATACAATACATACAAACTTTACTGAATAAAACTCAGTATTAGTATTGTGTTTAATTGTGACGTAAAATATCAGACGAATGTGAAACACCATGATCCAATTAGATAGGTCCGGCCCTAGGAGATAGAGAGTAGGGTATAGAAAGAAAGGAATTGAGACCTGTGGAACGAAAAGCGCGTTGGAACGCCGAAGTTTACATTACGATTTGCTGTTACTACGTTACATTTTGCTTTTTGACATTAGAAGAAGTTATAGAGATATGCAAGTGGCAAGTAGAAAGACGTGGTCCCTGCCTACCCTCTATGGAAATGAGGCGTGATGGTATGTTTGTATGTACGACATTTAAAAGCCTTTGTTCAAGCCATATTATATTTTGGTCCATTCGACATAGCTCAAGGAGTCGCAAATTAAATCTTAATCTGCCACACATAGATTGGAGAAACGTTGGACATTGGGTTCTAAGGTGTAAGTCGAGTCCATTTCAAATTCCACCCATTATAGTTTTTGCATGAACACATGTACCTATATGTGTTCATGCAAAACGTCATTACATTTTTCAGTATGGACACATGAGTAGATAAAAGGAACAGAGATCAAGCTTCATACTACCGCAGGAATCGGTTGCACTACTACAAGCACGCGGGGTATGTGTGAGTGACCACCAGCCGCTTGTCGCGTACGCAGCGAGACTGGAAAAAACTGATTTATGCTGGAACAGTTAGTTGACAATCTTAGACATGTTAGTGCAACACGTTGTTTGTATGGTTGTTTAATTTGTCTTAACCTATTGTTACAACCCTACCAAAATAGGTAGCAAATTTGGATGTTCTTAAAAAGCTTTACCTCTGTTCCTTTTATCTACTCATGTGTCCATACTGGAAAATGTAATGACGTTCTGCATGAACACATATAGGTACATGTTGTGTACATACGAAAACTAAAATGTATTACTGGGTGGGATTTGAAACGGGAACCAATTACTTCAAGGTACAAATACACTACTTAGCAGATCCTCATCAGGAACATCCTAAACGCTATAATCACGGCTCTACTGCTACGGTACCGCCCGCAGAAATAACGGCTGTTGTAGATGAAAAGCATCGGAGGGCGATACGATAGCTTGTAACTTGTAATTTGAGCTGTTCGTGTTTTATTGTGTAGGTTTTGCTAACGGTACACTGCCCTTTTGCTGACAATCTAAATAATTAAACATAACTAGAATATAGATTTATTAGTAGAATAAAATGTATAAAGCATATTATTTTTAATAATAAATAATATTAGTTCTTTTGAGAAGCCACTTTATACTTCCATCTTAAGAGTTCATCATACGTCAAAAACAATATAGGTCAGGCTGGGTTAGAATCTGGACGCTTTGAAAAACAACATTTAATTTCATTACTAAATAATTTTAATAATTATTGAGAAGGAATGTAAAAGTACTAGTGATGTTTTTATTTCAGCCTTTAAGCATTTAACAGTTCGTTCTCTTCAATTGGTGTTAAAATATTTCACAATATCTATTCACTGTTACAATACTGATTTCATACATACGTTTCATAATAATATAAGCTTTCGGTGCTCTCTGCAGTTTAAAATGTTATTCTATGTCAATCAATGCCGACAAAGACTTTAAGCAATTATAAAAAGTCAGGTTCAATTCACCTTCTTTTTTTTATCGACTACAAGTTGGCCCTTGACTACTATCACACCTGATGTTAAGTGATTATGCAATCTAAGATGGAAGCAGTCTAACTTGTTAGGAGTAGGACGAAATCAGCACACCTTTTCGGTTTCTACACGACATCATACCGGAACGCTAAATCACTTGGCGGTACGTCTTTGTCGGTAGGGTAGTAACTAGCCACGTAACTTTTATGCAGGTAAGAAGGTGTCTTCGACGCTAGGAAGTAAGTCATCATTATTCTCAGTCAATTTTAATAGCCCATTTCAGGTTCAAACCTCACCCATTCTAGGAAACGGGACTTATAGCTTAAGTCCACCATGTTTCTTCAATGCGGCTTTAAAAGCTTAGGATGATAATTGACTCATATAATGGACTGGCAGATGTTAATGACTGATACTGACGGCTTACTGTGCTCAAAACTATGCGCCAGGTTCAGGGATGTTACAACACCAATTTCCCCAATTAAAAAAAATAATAAATTCGATTTTCGAACCCAAGCCACATAAGCTAACTACTAGCCTATGGCAGTTAATTACGAGAGCGAATATAAATATTAACGTAAAGAATTAGGGGATTTTTTTGTCTGTATGTATTTTTCTGCCTCGATGGTCTAGTGGTTAGCCTATCTGGCTTCGATCACGAGGTTCTGGGTTCGAATCCTGGGTCGAGTCACGGAATAATTCTGAGTTTTTCATTCTTCTATTAAATTCTCAACAGGTACATTCCAAGCCCGGAGTCAAGAAGTTGGTGGTGTTACACCCCCGTGCCTCGTTAAGCCGTCTGTCCCGGTCATCAACATCTGATAGTGATCGTTAATAAATGAAACACTATCGCCCTAAGCCCGCCAACTCGCATTGGAGCAGCATGGTGGGTGTACGCTCCATATCCCCTCTTCCTATAAGGAGGGAGGCCTGGCCCTGAAGTGGGCCGTTAATAGGCTGATAATGATGATGGTGATGTATTTTCACTGGTCTGTAGGTATGTTCAGTGACTGCGCCGTCCTATGTAAGTAGATATTATTATAATGAAGTCCACAGCAATGACCGATTAATCTGAAAGTACTTGATTACTACTAAACAGGTAAAGAAATACTCCAAGAGCTAGATAATACTTGTACAACGCAATTCAAAATCTACAAACACACTATTTTTAATATCCATGATAATATGTTTTTTATGTTAAAATGTTTTTAAAGCAAAAAGTTAATCTTTCTATACTTAAGGTTCAATAGCCTCATGGTGAAAAGGTCGGTCATGGGTTCGATATCATCGATGCACTATTTTAATACTTGTTCCCATTCCTAACAACAGGCTTTCTTTAATACTAACTAGGGGAAGTGTGATATCAGCCATAGACTAAAAAATAATCCGTTATAGTAATAATATTTAATGAACATAGTTAGCACTTATTTGTTTTTAATTTAATTATGTTAGCGCTTATTTGTTCTGTGTGAACATCAATACAATTTTTACAATAAAGATAAAGTATTGGATTTGACCATCTCCTGGACTAAGAATGCGTTTTCCTCTCAACCTGTCATTAAAAGTTTGCATAATGATTACTTTCCATTCCATAGAACGCGACCAGTTTATGAGCAGGGCGTCAACCAGTAGGTATTTGTATACCTACAGATAGGGAACTGAGACGATAGAACAAGGAAGCGATGTAGCAGGAAGTCTTTCCTGGACAGGAGAAAGTGTACTGAGTGCAATCGCATATTGTCAACTTTTGTGATAAATGTGGTGCGTGAATGTCTTTTTAACCGACGAAAAAAAACGGAGGAGGTTCTCAATTCGACACGTATATTTTTTTTTTTATTATTTTTTTTTATGTATGACCACACATAACTTTTTACAGAGTTGTCCGATTTTGATAATTCTTTTTTTATAAGAAAGGGCATACTTCCAAGGTGGTCCCATTGTCATCATGTTAGGATCTGATGATGATACCCTGGGAAAATTGAAGGAACTTTTCAAATTTTATAGGCACACTTGCAGCGATTTCGGTTTTAGTGTAAGTATCGGTAGCTTTTTGGCTACAAGTGCCGTATAATATACTATGACAGTATAGTACGAGTACTGCAACTGAAAAAAGTCAACTGCTTTAACAAAGGTTTTAAAGTTCCCAATTGTGAAATGTCTCATCCCAAATTTTATTAAGAGTGCATCATCTTAGATATCTAAAATCTTTATAAGTACATAGTTTTAGTTTTAACTTATCGTTACATACATAGTAATGTAACATGAAAAGTTAATAATTCTTTGAAAGCATACGAGTATTGTTACTTTCATAGACAAAGGATTCTTCATTAGAATTAATAAAACTATCGAGATTATTTTCCATATTATCAAAATATAAACGACTGAAACTCACGTCGGTGTATACCCGACTAGTTTTGAACCCACATGGGGCCCTTAGTCATGAGCTTACTTGTTCATGTAATGCTGCGTGAAGAATACTGTTTGCAACACTAGCTACTTGTAACGTGAGTTTCAGCCGTTTATATTTTGATAATAAAGGATACTTCGGTGTAAAATAGTATTGATTGGGATACCATCTCGTTACCTTTGGTAACTTGCGCAAGTAACTTGCTAGTGACAATGACACGGGAGCGGGAAAGTGCAGAGGAAAGTGAACTCGCGCGCACTAGTGCAGAACAAGTGGCGTTAAGCAAGGTCATTTTGCATGTAGGTCTTACGAGTTTTGCAAATGGAGATAATATCTTGAAACAAAGCACTACCATATATGCATGCGCATACGCATGTGACATTTAACAAAATTAAAATACTGTAGAAAATGTTTACATGAAAAATGGCTGAAATTGGCTATTTTGAAACTAATTTCTTTTCAAAACATTACTGAAATTTCGAATAATGAGCATAAAAACCTAGCGTTTAAATAGGCGGCCTAACCTAGCTTTGAGGCGAGGTAAAGTAATATATTATCCAATTCAAATTATCATACGTATTATGCGAACAGAGGTTGACAACCTTCTATGGTTTATATAATTTTAATGTAAATTTAATTTCTTCGATAATTATCAAATTTTAAATAGCATTAGAGCGTTTCATTTTATAACTAGCAGATGCTCGCCACTTTGACCGTGAGGAAATTGATGTAACCTCACAAGAACACCAAAAGAAAATTATAGGTGATACTGTTTTCTTCAAAGAAAAAATGGGTATAGCATTATACTTATAGATATAATTGTGCCATCGCAGACTTTTTGATAGTCCTAATAAAAAGGGATAATCCATACCTAAACTGTTGGCAGCATTGTATACTCTGCGAACCATAGACTATAGAGGTGCCGATTTTCTTTGTTGTGGCACCCCGTTTAGAAAAATAAATCAGATTGTAGCAAAAATGGCGGTTACGGGCTATATAAAAGAATACCCAATGGTGTAATACATGTAAATAAGCGCTAGTTTAGTAAATTATGTGATTACCGTAAGAATGTTTCATTTTGATCATATCTGATGTCTTGGTAATTAAATTGTTCCGATTAAAGTTCGTCTTTTGTTTTTCATGTGTGTTTTGAGTTTTATTCTCTTCTTATTGAGGCTTCTAACAATATATACATTGTTTTGTCATATCTTAAAACAACAGTTTCAATGAAAGCTCCCAGGCGTCGTGACACTTCGAACAATTGTCGTCATATTCGAGCCAAACACTCTTAACATTTTTTATATCAAAACCTTCCTCGCGAAATCTAACTAAAAGAGAGACAGACGCGGCGGAGGACTTTGTTTTATGTAATTATTCGGAGATGTTTTACGACAATGCTTAGTTCTTCAGTTTACCAATTTGAAGGGTAAATGAAATGGAAATGCAGCCAGTATTCTTGCCACCATTCCACGTGGGCATGATTTGTATAGTTATTAGGATAAGTTAGCTTAAGTTCCTTATTGTATTCTTTCTCAATAAAAAAACAAATTAGTTAAAAGGGTAAATATTCCCGTGAGATCACAGGCACATGGAGCATACACTCTATACAATGGGTGTAACTTCTACAAGCTTGACTGGTGGGAGGCTTTGGCCGTGGCTAGTTACCACCCTACCGAAAAAGATGTAGCTTAAATCGCATCATCAGTTACCATCAAATAGGCCATCTGCTTATTCTGTTAATGATAACTATAATAAATGAGCGTAGACAATGATTACTCGTATTTCGTTATATTTAATAAACACAGTAATTACAAAATTTACTATTTCTTTGTTCTAACTTACAATATGCCATAAAAATACAGTTTTTTTTACTAAAACCGGTATAAAATTAACAAGTTTTACAAAGGCAAATACAGTTAGGTCTAGGCGTTGGTATCTAGAATGTCTTGATTTAAATACAGGCTGCTATGGAAACAAGAGTCGTTATAAAACTTTCTACATCCATACACAACTATTAATTATTTAAATCGACATTTACAAATGTCTGTGGAATAGCGAACACCACTCTATATTGACTGATTGGTTATAGTACAATATATTATTTGATATGTTAGATATATTATTGGTTTGGTATTTTACTGATCCATTTACGATGTTTTCTCTCATATTGCATTATATGAACTTGCGAACTTGCATGATTTTTTTTCATATCGACTACAAGTTGGCCCTTGACTGCTATCACACCTGATGTTAAGTGATGATGCAATCTAAGATGGAAGCGGGCTAACTTGTTAAGTGTAGGATGACTACACCCCTTTCGGTTTCTACACGACAACGTAACGGAACGCTAAATCGCTTGGCGATACGTCTTTGCCGGTAGGGTGGTAACTAGCCACGGCGAAAGCCTCCCATCAACACGACCGAGAAAAATTAAGAAAAATCTCAAACTGCCCCGCTGGGAATCGAACCCAGGACCTTAATTTATAAATCCACCGCGTATACAACTGCGCCACGATGGTCGTCAAAAAATTTTAATGAGTTGTACACATACCACATACCCACGAATCCAAATAAGTAACTCCTCGAACTGTATGAACGGGGAAGAGACACAAGTTTGCTATTACGACGGCATTACAAAGTTATCCTCAAAATATACAAAACAAAGACAATAAATCTGCATACTGGTCATGTTTATGTAAAAATTGCAGTTTCATTTAGTAGTGAAGTGTTTATGTCAAGAGTCAATAGCCGAGTAGCGAGTTGATATAACTCTTATGTAAGCGAACACTTAACATTATGTGTAAAAGTAAGTCTTATTGAGTCGGTTAAGGAAAAAAACGAAAGTGGCCACACAGGTTTAGGCGCTTTAACCGACCGCGCATCGGTTTTTATTATCGGCTTATCAAGTATGTACTAGTCTCGGTTTGTATTATGTCACATTTTTAGCGAATAATCAATGATTCCGTTTAAATAAATAAGTATCTACAGATAAGCAAATAAATATTTGTAAAATATTTTCTTACAGATAGTCTAAATCTGTAGACTGTAAAAAAATCGGGCCTAAAACACGATAATTTGTGGGAAACCAGGGGCTTACAAATGTTTGTTGGCACAGACACAAAATTGGTTTCCGCCAAGTGTGAATAGCTTTTTATAAAGTGTTGCCACTGGAACATCCGAGAAAACTTCGCGCCTGACACCCAATTAGTGGAAATAACGGAGGGAGGGGTATAACATTTCCACTTGTCGGGTGCTCGAGAAGAAAAGAAAAAGAAAACAAGAAATACACAGTGGAAATGAAAAATGGTCGAAACGGGTTAAAACCACCAGAATTTAAACATTGGCTTTAATTTTTCATAAAAAATATCATAAATCTTTCTCCTATCTCTTACTATTATGTATTATATATATATATATGGTAGTATATAGTTAGTTGAAAAAACCAAAAAAATACTAAGGCGGTGATCAAATACAAGACCTTCCTCCTTTTAGAAGAGGGGCTGTGTTTGTCAAACCCACCATATAACACCAATACAGAGGCTTAATGATCTAACACCACCAGCTTCCCAACTCCAAAGATCGACGATGCTTCGGGTTTTACTGTAGGCGCATTACCCTAGAACTATTGAGATACAAATATTACGTTGATCTAAAACTCAGCTGAACTTATCTGTAACCGCTTACTTGAGAATATTACAAATGATGTGAAAACTAAAGTAGGTTCTTGTATTAACGGAATTAATTATGCAATTGCAATTGTAACTCTAATTCTAATTGTAATGACGATCGAGTGCCGGAAACGACCGCTGAGACGTATGCAGAACAAAGCAGTTCTGTGAGCGATCACAAATTTACAATTGCGTAATGAAACACATCTTCACTCAGTTTCCCTTCACTATTTGTGATCTGTGTTCATAATATTAACTTACTTCTCTATTGACCGTAACGTGTTTGTATTCAAATTGTTACCGTGGGGCTGCTATTATTTTTTTAACAAAAACAACTTATTTTGATTGGCTGACCTAGGATTAAAACTTAGAACCACATGATTGGTGGCCGCACAGGAAAACCTAGCTGAGCTAGCTGAGGTGGTGGCTAAAAGATCATTATAATCAGTCTATTTAACGGCCTACTACAGGGGCAGACCTCCCTTCTTGTAGAAGAAGGAATATGGAACCTAGATCTACCATGCTACACTAATCCAGCTCAGCGGGCTTTGGGTGATAATGTTTTATTTATTAAGGATCACTATCAGATGTTGATGATAGTGACCGGGATCGACGGATTAACTTGCTTTCCGGGACATCCATCCTATAAATATACCACTGCGCCAGAGGCCTTGAAAATGTGTTATGCGCAATTTAGCCTAATAATGGTATTTGTCTTTCATGTCCTCCTCCTCAATGGTACGTGTCCTCCTCCAGGAACTCAGCAGTAGTTATCCAGATATTTATCCAGTTTTCAACATTTGTAGTTTTCCATTTAAAACCTTCTGCTTCTAACTAACTGTTACCCCATAATAATATCTAAACATTGTCACTAGTTGTTCAATATCAATATTCCTAACTGCACCTACTATTAAGACATTAATATGTAACGGCATGTTAGGTATATTTATCTCAATTCCCTCCTCAATAACTTGTCATATAACACGCTATCATACTGAGTCTGGAATCGAACCCGCTCTATGTAATCACGAGTCAGTTATGCACTTTCTGTAATCGCCTCGTTGCCTGAGGACGAAATTACATACGTAGATAGTTGCGTGTGAGCAGATTACTGCTGGTAACGTACGGTTAAGTTCCGAACGTTGGTTATTTGCCTTCGAGAGTGAAAAACGTTACGTTAAGTAGTGTTTAGAAGATAATGTTTGCGTTGACCTCTCAGTCAGTTTCACACACGTTGCATTATCACTGAGATGTACTTAGTTCGAATTGAACTCGGTTCATCAGGAATGTATTTATACATCTTCTATTTAATAATAAAACAAAGTTGGGTCAGTCATAACTCGAAAACGGCGGCTTTCATCTTTGATCTTTAATTTGTTACATTTATATTAATCCCAAATATTAGAATAACTATAAAAACCATCATCATCATCTTGCCCTTTCCTATTCAAGCAAATCATACTCTTTTGAAGATGATTCATCTCTTCTTTGGCCTTGTGTCCTTCCACTTGCAAATTAAACATTCTTCTTGTAATATGCTTAACCATTTTCACAACATGTCAAGTTTAAAAGTAATAACTATTAAAATATTAACAACATTTAACGAGATTTTTAAGAAAAACTACACATCTTGTATGCATTGTTGATTATTTATTAACAGAACACATTTCCAGAACAGATCTGGATGAAATCAGCATAGATATTATTATCTATCCCAATTAACGCACATAAATACGTAGTCTAGTATATAGGCTACTTTATACCTACATTTCCGCAAGGACGGCATCTATGTGGGTGAAACATCGGGGCAGCGCCAAATCTGAATAAGAGGTATGGTCCGACGTAAAGTTTTAGTACTCTACTTATTTAGCTTTAATTTAGCATTTATTTTTCAGCTCGATAATATATATTTTAAGGTAGGTGACCTGATCTGGATGTGGCGCAGAGATAAATTATCTGGCATATAGTTTATAACTTACATATTTTAATTCCGATATTTCCACAGGTATCGGATCTAAGCCTCATCGCTAATAATAAACAAGTACAAAGGGTATGTGTAACATTGAACAAATCGTAGCAATTCGTAGACATAGCGCATATAAAAACACCGGCAAAGTTCTCAAGTGCTGAATGAAGCAATCAGCATAGAATGCGGAATGGGACTGATTTCCGATCCGCCACAATGTCGTTCGCTCCCATGCCTTGCGCGTATTTTCCGCGTTTTTGCGCATTTCGCACTTCGCGTCAACGACCGGGAAGCGGGACTTGGGATACAAAGGTAGCTAGATGTTTACGCTTGTATTGAACAAAGTCCACGTTGCTCTTAAGTAGATTGGCGGGTTTATATCATATATTATTGTTTGATGATTTTAATGGTCACTGATGTTGCCGATGCAAAGGGGTTAATCATCATTATTAGCCTATTAACGGCCCACTACAGGACCAGGCCTCTCTCCTTATAGGAGAGGAGACTAGGAGCGCAGACTTACCATGCTGCTCCGATGCGAGTTGGCGGACGTAGGGTGATAATGTTTCATTTATTAACGATCACTATCAGATGTTGATGTCAGTGATCGAATCGACGGCTTATCGTGCTCTCTAAGGCACGGGGGTGTAACATCACCAACTTGCCGACTCTACAATGCTTTATATTGTTGCCCTAAATGGGGGTAACCCTATTCCATAACAATAATATATAAAAAAATAGGAACGCCGAAAAATATGTCGTCTTTAAATTAAAGAGCTTCATTATGATATGAGCGTTCATGTTATATGAGATTCAATAGTATTGTAACATGTTAATATATCAAAAACATAATATCAAGCACAATTTCGGCACCGACATGAGCGGACACCGTAGCCTAGCGATATGGTGCTCCGTAGTTCCACAATTTTGGATATAATGTTTATTTTCAAATTTGACACTACAATGTTTCGATATTTACTCTACATTACAACTACTACTAAGTGTCTTCACAATACTTTCGATTTTCGATCTATTAAGGAGCAATTAACTTCAATGTGCGTAATATTAGTCTCAAATCAACTTAAACTAGTAAACGAACCCGGATATGATATTGTAATAGAAAAATAAAAAGCACTTGCGTCTTGCTGCAATGTTAACCCTCTGTAACGTTTATACAGTTTTTACGTAGAATAAAAAAAGGACAAGTGTGAGTTGAACATACGAGTAAAGTGTTCTTTCTCATAAATATGTAATCTTCCACATTTATTTAATCTGTTGCAATAGCGATAAGTTAATATATTTTTGCCTACAAATACCTACTAAAATAGGATTAACAGTAAAATAATAACTCTTTTTTATATAATCAATCTGATGTATAATATTTTTTCATAATATTAAGCACAACAACTATGGTTTCAATTATTTAATAAAATAATAACTTCGTAGAAGAAGGCTTAAAGTAATTTAGCCGGAGATGTAAAGAGCAATGCTCGGGGTATTTCAGTGTGATCGAATCAGAAGTGAAGAAGAGATCTACAGAAGAATCATAGTGAGCGACATAGGTGCGAGTCGCAGAACTGAAGTCCGAAGAACTAATGTACATTGGGGGTCCAAGGTGCTAGAATGGTGACTCTGTAAACAAAAAAAACTTTATTTTTTAAAAATCCAATCGTGACTGTCAACATTTAAAAAGTTTCAAGCAAACCAAATTGACAGCGAGAAAAAGATTGACATTAAATGAATAGGTAAAAAGGTTCTGTCTTTTTATTCAATGCAGAACCTTAAAAAGCTCCATAATTAAATCAACAACGGTAAAATTATCGCACTCATTTTCCGGACACACTTCCAAGTTCCAGCGAGCAATAACACAAAACAAACTGCAAAGAAATCGCATAATCAACGCAATATGAGAAAAATGCCTTATAAATGATTGTATGAACTAAGTAAGGCGCATCCCACGACCGAGATCACAACGTTTTACAACCTTAAATAAACCTTATTTAAAGTAGAACACTGCTCATTTTCCAATAAACCTTAAGAGGTAAGTAGGAGAAAAATACAAATAAGTAAATGCATTCGTTGTGAACTTTAATGCGTGGATGCAAAGTTTACAGTTGCGTAATAGAGGTTATTGCAATTAAAGCTGTATTAAGAAGATGACACGCCACTCTACGTTTAAGTTAATAGTTAATTAATTCGGTCGACGTGGTGAAATCCATGGGAGATATGGTATTGTGGGTATGATGCACTTGTTTTAAGTAACCTACTGAATGCGTAAATTTGGTTTGATACCTAGTTAAACCTATATTATACGTTTACACAATAATACGTCTTTACGTAGAATCATTCATTACAACAAACATTCAGAAAAAGTGGAAAAAATGTTGTGTATTTTTCTGCTTTTCTTTTATCAATCTCTTTATTTTTTAATAACTTTATTCATTAAATCAGTTGTTTGTACGCTTTACAACACGAAAGATAAGTTATAACTAAGTGTCTCATTTAATTTTATGTTGATTTTATTAAAAAATATCAGTTTTGACAATTAAATAAATAAACAATTGACACGTAAAAGAAAACAATTTCGTAACAAACTAGAGCGTATGTAGGTAAATCATCTATTTACGCACTTATTTAAATTATGAAACAGTTTAAAGCAATAAAAGTAACACTTTATTAAACAGTTAAAACTAATTTACCTTTTTATATTAATTACACTTGCCTTAAACGTGTGCGCGTATAAATAATTAATTTATACAGATTTTCACCTGTTTTATATACATGCCATTTCATAATTATTAAAATATTCCGAAATGTTTTCTAAGCCCACATGTGTTATGCAATTTATAAGTTATAAATTATTATTATTAAATAGTCAATTAAATTATTATTTATCTATTCAAATTGTACGAACAATACTATAACAATTTTCAGGTGTTATTGTAACAAGTAGTAGAAACTGGCCAAGTGTGTGTTGTAAGGTTTCGAAATCGTACTTCACCGACTTAAAATACTGTCCTCCACAATATTATATTTGAAAGTTTTATATAAAATATGAAAAATACTAAACAGAACAGAATAAAAAATAAAATACCTACAAAGTTAAATTTATACGTATCTAAGGTTTCCTAACAGTAAAATATTAATGATAATAACATTGTGTAATCACGATTTTCCTAGAATCAAGATGTAAACTACACTAATCCCGCATGTTCCCTCGCTTATCAGTAATCTGGTGACACAGTCTGGATGTGGACCGAGACCTGATCGCTATCGTGATGGGTTAGACGTGTATGAGACTGTGGCCTTAGTGGGTTAATTTGTCTTATTCGTTGCTGACATGTCAATGGGTTTGACTGTAATAATGGCGATATTTGACTGCCTTGTTTTTCTAGTGGTTAGTCTAAGTGGCTTCGATCATGAAGGTCCTAGGTTCGATTCGGTCAGGTTGTAAAAATTTTTTTATAGGTTTTCATTTTTCTAATAAGTTTTCAGTAACTTTACTTATTATTTGGTTATTAAAGTAGTTTCAAAATTAAAATTCGTTTATTTCAAGTAGGCCTCTTATAAGCACTTTTGAAACGTCAAATTAAAATATTTGTAGTGACTCTACCACCGGCTCGAAAGGCAAGCCCAACAGTGAATCAAAAGCTAGACCATCCCACCGGTAAAGATGAACCGCCTAAATATTTAACGTTCTAGTAGAATGCCGTAAAAATTACTGTAACCTTTGCATGATAAGTAGATTATACATTAATTGACAAAAAGATATAGAATCTGTTAGAAATTTTCCTCCGATTTCAATAACTTAAAGTATTAAATAAATTAAATAGTTAATTAAGTTTTTATTTCTTTAATCAAATTATACAAATAATACTGTAAAATTTTAGATGTTATTGTAACAAATAGTAGAAACTGGCCAATTGTGTACCTATTTATTATAAAAAAAAATATTATTTATAACTATTATCTATCTAGTAAATAACTAGCAGTCACCCGCGACTTCGTCCTCGTGAAAAACCCTTAGGTACCCTTCTAATTTTAAAGACAGACTCATATAAAGTGTCGCCATTCCCCGCTCCTCCTCTCAATATAATTTTTATAGTTTCCCGTCAAGCAATATCCCTCCGTCCCGTCCCGTGTACTAAAGATCTACATTTTTGTTAAACATTGTCTGACATTACAGTATATTAACATTAACAATGTATATTTATGGATACTGATTGGTATAGCTAGATAATATGAAGGAATACCATTTTCAAAATGCTGACCCCTATTCAGGACGTATAATGTAACACGGAGGAGGTCAATTTAATTTGAAAGAAATAGCGGCAATTTCGCGCTTTTTCGAAATTTTCCCGGCAATTATTCGAATTTTTCTCACCTTTTAAACCTTCCCTAGACCTCCACGAACATTTCAAGACCAAGATAAGATAAATCCGTTCATCCGTTCTCGAGTTTAGCGAGACTAACGAACAGCAATTCATTTATATATATATATAGAAGATAGAAGATAAGTAATAACTAAATATGAACTTCAAAATTCAGACCAGACTCGAATCTGAAAGATCCCAGTTCGACTGTCGCGAACAAATATCCATAGGGAGAGCTATTTCATACAATGTATAAACCGGATATAGGTACATTTCCTAGTTGTTAAAAGTTTAAGATATTATCGCAAATACGAGATAATTTTCATTGTTCAAAAGTAGGTATTCCAATTAAATGCATAGGTAATATCGTGAGACAGTGCAATTACGCGCGAACTGTTATCTGTCAGACAAAGGACTGATTATCGCGGCGAAAATCGCTCATTTTTCGCAAATAAGTTCCGCTAGGGAAAGTTGGAAAGCGAATTAACCTTGGGCCCTGACCACAGCCGCGCTATTTACTTATAACCGCTACATTGTCACGGGCTTTAATAGTAACCAGTTATTTACACTGTAACAATTAATTAAAATCGTTTTATGAAGCATCAAACAGTATGTTTAAGCTATAGAGTGATAACATGCGACACTTTGATGAGAGGGTAGAAAGTGGAAACAGAATTTTTTTTAATTAATATTATAAAGAGGAAAGCATAGGCCCCGAAACTACGAAACCGATTTGAAAAATTCTTTCACTGTTGGAAAGATTAAGAGATTTACACGGAAAAAGTCACTCGTGAGTGCTAGTTTAGAATAAAATATAAATTAAGTTCAAAACTAAATGCTTATTAACAAAAATTACTCCCTAAAATTGAGTTAACTGGCAAATTTTCTCATTCGCAGTTTCTTACGCACAAGCAATTCAATATTTATCGTTGCATAAACGTACGTAAATATTTCACTAATTCATTAATTTATTAAATAAATAAATATTATAGGACAATTGCACACATCGCTACATACCCCCTAAGTAAGCGTACTCGTAAGTAGCTTCTGTTAGGGGTGCTATGATAACTGATGAATATTTTTATATATATTATACATAAATACTTATAATATATAGATAAACACCCAGACACTGGAAAACATCCATGCTCATCACACAAACATTTTTCCAGATGTGGGAATCGAACCCACAGCCTAGGACGCAGAAGCAGGGTCACTACCCACTGCGCCACTCGGTACAATTATCAGTCTATTAACGGCTTAGTACAAGACTTATTAACGGGTCCTTTATTGAAGGGAGCCTTATAGAATATACATATACCGCTTAGGTTAAAAGCCTATGGTCTCATAAGTTGCATAGATACGTTCCTAGGTCTAGTTTCGTTAACCAAGGAAGTTTTGTCATAATAATTCATAATACACTAATAATATTGCTTTTTTTTACCCCACATATATTAAAGGGTTAATTGATTATCATAAAAAATATTTTACTCACATATCGCAGTCCCGACAAATGTAACAAATACAAAAATCACTTTCGCGGACATGGTCACAGTGTATTAGAGTTCAACGCGCCACACTCCTAACTGCACACTCGACACGGTAATATTGCAGTCCGCTGGCGCTTCATATTTTTAGACTGTGGTACCTGGAACAAAAAATAGAGGGTCAGAAATATTGCTCGTGATATAACTTTAGTTTTTAATTCGTGACTTGGTTCTTAAGAATAATATATTTTTTTAAATAAATCTATGATTAAAAACAAAAGCAAATTCAAACTAAACACAAATTTTTAGTTTGAATTTATTGATTATAATTATATAATTATCATTTATACCTAAAACTGATCGGTAGTCGGTACAGCGAAGAGTCGGTACACTCTAATCTAAGCTGTATGTTCCCATTTCTATAATAAGGGTTGATGAATATGATAAAAAATTCGAGGAAATACTTCAGCCGCACGTTCTATTTGAGGATATATTTTACGGTTTATTTACAGGTCTTTCACGCTATTAACTATGAACTTAACCCTATGGATGATAGATGCAAAGCAGCGCATTGTAAAACATTTAAAGCTGCTCTTGTTTCAATCAAGGTTAAAGTTATTAAAGGTGTTTATAAGAATGGTATCTGCTCAAGCACTTGTGATTCACAAGTTTATGGTGTTATGGTCACGCTATGAAGGCACGCGATGGTTTGATGCATACCGTATAGATTGCAACGTCCATTGGACATGGTACTTTTAATTGCTTCTCTAAAAAATCCAGAACTATTATCTACCATTTCTCTTTTAAAGTTATGTAAAATAGGAGTAAAGTTAAGAGTTAATACAACACTAAAATTCATTTCAGTATTTCTTAATTAATATTCTAATCGTAGTTACACAAACAACACCGTCTAACTGTTCATCCCAGCACGCTGGTAGTATTACCTCTCTGGATGAGAAGGATTAACTTTTGGACCAAATAAACATTAGCAGTCAAATTATTTATATATGATACACCAAGAATGGCAGAAAACATTGCAATTTTCTTTTACAAATAAACATTGCAGAATCATTATGTTCGTAGTGAAGTATATATTGAGGGGATTGTTTCATACTCGGACTGACTAATTTATTACTATCTGGGCTCTGCACCTGATTGGACTATATTAATGGACACGTACGAAAAGCACTAAAAAATCCCGGAAGACTTAGCTATTTCGACATCTAGACCGGACATATTTCTTTTTTCCAAAGAAATCAAACGTATATTTCTTGTTGAGCTTACAGTGCCGTGGGAAACAAACATCCCTAAAGACCATGTATTCAAAGTGAATAAATATTATGACCTTACTAATGAACTAACTAAAAATGGCTATGTGGTTAGTTGATACGCGGTAGAAGTGGGTGCGAGAGGTATACCAGCGAAGTCTTTCTATAGCCTGCTAAAAGACCTTGGCCTTACTAGAAGTGCAGTAAGCTCCATATTGGAAAGAGTGTCCAAAGCTGCTCTAGTAGGGTCCTTCCGAATTTGGCTGGGCAGGGAGAATAACTTGAACAGAGGAGGTGAATGTTGACGGCACTAAGAGTACTCTTTTAAACCTACACTCGTGTCACAAGTCTCGGGCTCTGTTCAGAGTTTTTCTCTCAGCCACGCGATGGACCCGGTACCCGCACGGGGAATCCATGGAATACTAAGATATTCGTCTCAAATACTCCTAACCATAGGCGATATTGTTTAATAGTATATTTTTGTATAAAGCAGTAAGTTGTAAGCAGCAGTTCAATTGTTACATTTATCTATAGCACAAAAATTGTAATAAGAAATAATTTAAAAACCCTTTTCCATATAATAAGTCTCGTTTAAAGCGTACGATATGAACATATAAATCATGTCAGCTTATCGCGTAACATTCTCGGCGGATCGAAATAATTAAGCACCCCAATGAACCGTGGCGGATGATCATAACGGGAATCGAACCCGTTACCCGTCTGCCGCCCCGCCTCTCCCCACCGTTTCCCTCGGGCGACGTGCTAATGCGCCTTTGTTTTACAATCGCAACTTGTAAATGCCAAGAAATGGTTTATAATGTCTAGTTGGAAACGCATTTTCCATTTTTATCATTATACTAGAGGTGCCCCGCGGTTTCATCTGTGTAGACGTTCCAGTAGGAATATTGGGATAAAAAATATCTGTAATCCAAATTTCATATAGATCTGGTTAGTGGTTGTGTTCTGAGTAATAAACGTGTCAAGATATTGACATCGAAACCTAACCTAAAGCATTGCATACAAAATGTAGTAAAAACAAATCGATAAAAAAATCATGAGAAAAACCCTCATGATTTTTTTATCGATTAATTTTTTGATATTAGAAGAAGTACCTAGTTGAAAACATGTTTAAAACGACATCTGAAGAGTCAAACATTATCACCCCATAACAATTCGTCTTAAAGCAGCTTGCAGCAGCGGGTCTAGGTCTTATTTTATTGTATGAGAGCTATCTGGTCCTGTAGTGGATTAAAAAGACTAACGATAATCAAAAATGACAGAATCATATTATTAATAATTTTCCTTATTCGTCATCATCATTATAAACACATGAAGCGGTGGATTTCACTGCTAGGCGAAGCATCGGCACCATGTTGGATGTAGCGAAATCAGAATCATAGAGATTTGATGTCTATTTTCGACTTCGGACGCCCTCCGACGGACATGATGATGATGATGATGATGATGAAGCAAAACCATAAGTTTTGTTTACATGTCTCTGCGTGCGCCAGAAGCATAAGTGTTAGGTATAGTCATTATTAGAAGTTGCAGTAAGACGCGTAACATCATGTTACCGAGTAGCAAGTGTACTAAAGACGCGTTATGAGTAATTGCTAACTAAGGCGTAAATAATTGTACGCTTTGCTAACATGCCGATTTATATCGTACTTACTCTACTATGATGAAATTAAGTAGATGACTTAGGCTTGACTCGAACTGGGAGCGAAGCTTTTCGTCAAGTTTGTCAACAAATTATTATATTAATTTTTATCTCTATTTGCAAATCATTACGATACCATGTTGCGTTAACAAATATATAGAGCCCTTGATTCACTGCTCATAAGTGAAAAAGTATCATCTAGAATCTGCTCATAAAATGTTCTTACTGTAGGTTATATATTTCCTGCCAAATTTATTTATGGGGCGAACTAAACAATTCCTCAAAGGTCAGAGGCATTCCTTCTGCATTGCCGACCTTTGAGGAATTGGTTAGTTTGCCTCAATGTTACAAATGAAAGTAAAAAAATTATACTGTACAATTTGCTTTACTTACAACGTTTTTCTTAGAATCACGAAGATTAGATCCCATTCGAGTCATGATTTGGGCTATGAAATATTAGATTTCAATTCTCTATTATTTTAATAAGTTTGAAAGCTGGTGGTGTAACTTCAGAGAGCACGTTAAGCCAATGGCAACAGTCATTATCTGTCAACGTAAGTGAATCTAAACTCCCAAGACCTTCTAAAAAAGAGGCCTGTATGTGGCCTGTGGCCTGAATCCTTAGTAACAGTAGTAAGTGTTAACAATTAATATAAACAGTTCTGCACTTATTACTTGAGCTGTTTTTTTATTCATTACAAGTTAGCACTGAACTGCGATCACCACAGGTGGTAAGTAATAATTTAATCAAAGATGGAAGCGGGCTCAATTATTAGGAGTAGGATAAAATCCACAACCCCTTTCGGTTGCTACACGAAATCATGGCAGAGCGCTAAATGGCTTAGCGGTACGTCTTTGTCAAAAAGGCGTTAGGGCTCATTTGCTTGTCATCTAGTTACTGTATTATTTATATATTTTTTTACTATCAGATTTCTATAACATTAACTGGGTGCGATGGCTCAATGTGCTCTTCGAAGCCGGGGCACACCACCTATTTTCCAACTTTGGACTAAGAATTTTTACAACAAATTTGTTGGAAGAATGGAAAGCTCAGTATCACGAAGCCAGGCTCTCGTCAAACGAAATCACATAAGCAAGCAACTGCAGTAGATGAACGAGCCAGTTGGTTATGTCTAAAAAAATATATTTTGGTACTGATAGTAGAACGTTTACTACAATGAAAAAAATAAGTCAATGATAATGTTTGCGTACTAAGTATAAGCATAAAAAATCATTGCGTTTAGAGAAAGTAGGTGTATCTGGTAATAAATAAAAACTACTATAACATAATTACTACTACACTTTCCCAAGTTCTACAGAGTATAAAACACAAGATTTTTGTTGCTTAATTTTTTTTATTTAAACTTATAAAGGTTTTTTAAGAAGATATATGTTTTAACTTTAAAAATTAGAAAATAGTACTCTCTCTCTCTTTAGTTGAAATCATAATATTTACATATAGTGTAATATATAAGTACCTACAAGTTTAAAACTTGTAAAGTGATGAATAGTCAATAAAAATTCAAATTAGTTCAAAAAATGTGTCAAATATTTGTGTATGTATTGTAAAATATTTCGTAAATTCTAATTCAAAGTACAAAAGCATCTCGAAAAATTTCAACTTCAAAACGTATTGCAAATTTAAATATGTAGTTATAATTACGTACAAAATTACAGCTTTTTCCTTTTAAATAAATTAAATAAAATGATTGATAATACCTTTATCATACGCAATAGTTTAAATTAAAAAAAGTTCATTACACTATTTGTAGTTAAACGAAAAAGGCTGATGGATTTTGCAAATCAAATTCGGCAAAAAGATAAATTATAAATAAGGCCAGCATACAGGCTACATTTTAATCCAAACTTTCCGCGGGAAATAGATTTACGCGGGAACACCGCAGGATGCAACTAGTAAGTTTTACTATGTACTATTTTATGTCCATAATGTTATAAAACTCCAGCATATTGTTATTAATAAAAACATTAGTCACTTAAGTTCATGCATATAAAAGTTACATTACTTTCACTGCAAATAAATAACAATAAACCCAAAAAGCGCTTACCCAAAATTTGTGAGAAAAACAAAAATCCACACACACACAAGACACGCTCCACTAAATTTGACATCCGAGTTTCTCGTCAGAAAGCGTCAAATTCAAAATTGCGGGATTAAAAGAAAATTTATAAATTCAAAATGCGCGCTCGCCGCGACGGATGCGATACGACTGAGTGTGACGAACTCTGCGCCCGGGCCGTCGCTACGCTGCGCAGATTACTATGCGATTACTATAAAATTTGCATTATGCCTAGATTAAACTCAAAATAATATTACGTAAACAATATTAAGTAATCATTATTTATTATACGTTAATTTTTCATTTATTTGCACATCTTTATTAACATACATTTTTTATTTTCTAGCGTTTTACGAAATACTAATATTAGTTGATTTTTTTGTGTTGTTTGAAGTTAGATGATCGAGGACAAATCAGTGTACCAATTTATTATTGTCCGTGTATTAAAAATAAAAATGCAATACAGGATCATTAATACAGGATTGATAATTTAAAACACAAAAAACATTTTTAAATTTCAAGTTAGTATTATTTAAGAAGAAAATTCATTCCATGTAAGTGAACTTTTAATAAAATGAATAAAGTTTTTTCATTATTTGTTTTCAATTTTCAATATTTAAATGAGGTGAATAGTTTTGGTAATAAACAGACTCGTTTCATTTATTATCGACGAAATATTTAATACTTAAAAAGCAAACTGTAATTACATCTTCAACTAATAGATGGAGTCAATAGATTTTTGTATTAACGTAAATATAAAATAATAGAAAAAAAAATTTTTTCATAATGGTTATTTTCTATGCGTAATCTAAAAAAAGGCCACTTAACATTTTTTATACTATTTTTAACTGTATGTTCATAAATATGTGCACAAAAATAAAATTAAATTGTTTAATTTAATTGTTAAATATTATTATACTACGTAATTTTTACTACGTAAGAATTACGTAGTAAAAATTACAACTTATTTTACTACGTAAGAATTTTTAAATATATGATTTTTTTATTAATTACAATTGACAAGTCAGCCCTTGACTACAATCTCACCTGATTTGTATGTTGTGATCTTCAATATGAAAATACACAAAAAACTCAAAGCGGGCTAACTTGTTAGGAGTAGGATGGAAATCCACACACCTTTCGGTTTTAACACGATCGTATCGGAACGCTACATCACTTGGCGATACGTTGTTGCTGGTAGGGTGGTAACGAGCCACGGCCGAAACCTTCCACTTCAGCGTCAGCGTGCTCATCGTTGTCACGGAGGCCGTCTATTGTATATATAATTATTCATCTTCAAGTCAAGAGGAGAGAGGAGACATAAAATTATTAAAGTACTTGTTTTACATCCATAATTATGAAGTTACTGTTTAAAGTTTACTGCAGGAGTTGACCAAACGCTCGTTAAATGTCGAATTACCAACTCGGGTCAACGTTATTAACATTTCCGCAAGTGGGTCAAAAGAGCGCATAAAAGTTCTCCAAAAACACATGTGAAGTGAAACAGAGCGCGGTGTACCTGTGTATGTATGTATGTTTCGCTCGTGACGGAAACTTTCACACAAACACGTTTTGAGAAAGGTCATTGTAAAATGGAAACTGTTCGATTGATCAAAGCGCTGTTTAGTGCTTTGGTGTTTGATTGTAATTGTACTCGTTGACGAAGTGCTCGAATACCTAATTCACCTTTTAGTTAAGAATTCAATTCTTAAAAATATTTAAATTACAGTGGCTTTCGTAACGGTTACAGATGATTTAAAATATTTAATTCCTTGCTACCGCTTGTGAAAATTAATATCCTTGGGCACAATAATTTTTTGGGGTACAAATAATAATGTACGTTTTCATTTTTCTAAAGAGCTACTGCTGCGTCTCTTACTGAGACTTCTGTGTAGTATCCTTACAACAAATGGTAGAGTCACTACTTTCTGACATAACCTACGAAAGTGCTCGTCAAAAAACTTGAACTAAATGTCGTATGTCTGGTCAATTAACGCTCAGTACAAATCATAATTAGGTGTGCTTCTGCACGATGAACAATGGTAATGTAGGTGTTCACTAAAGGAATTATCTTTCAAAACTCGCCCTCTAAAGGGGTGAAACAGGGTAAGGTGAAATTACTGTGTCTGCCTGCCTCGTTGGTCTAGTGGTTAGCCTATGTGGCTTCGATCACGAGGTCCTGGGTTCGATCCATGGGTCGGGTCACGGAATAATTCTGAGCTTTTTCATTCTTCTATGAAATGTTCAGTACTTTCCAAGCACGGAGTCTGGAAGTTGGCGGTGTTACACCCCCGTGCCTCGGAGAGCACGTTAAGCCGTCGGTCCCGGTCACTATCAACAACATCTGATAGTGATCTTTAATAAATGAAACATTATCACCCTAAGCCCGCCAACCCGCATTGTAGCAGCGTGGTGGGTGTACGCTCTATATCCCTTCTCCTATAAGGAGGGAGGCCTGGCCCTGTAGTGGGCCTTTAATAGGCTGATAATGATGATGCTGATGACTGGCCAGTAGCTCAATAATTTGTGTTAATATCAATGTATCAGGTTATGTAGATTTATTAACAGTTATCTGTACTGTGTAAAAAAAAATGAGCGAGTTAGTAATGTAACGGTTGCGTAAACTCGTGCACAAGACTCTCACGCGGCGTGCATTGCACATAGCGAGTGCACAAACGTCACGCATTATATACATGAGGTGCTGCTTTGACGGCCTCCGTGGAGCAGAGGTATGAGTGTTGGATTTATAAAACGGAGTTCCTGAGTTTGATAGCTGGGTCGATTGAGATTTTCTAATTGATCCAAGTCTGGGTGGGTGGGAGATTTGACTAACGGCCGTTGACTAACGGCCCACTACGGGGCTAAGTTTCCCTTTTTTTATCGACTGCAAGTCGGCCCTTAACTGCTATCACACTTGATGTTAAGTGATGATGCAATCTAAGATGGAAGCGGGCTAACTTGTTACGAGTAGGATGAAATCCACACCCTTATCGGTTTCTACACGTCATCGTACCTGAACGCTTCGTACACGTCAATCGCTTAGCGGTACGTCTTTGTCGGTAGGATGGTAACTAGCCACGGCAAAAGCCACCCATCAGCCAAAAGCCTAAAGCCCTCCCTTCTTGAAAAACAGCAGATATGGAATATAGATCCAGACTCACCACGCTGCTTCTAAGTGGGTTGGCGGACTCAATCAATAATATCTAAATGCAATTAAAAACTAATTTCATACAATGCTTACTTATTATATTTGCCACGTGATAGTCTTTTGTCATGATAATTATATTTTCTTTTATTTTTACATGAAACAGGCTGTGATGATCGTGGTATAGCCATGATGAAGTTGAAGTAATATTATAGTTTGCATAACCATGTTACGCACGCCGTCACGTATTTTAATTAAATAATTATAATCTTAGCGCGCTTTGTAGTTCGTTCATATTCAAATATTCCGTTAATCAAACGGGAAAGCTGGCTTAAGCTTAACTCAGACTGGCGACAAAGCGAAGCGAAACGACGCGTCGTCAATTTTACCAATCACAAATTCATTTCTATTTTCACGTCACTACAGTTCTAAGCTGTGTTGTATTAATGAAAATGAAAATTAAATCAAAGGACGTCGCACGGCGCTTCATTTGACGGCCGAGTGGCGCAATGGGTAGTGACCCTGCTTTTGCGTCCTAGGCCCTGGGTTCGATTCCCACATCTGGAAAATGTTTGTGTGTTGAGCATGGATGTTTTCTAGTGTCTGCGTGTTTATTTATATGTTATGAGTAGTTATGTATAATATATCTAAAAATATTCTTTAGTTTTCATAGTATCCATAACACAAACTACCTATGCTTACTTTGGGGCTATGTAGCGATGTGTGTAAATATTTATTTATTTGTTTGAATATTCTGTTTGATTACTATAACTTTGTACCTTGATAATTTGAAAGCAGCGAGGAATAATATAAATTGTAGTTAATGAATTTGATGCGTTGTTTCACTTCCGGTCTGTGTTAGACCTTAAGCTGACATTCGACCTTTAACAGTCTCAACGACATTTGGAACACATTATCTTACCCACGTTATGAATTTGGATATTTGTTACAAATGAACCGAAAAATAAATTTAAAAGTTTTTTCAGTTACGGTTTGCAATTTTGTTTCGAAGCAGCCTCTGCGACTTTTTAAGATACTATTAGTTTTTTTTGAGAATATATCTGTAAGATAATATCAGGATTGAACTTTAAGTTTTATATTATATACAAAATAAAGCAATGAAATAAAATCCGTTTACTTGAGGCACGTTATAATACGATGTGCATTTATAGATTCTTTCATATTTTAGTAGAGATGTTGTTTCATACATATTTATAAAATAAATTAAGGTGGTGGTCAAACAAATGAATTTGACGTTTCAAAAGTGCTAGTAAACTAAAGCTACTAGAAAAATAATCAATTCAATTATTCATTCATTCGTTCATTTTAGTGAGTCGGTGCCCAAGATATTTTATAAATATTTTATTGCACGATTATTTGTCAAAATAATCAAGACATTTTTGTCTTAAGTCTGCACACAGTTCGTTGAAATCATACATCACCCGCACAGTTAAATATGATTTGTTACGATTTTTAGTTGGATGCCACACCAACCGGTTGGCAGCTAAAAGTGAAATGGCCTTAATTCTAGGCCTTTGATTCACATTTAATAATAATGTTACGCAAGTGTGCGACTATCATAATACTGGTTTTGTATTCAATTAATTAATTTAATCAAAGACGTAATCAAAGTAGTTTTTTAATCTGTTTGAAACGACGGAAAATCACTTCTGTAATAAATTAATTAACTGTCAAATTTATGACAATCTATTCGTTTTTAAAGTAAAAGTAAAAGGATGTAGGAATAACTCTTTTCACGAGGACACTGTACCTAGTATAGTGTTGCAGTAACAAAATTGTAGTTTTGTTTTTGTAGGCCAAGTAATTTATACCCCAAAATTTTCGAAATGAGGTCTGTCGTGACAGACTTAACCCTAGGGTCATCTTGCAAATTTTTTCAATATGGCATAATTTATAATTACGTAATAGATTATAATTTAACATTTTAGCTACTGTGAAACAGAGTTCATTTTGAACAATCTAAAAGTTTGCAAAATATTCAAATCAAAAATGTGTTTAATCAGTTTCTAATTAATTTCTTGCTTGCATGTTTTCTGATGGTGAAATAATTCTTGTAATTTCATCAGATTCAAATTCATCATCAGATTGCTCTTTGCTCAATATATATACATATATATATTGCAAATATTTATAAATACATATATAAATATTGCAAACGAACACCAACAAGGGAATAGACTCATTATTCAAGGGAATTATCCGAAAAATTCAAAATCGTTTATTTCAAGTAGGCTTTATTTTTTTTTGCACCTGCGTCCTAGGCTGTGGGTTCGATTCCCACATCTGGAAAATATTTGTGTGATGAGCATGGATGATTTCCAGTGTCTGGGTGTTTATCTATATATTATAAGTATTTATGTATAATATATATATATATATATATATATATATATATATATATATATATTTATTAGTTATCATAGCAGCCATAACACAAGCTACTAACTAGTTCGCTTATTTTGGGGCTATATAGCGATGTGTGTAATTGTCCTGTAATATTTATTATTTATTTATCTGTTTTAAGTGACTCTTCCACCGGCTTGAAAGGCAGAATCGTAGTCAGGTAACAAATTGTATGATTTAAGAGGTGTTTAAGGGCTTTTATAATATAAATAATTAAAAGACGTTTCCAAGACCATAACGTGTATTATGTAAGACTTGTCAGTGTGACAGGAAGGAAGTACAGATTATACTCATAACATCTCCCTTTTCATTTTTTTTTTTTTAAACGACAGACTGTTTGACAAGACAAATAATAATTTTACAAAGATATACGGACTGACAATATTGAAACTTTAGACTGGTTTAAACATACCGACTGATAAATGACAAGTTGATATTTTAAAGACATGTGTACAATTTAACAGACAGACTTACAATCTAAAACTTTAAATCTATTTATAACTTGGTTTACATATTTTAAAAAACATAGACAGACTTACAATCTAAAACTTTAAATCTATTTATAACTAAGTTTAGTTTTACATACAATCTTGAAATCTGACTGGAGGCTTGACCTGTCTACCACTAATTGTTCTTTTTATTCCATCATGAGGAATATTTTCTTCCATTCTCATTTCCTTCTTTGGACTAAACTTTGGACTGACTTTTGGACTGACATTTGGACTAAATTCTTTCTTACATTGTACACTTTCTTTTATGGGACTCGAATAATGACAAGGTAACAGATGTTGACGATTTCTTCTATATGTAGAACCATCAGGTGCTTCGACAATGTATGATCTCGGCTCTTCACATTCCTTAATGACTTTTGCAGGTTGCCACTTCAACTCTGGTGACTTTTTGAACATAATTTTATCTCCTTTCTTTACTTTAGATAAATTTTTTGACTTTTTATCATAATAAAACTTTTGTTTACTATTATTTTGTTGTTTTGTTTTTTTTATACATATTATGACTCATGACTTTAGGTTGAAGATGTTTTACAACAGTAGGTATAAGTGTTCTAAGACGACGGGACATTAACAATTCCGCAGGTGACGGTAAATTGTTTCTAGGTGTTGTTCTATACTGTAATAATGCAAGATATGGATCATCTCCAGAATTTGCACATTTAGTGAGTATACGTTTTACTATTTTCACTCCTGACTCAACTAGACCATTAGAACGTGACAGATATGGACTCGAAGTAGTATGATTGATATTCCAAGATTTCAAAAATTGTTTAAATTCTTGTGAATTATGTGGTGGTCCATTGTCTGATATTATGGTTAAAGGAATTCCATGACGGCTAAATATAGATTTTAATGCATTAATAAGTGCTTTTGCACCCGTTGAACTCACATTAGCGATTTCTATATAATTTGAATAGTAGTCTTCGACAACCAGTATGGTTTGATTTTTAAATTTTAAAAAATCTATTCCAACCTTTTCCCACGGAAATGAACTAATTTTATGTGACATTAATGGTTCTGGTGAATTGGCACTCCTGTGTGACAGACATATTTCACAATTTTCCACACACACTTTTATATCATGTGACATTAAAGGCCAATACACAACTCCTCTTGCAAAGTTTTTTGACTTTTCTATGCCTTGATGACCACTATGTATTATTTTCAATATTTCTGGCCTTAATTTAGTAGGTATAATGAGACTATTACCTTTTAACAATAAATTTCTGACTGAATGAATTTCATGACGACAGTTCCAATAAGGTAAGACTAATTTGTTGACTTCTGACCTTTTCTCAGGCCATCCTTCCTCATAATATTTCTTCAGTAGTTGTAGACATTCATCATTTTCTGTAGCCTCAGTAAGCCATTCTAGACGCTCAGCTGAAATAGGCAAGTTTTTAACAAGCATGTTGACATGTATCATGACATCTTCATCCAACTCATCCTCACTAGACTCCGGTAAAGCTGCTCGTGATAGTGTATCTGCTATGTACATTTTAGTACCAGGCTTATATTCGACTTTTAAATCATAAGCTTGAATCCTAAGCATTAATCTTTGTAAACGTGTTGGGACTTCAGCTAAAGGCTTTTTGAAAAGAGTTATTAGTGGACGGTGATCAGTTTCTACAGTGACTATTTTTCCATAAATATATTGATGAAAACGAATACAACCAAAGACAATGGCATACAGCTCTTTTTCAATCTGCGCCATGCGTTTCTGACTTGATGTTAATGTTTTAGATGCATAAGAAATTGGATGATTATCCTGAAGCAAGACTGCACCGACTGCTGACTGACTGGAATCAACTGACAAGACAACTGGTTTTTTGACATTGTAATGTGACAAGACTGGTGACTGACAAATAATATTTTTTAAATGTTTGAAAGTAGCTTCATAACTATCATTCCATGACCATTCACTTGATTTTTTTAATAATTGACGTAGAGGTTCAGTTTCTTCAGCCAAATTCTTAATAAATCCTCCCAGATAATTTAAAATACCTAGAAATCTCTGTAAATCCTTGAGACAGACTGGAGACGGCATATTTTTGATAGCCCTGACTTTATCTGGATCTGGTGACACACCTTTTTGAGAAAATATATGACCAAGGTATTTAACCTGTGGTTGACAAAATGTACACTTACTTTTATTAAATTTCAAATTGACTTCTTGAGCTTTTTTAAACACTCTTTCTAAATTTTCTTCATGTTCTTGGCGACTTTTTCCATAGACTAAAATATCATCTGCATACACCATGACTCCTGGTAGTACACCAAATGTTTCAGTCATAATTCTATGAAAGATTTCAGGGGCACAGTTAACTCCGAAAGGAAGACGTTTGAACCTATATCTCCCGTACGGCGTATTGAATGTGCATAACATTGAGCTTTCCTTATCCAGACGAATAACCCAAAATCCACTGCTCGCATCAAGAGTAGAAAAATATGATGCACCTTGTAGCTTAGATCGCACCATATCAATGGTAGGTATTGGATAATGTGATCTGTATATAGCTTCATTTAAGTTTCTGGGATCAAGACAGACTCTAAGTTGACCATTTTTCTTCTCAACTAATAAAAGTGAACTCACCCATGACGTTGGCTCAGTAACCTTGGTGATGACATCTAGACTTTCCATACTGTCCAATTCCTTCTTCAGTTTATCGTGTAATGAGAATGGAATTTTCCGTGGTGGATCTATTTTAGGACGTATATCAGTATTGATAGTGATATGACACTCACCCGGTAGACAGCCCAATCCTTCAAATACAGATTTATATTTTGACAGTAGACTCTGTAATGAATTATTTTTATTGATATAATATGACTTTTGTGACTTTTTATGACAATTACTGTAAACATTAGACTTATAAAGACTTTTACTAATACAAGACTGTACATTTGACTGTGACTGATATTTATTGTTAACATGACAATTATTACTTAACTCAGACATATGATGTTGACTATTGACTAATGTAGAATCAAAATTTCGACTTTTATTGACTGTATTTTCAATATTAAAGACTCTTTTTATAAGACCTAATTGTGAACATGTATATTTTCCAATGACAGTTGGTGATGACACATCAGCTATAATGAAATTAATTATCTTTGACACATGTTGACTATTGATATAATAACTACATTCTAGCTTTTGTTGACCTAATATGGGTATGGTACTTCCACAATAAGAGGTTACTTTATAATGACATGGTAAAAAATTTTTACTGACATTCAATGATTGAAATAACTTATATGACATAACATTAGCATCACTTCCAGTATCTAAAATACATTGAACATTTATATTATTAATATTTAAGTTAACACTCCACTCTGAAATTGAATTTTGACATGTATTTAAGTGTCCAACAAATAAATACTTTGACTCATTACCTTCTTGATCCATATTAGCTTGTATGAACTTCACTGACTTACAAAAGGCTTGATAATGTCCTCTTAAGTTACACCTCCTGCACTTAGCATTATATGCTGGACATTTATAGCGATGAATTTGACCACACCGTGTACAGTTTTTTCTTTCCTGTGACTTTGACCTTGACCCTGACTGCGATCTGGTTCTTGAATGAGACCTCGCCCTCGACTTTGACTGATTGAATGACTGACGTTGATAAAAGACATTTGTAGATTCTTTAAACTCCACTGCATGAGATCTAGCTGACACAATACTTTTGGACAAGTTCCTAGCCTTTTCTAGCGTTAACTCTTCTTCTAGCAGTAATTTTTCTCGTACATGTTGAAAATTTTCATGCATGTTTGTAATGAAAATATCTTTTATCATCCTTTCTTCCAAGTTTCCGAACTCACACGACTTGCTTTTGTTTATTAAATTTGTTAAAAAATCCTCTAGAGTTTCATCACCTCTTTGTTTGGTTGTAAAAAACTTGTAGCATTCATAAGTAATATTTGCTTTAGGTACGAAGTACGATTCAAATTTTGTAATTAATTCTTCGAATGTGACATTTTCCAAATCCAAGCCAAATGTATTGAAAATTTCTAACGCGTCACTCCCAATAAAGTGTAACAACATGGCGACTTTCCTTGTGTCGGATTCTTCGAAAATTCCACTTGCTTTTAAAAATATGTTGAAAGATTGGAACCATTTTTTCCAATTTGTACATAAATTTCCTTCTAGACACATAGGCTTTATATTACCTGTAAGGTTCAATCTTTTAGATGATGCAAAATTTTCTTCACCAGTCGCGCCATTACTACGCGTTTTCTTTGTCTCGGACGCCATCGGACACGTGTTATTTTACGTATATTTTTTGACTTATATTTTAACTTTTGACTTTCGTTGGCACTTTTTTAAGTTCACTTCTGACACCATGTATGATTTAAGAGGTGTTTAAGGGCTTTTATAATATAAATAATTAAAAGACGTTTCCAAGACCATAACGTGTATTATGTAAGACTTGTCAGTGTGACAGGAAGGAAGTACAGATTATACTCATAACACAAATAATATGAAATATATTATAATAGTTTGTTCATTTTGTGAAAACAATAAACGCAAATAAAGCACCGATATACGAAAGCGGATAAGTATTATCTCTGTCTTTATTTCTCATACGCAAAAATGTAGTCAGGTTTTCAAAATGAATCATTAGTTTTCTGTCGTTCCCATTGCTCAACTATAGATACATGATATTAATTAAAGATAATGTAAAGATATTAATTAAAGTAATGCGAAATAGGACCAAAGTCCTTCATTAATATATGAACCCTGGAACCCTGAATAGGACCAAAGTCCTCCATTAATATATGAACCCTGGAACCCTGAATAGGACCAAAGTCCTCCATTAATATATGAACCCTGGAACCCTGAATAGGACCAAAGTCCTCCATTAATATATAAGTCCTAGATTACGGGGTCAGGCTATAAAATCTTTTCTTTTTTATTTCTAACTAGCGGCCCGGTACGTGCGTCGCGACGTATAAAGTGAAATAATAAAAAAATTAGGTAATTGGAACATGAAATTCAATTATTCAAATACAAATATTTTATTGATTGCTAGCTATTTTAAATCTTAATCTCAAACATTTGGATAAACAATATTTTTTGTTTTTCCATTTTATGCATAAACAAACAAACTCTAGAACAGGCAACAAAGTTAACCATGTAAACATATTCCTCCGAAAAACATGATTGATCCAAATTCACACCACAAACGTGAAATGTTTGCCCTTGGGCCTTGTTGATGGACATCGCAAATGATAAACGCAAAGGATATTGTAATCGTTTGAATTCAATTGGTATATTCAATGGCAGTTGGTATCATAGGGATACGCGGTATCAAACAAACTTCTCCTTTTGATTTACCAGTTAAGATCGTAGCTTCAATCAAATTTGTTTACATAGTTTTGGTGGATTAATATTTCGCAATAATATAATCAAAAAACCAATTTTCAGATTTTTTTTCAGATATTTGCTCGTCTGGCTCGTGGCATTTTTCCTTCATATAAAAAAAACCGTTAGTATGAATGCACTCAACAATTATGTTTAAATATAAACACAAAGCTACAATAATAATTATCGCTGACAATTGAAATGTCCGCATGAATGACATAACAACACGGGAAAACAAATAAAAAAGTTTCAATGTGACAGCAAACTCCCCATCTCAAAAAAAATTTAAATTCAAACTGATCCGCCATTTATTGAATTCATTTATTACAAAAAAATGTTATAAATGAAGAACCGCCCGACAGATTATAAGCATGATATGCATGTTTAATGGTAATTTTAAGGCTGAATGTGCAGTTCGTCCGCCTTCTAATAAAGTTGCTGCTATTCCAGATGAAGCCAACGCTAGGGCTACCTCATTTTACGATCGGATCTTTGCTAATAGCAATGTAATTAGGAACGTTTTCCCAGTAACCCCAGGAGAATCAAGATAGTAAATCCCCCCCAGACCCAATGTTTACAGCTTGTATCAAACGATCCTACGCAATCCTTTGTTCTTCGTTCAATTGCGGAACAGTTGTGCGAACTGCTTCAGTCATAGCTTGAGTATCGTACTGGATTTCTCTTTGCAACTCATGCTATAATGCATCTTGCATAGCACAATTGGGTGCTGTCAGGCCCAAACACGACAATACTTTATTTTCCATCAACAAACACATATCTTCTATTATGATCAATATGTCATTGTAAATCTCTGCCGTAATTTCCAATGTAGGATTCAAAGTTTCACAACGTATGCGATGCAACACATTCTCAGACATGTCATCCCTATATTTCATCCACAAATCTTTTGGATTTGAGGGGAAACATGTCGATATTACAATCGCAAAAGTGTGCGAATTTGATGCAGCGATGAAGATATCACGGAATCCTTCAGTGAATCATCCCAATGCGAATCGTTTTCAAGCAACCGTAATAATTGACACGCCTCACGGTAAGTCGCACACAGATGTTCATCAACTGTTCTCAATTGTTGAAAAGATGTCGGACCAGGAACATTCACCAATAACAATCTAAGATAATAACATTCATCATTATTAGGATGTACTTAATATATACGACCTATAGCATCTGTCGCAAATACATTTTCATATCCTTGAAGTGGTGTTCCTTGTTTACGACGCTGAAAAGACTTTGATGATGCGTTCCATGTGTAGTACCGCGGCATATCAGCATACAGCAAAGTGCGAGCGAATTGATCTGTTTCACAAATTGAGAAGAAACCTGTCAATGTGGTCACAGGTGGACGTGCCGCTCTATCCACAGCGTTGTTTTGGTTGAAATACACTCGTTGTCCATTTTCCGAATGAACTGCCAAATGGAATACAGTGGGATGTCTTTCATGTATTGTAAAGCAGCGAGAAGAAAATGACTTTTAGCAATATTTCAGTATTTCTCCAATTAAATGTTTCTTTTTTTTAACATGAGATGACAAAACCAAGGATGTTAAAGTAGGAGCGCAGCAAAAAGTCTCTAAATCTATGGACAAAACAATGGAACGTTCAGATACACGGGTTTTTTTTACATGACATGACAAAACAATGGAACGTTCGGATACACTTATTATTATAATAAAAATATTTTTGAGAGTTGGTAACACTGTAAGGTTGGCACCCATCAAACATGTCAACACATTAATTATTTTTATATTTTGAAATTTAAATACACGATGTTATGAGCAAAGTTGATATTATGTTGTCGATTCAAAAGTCTTGTTTTAATGCGTTCTTCAATTCGAGTGGAACTGAGAGTACAAATACCGTCAAATGTTTGACAGAAAGTAAGTGGTCAACTTTTATATGGGAAAATGAAATTGTCGTCTTACTCTATCTTACTCGCAATTTTTCCTTATTTGCTCACCGTTTAGACCTAGCCTGGACTACGACAAACATTTTAAAACCAAAATCAGATCAATCGGCCCAGCCGTTCTCGAGTTTTAATCAGACTAACGAACAACAATTCATTTTTATTTATATAGATTTAACCTTAACTGATTCACCTATTTATTCGGTTACGTACTTCTACAGAGGTTTACATAAAAACTGATTATATCCCGGCCGGTGCGTGAGAAACATCTAATTAATATTGTATTGCAGTTAAACGTATGCAACACTGTTCGTGCGCCTACCGCCGGTTATGCTTAACTGTATCAAATAATTAACTGTTCCGTGTTTTTATTCACTGATTACAATTATGCGCTTCGCATCTGATAGGTTATTCGCTAACTTGGTGATTTGAATCATAACGACCAGCTTATTGACAAATTTTTTTTGACGTGACAACGTCTTATAATTCGATAGAGCCGGCTGCACGCACGAAAAAACATGACTCATGCGGCGTTACCTCGCTTTGAGGCGTTCCATGTAAGGCTTGAAGTGCAAGCGAGAGCGCGGAACGAGCGACAAAGAAGCACAATTAGCCTTTGCGTTCGGCAGCGTTCGACATCCGTCTATTAAATATAATTATTAAATATATTAATTTTAAATTAAAAATTGGGGGTGTAAGGGGGATGATAGTTCCAGTCGGCCTCCCCAAATGTCAACCTCACCTGCTCGCGGTGCACCCTGCAGATGGACCGACGAGGCTCTGGCGACCGATGAATGGCGGTATAACCATTCCAAATAGGCTGGACTACAAAATGAGGCCAGTGTCAGGCAGCAGTGACACTGGTTCGAATAGTCCAGCTCTGCGGTGACCAACCCGCCTGCCCAGCGTGGTCACTATAGGGCATTTCTTTTATGGGAGACGGACCAAGGAAACAGCCCCTAGTCCCCGGCAGCCCCGCTATTCCTGGCTCTGGCAGCGGTCATGGTAACGGCGGGGCAAGGGGTGTCAAGAATCTCCGGCAGAGATTCCGCTGCCAACCCCGACGACTGGACCTGGCAACATTCAACGCACGCACTTTGAGGACTGACGAAAAGGTGATCGAACTGGAAGAAGTATTAAGTAAGTTGCGCTGGAGCATTATAGGATTGTCTGAAGTCCGAAGAGAGGGCGAGGACTCGATAATCCTGAATTCCGGCAATTTACTATACTACCGGGAGGGCGAACATCTGTCCCAAGGTGGTGTTGGGTTTATCGTTCACAAGTCCCTCGTTAACAATGTTGTACGAGTCGAGAGTGTGTCGAGCAGGGTAGCGTTCCTTGTCCTCCGAATTACCAAACGGTATTCGTTGAAGGTTATACAGGTTTACGCACCGACCTCGGCACAACCCGACGAGGAGGTAGAGGTATTGTATGAGGATATTTCAAGAGCCCTGCATGCTTCGAACTCCTACTACAATGTTGTTATGGGGGATTTCAATGCAAAGCTGGGCGAGAGGAGTGGTTCAGAGTTGAGAGTGGGGCAATTTGGCTATGGGCAACGGAACCACAGGGGCCAAATGTTGGCTGACTTCATGGAGAAGGAGGGCCTCTTTATGATGAACTCCTTCTTCAAGAAGCCACCACATAGGAAATGGACCTGGTTGAGCCCCGATGGTTCCACGAGAAATGAGATTGACTTCATCTTGTCGACCAGACGGCATATATTCAACGATGTCTCTGTGATCAATAGGGTCAAAACCGGCAGTGATCACCGACTGGTAAGAGGCACGTTGAATATCAATGTACAGCTTGAACGGTACCGACTGGTGAAGTCAACGCTCCGACCTACTCGTGCCCACATCCAAAACCCCGAAAGCTTTCAACTGGAACTCCAGAACCGTTTCGATTGTCTAGCACATTGTGTTGATGTGGACGATCTGAACAACAGGCTAGTGGAAACTGTCCATTCGGTTGGGTCTAAGTTCTATAAGACCCACCGCCCAAAAACCAACAAGAAATTCTCTGACCAAACACTCAAGCTCATGGAGGAAAGACAAGGAATGCGATTACAGTCTTCAGGGGACGCTCTGAACTACCGACGTATCAATAGACAGATCTCTAAGTCGCAGAAATGTGACTTACGCCGCTACAACACCGAGCGTATCATAGATACAATAAAACACAACCGTGGCTCGAAAGTGTTCGCGAAAGATCTGTCTATTGGACGCAGTCAGTTGACGCGTCTGAAGACCGATGACGGTAATCTCATTTCTTCCAAGCCCGAGATCTTGGGTGTGGTCGAGAAGTTCTATGGACAGTTATACACGTCAACTCAAAAGCCTGTTGACAATTTGGCTGAAGACCCCAGAGCCAAATTGACCCGACACTATACCGAAGATATCCCGGACGTCAGCCTAGACGAGATTAGTATGGCTCTCGAACACCTAAAGAACAACAAGGCGCCAGGTGATGACGGAATCACAGCAGAACTCCTGAAAGCGGGTGGTAAACCGATACTTGAAGTCCTTCAGCGATTGTTCAATTCCGTCATTCACGAGGGCAAGACGCCTCAGGCGTGGCACAGGAGCGTGGTTGTTCTGTTCTTCAAAAAGGGTGACAATACCTTGCTGAAGAATTACAGACCAATCTCGCTGCTGAGTCATGTCTACAAGTTGTTCTCCAGAGTCATCACGAATCGTCTCGCTCGTAGGTTTGATGACTTCCAGCCTCCCGAACAAGCCGGTTTCCGACAAGGCTTTAGTACCATAGACCACATCCATACGCTGCGGCAGGTTATACAAAAGACCGAAGAGTATAACCGGCCACTTTGCTTGGCGTTTATGGACTATGAGAAAGCCTTTGATTCGGTGGAAACCTGGGCTGTGTTAAGGTCATTGCAGAGGTGCCGAATCGACTACCGGTACATCCAAGCGTTGCAGTGCCTGTACGAAAACGCCACCATGTCAGTCCGTATACAGGATGAGACTACGAGGCCAATCCAATTGCAGCGAGGAGTGCGACAGGGAGATGTTATCTCCCCGAAGCTATTTACCGCCGCATTGGAAGACGTCTTTAAGCTCTTGGACTGGAACGGACTTGGCATCAACATCAATGGCGAGTACCTCACTCAACTGCGGTTTGCCGACGATGTAGTGATAATGGCAGAATCTCTAGATGACCTTAATAATATGCTCAATGACCTCAGCAGAGTTTCTCAACAGGTGGGCCTTAAAATGAACATGAGCAAGACAAAGATCATGTGTAATGCTCATGTTTCGCTCCACCCAGTTATTGTTGAAAATTCTGCACTCGAAATTGTAGACGAGTATATATACCTAGGGCATATGGTCCAGTTAGGTAGGTCCAATTTCGAGAAAGAGGTGAACCGCCGAATCCAACTCGGTTGGGCAGCGTTCGGGAAACTGCGTGACATCTTTTCGTCCAAAATTCCTCAGTGCCTGAAGACGAAGGTCTTCGAACAGTGCGTGTTGCCAGTGATGACATACGGATCCGAGACTTGGTCGCTAACTGCGGGCTTCATAAGAAGGCTCAGAGTCACTCAGCGGGCGATGGAAAGAGCAATGCTCGGAGTATCTCTGCGTGATCGAATCAGAAATGAGGAGATCCGCAGAAGAACCAAAATAACCGACATAGCTCAGCGAGTCGCAGAACTGAAGTGGCAATGGGCGGGGCACGTGGTTCGAACAGCTGATGGACGTTGGGGGCCGAAGGTGCTAGAATGGCGACCCCGCACCGGAAAGCGCAGTGTTGGTCGACCCCCCACCAGGTGGACTGATGACATCAAACGGGTCGCAGGGAGCCGCTGGGCACATGCGGCTCAGGATCGTTGTTTTTGGAAGTCCCTAAAAAAGGCCTATGTCCAGCAGTGGACGTCTATTGGCTGATAATGATGATGAATGAAATTAAAAATTAATATATTTATAAATTAATATATTTATTATAAATTTAAAATATAAATTTATAAAATCAAAATCAATTATTTTATTAATTTAAATTAATATTTATAAAAATATACCTAAATTAAAAATTTTAATAACCAATTAAATGCTACCATTCCATCAGTATTTTCTTAAGACGTTGTCACGTTCAACTATCGTCAGTAAACCGACTTTACAGACAACCAATTTTGTCGCTAGTGCTTGGCTATGATCAGCCTGATGGTAAGCGAAGATACAGTCTACGGTGGAACACACTTGCCTAGAAGGTGCCTAGTCACTCTCGACTTCAAGATACCCACATTGTAGGTGTTAGGGAAAACAAGAGCTGGAAGGACATTCCTTAATTTCGCAGTACGAGTCAGAAACGGGGTACCAAAACGTTTAGTACGCGTCCATGAGATATCGACTACGTATGGATGCAGACTACTTCGATGCCTAGCAGTTCCATTGTAGAAAGGTGAGGATGGAACTACATCGAAAACTTTCTGAGCACATTCTCCAAAATATATTCTGTAGAAAACCGACAGACAGGCAACTTTCCGGCAATGAAGTACTTAATGTTTGCAATTTTGCATTACATAGCGCCTCGTTACCAATGATCCTTCTAGCACGGGGATCCACCGAATCCAATCCGAATTCACCGAAAGCAAACATCATGGGGACCATCGCTATTGACTATCTTTCTCGAGTTTTTAAATTTTTTATAATTTTTATAACTTTATTGTAATAAAGTAGA